>CM076981.1:48576474-49039394 GCA_039105355.1 Benthosema pterotum
CAGGAAAGCACCACTATTACATTAACAGAGTACACCAAAAATAAATCTCACAATCACTGCAGTTTTTGGATCGTATGGCGTGTGGCCACATCACCACCGCCATTTTATGTCTTTTAGCATCTATAAAACTATTATAATATAGTAATAATAAAAATACATTTTATTTATTATTTATAATTTGATTTTAGGCGCCTTTCAGGGCACTCAAGGTCGCCTAACAACTTAAGAACAATTAACAGTTAAAAGCAAAGCAAAAAAAATAAGAATAATAAAATACAGCTTGCAACACAAAACACAGGTGCCAGCCATAATCCTGCCTAAACACGTGTGTTTGAAAAGTGGTGATAGTGTCCAAGTTTCTTATGTCAGGGGGCAGAGAGTACCACAGGTGAGGGGCAGAGCGGCTGAATGCTTGTGACCCCGAGGCCGGGTGGTATGATGTTGACTTGCACAAGGTAGTATGGCCTTGAATGTATGAAGGATGATTTTGTAGTCAGGAGTTGGTAGAGGACAGGGGTGATGTGACTGATGCCAGGAGTCCAGGTAATGATGTAGTCAGGAGTTGGTAGAGGACAGGGGTGATGTGACTGATGCCAGGAGTCCAGGTAATGATGTAGTCAGGAGTTGGTAGAGGACAGGGGTGATGTGACTGATGCCAGGAGTCCAGGTAATGATGTAGTCAGGAGTTGGTAGAGGACAGGGGTGATCTGATGCCAGGAGTCCAGGTAATGATGTGTGCTGCTGCATTCTGGAGCAGCTGGGGTTTATGGAGGCGTTTGTGGGGAAGACCAAAGACTAGTCTGCACTATAGTGAGTGTTCTTTGAGGGTCTTACAAGTCCTTACATCAGGGGTTTTCAACCTTTTTGACTCTAGGGACCACCATTTATTCAGCATTTGAGCCACGGACCACCATTTGATTGGGGGGGGGGGGGGGGGGGGGGGTGATATCTGACAAAAGTGAAATCACTTCCCCTCCCTTTAAAGAATTCTTTTGTCCACAATTCCAGGCTGTATGTTGCCAACAAAACTGTGTAAACTTCTTAATTAAGTGGTGCCAATTCAGATGATGAATATTTTAACTCTCGAGAGTGTAAAAATGAAACCAAATGGACCTTCCCGTTTCGGAACGGAGCTTCCCGTTTCGATGATGGTCATAAAATGCTTTAGTCCATAGGCCAGACAGGATGTCGGTATCACTTGGGGCGGCAAAACCTTACCTACTCTAAAATGTTTATAGGGTCAATATAAGTAGATTAAAATATGATAGACCTTCCATAGGAGTAGCTTTTTATATTTTTGGGGCATTTTGTTATTTTTCTCTATAGGCGTTTTTTCATTAATTCCAAAGAGAACTCCTACACTCAATAGCACATTCAGATCTCTTTTTGGACATTTCTTATTATAGATTAAACAAACCTGTGTCCAAAAAAATGGTTGAATAAGTGGATGTGGCCTATAATTCCTGAAGTAGCTGGTATTATTTGGTGGTGGAGCAGTTATTTCAGGAATTTAAACTGAATGGGACACTGCCATCATGATTTAAAAGTGTTTTTTCTTGTCACTGGAACATCCACCTGACAGCAATAGGAGGCACTGTGCTGAAGGAAGTTAGGGCTAAGAAAGTGAGGAAGGCACTCGCATTGAAGACCCTGAACGGCATGGCCAGTGTATGGAACCCTAACCTCCCTGTCAAATCAAACTCAGCTTCTTCCGTACAATGATAGTCTTTTATATGGCAGTGAATGCTGGACAATGAAGGCAACCCTGAAGAAGTCTTTAGACCAACAAGACCATGGGCGAGGGAATGCCAAGAGTGAGACAGAAAATAGCAGCCATTGGAATAAAACAGGACACTGTCCAAACCCCTGTGGGGACCAACACACAGGCTCCAAACAAATTATGTCCTACATAGAAAGATGCAGGAGCTCAATCAACAATGAGCTGGCCAGGTGTATGGACAACCAGGTGACTGGAATTGAACATGGAGGGTTTGTCCACTGAAAACTTAATTTCGACTCATACAGCAGATAACTGGTGCATTTACCGTATATAGTGACTTCATCCAAGACACTTCACATAGATTGTGCAATACATTCACCCACTAACAGATTCATACACTGATCAGAGACAAAAAAAAAATGCAAGGCACCAACCTGCACATCAGGGACAATTAGGGGTTCAGTCAGTGTCTAACTCAAGGACAGTTCACCCTATATTCTCAGAAAGATGAACTGTTCCACTTATACTAATTAGGTAGCTGCTTCAGATAGTGTAGCACAGAGGTTCTAAAATATTTTCATTTCAAGGAGCAATACTTCCATTTGGTTCCATTTTGTACACTCTCAGAATTGCACACCCGTAAGGGGCCCTGCATTCTCAACAGCTCAGTTGGTGTCTGTCCTGAAACTGGAAGGTCGGAGGTTTGCTCTCAAAAAGGTTCGACTAAGGCCGCAATGACATACTAGTCATGTCCAGGGAGTGTGTGGTACATAAAGTTGCCTCACAATACAACAGGAGATAGGCCATATGGTTCACATTGCTTGGCGAGACTATAGAACATCAGCTTGTTGCGAACAAACTGAGTAAGTTATTGTGATGAAACCAGTGATGAAGGGCAGGGATAAGTGAAAACCATTAGGGATCTGAATATAGTGTGGTCTTGCAGTACAGTTCTACCAACCTCACTGGTTGATCTCCTTGTCACTGGAGAGCATGGACAAGAAGACAAAGACTCAAGTTGTATCGTGCAAGCTTGTGGTTACTGTACACTGTTGCTTACATATTTCTGATGTTTGCCTGTGAGTGTGTACAGGGCAGAATACTGTAATGGAATGTGTGTGTTTTGAACTGGTCTATACGATAGTGAAGATGTTTTTTTTTATTATTATTATGGAGTTGCTAAGGGGAACCCCACTACTGTTATTGTGATGGCTCTAAACTTTTTTCTAATATTTATTTTGAAAACTTCCAGCCAAGGAGAAACCACTGTTCTAGATGACGTAACTAAAACATGTTTCAAAATTGGTTATTAGGGGGTACTGTATGTATCGGCTGAGAATGTGTATGTTGCTCTACTCCACAGGGTTCAATGAATGAACCTAGAAAATTACAATATCATTGGAGCAACCCCACTTTGCAATTGCAAAATTGCATTCATTCTAGTTATACTGTATGTCCTATAAAGCAGGGGTTTCAACCAGTGGACTGGAGACCTTCAGTGGTCCTTGAGTGGTTTCCAGTTGGTCTCCCAAGCAAAATAATGCCGAGTTGATGTTAGATAGATATTTACCGGTAATTCTTGAGTGTAAAATGAAAGCAAAGACAACTGTTATCTTTCCTATGGTAGTAGCACTATCAACATCTATACAGAATGTAGCCTGGGCTGCCTGGCCTAACCCGCAATGATTTTGGCCTCAGGGGGGCGGGGTGCCGTGGGATCCACACGGCAGATCGAGCTGATCTGATTTGATCTCACAGACGTGTCGTCATCCCCGGCTCCTCCCGCGCCCGTCCACTGCTGTTCTACGTCACATCATTTAGAGGACACCCACCCCAGAAGGTTAACTCCCCCCTCAAGGCCACTTCGTGTAACAAGTTAGTCCAGGCTTTCCGTTTTCGCGCAACACGAACGAAAATAAAAGCCTGGGTGTCGAGGCTATACAGCATGGAATTGTGGACAAAATATATTCTTTATGGGAAAAAGCCTCTCCGACCAAAAACAGGTTTTGGTCTAAGAGGTTTTTGGTCTGGGGGCCAACTCAGGCCCTTGAAAGAAGTATCTTCAGCCCACAGGATGATATTTAATTACTATTAGAACTGCCATATTGCACAAATCATGATTAAAAAATAATGCAGCAAAATGTTTTACTTTTGCAACAATTGATTTCCTTTCTCATTTTACTATGAAAGCAGTGCTTGGTGAGGATCATAGAATAGGAAACGGAACATTTTTTAAGGATTCTTATGTGTTTTCCTGGGTCATCCTCGTAATCATTTGCCTGTGCGTTGAAACCCCGCCCCTTGACTTGTACCAATCCTTCTATTCTGCCCCACTGTTTATTTGAGTTTGATATCCCTGCATTAGATAACTAACACTAGGTTATAAGATATTGGTTTCAAAAGTGTGGACTAACTTTATTAAAGGTGTTTTTGCAGGGATTTTGCCTTTATTGTTTGTTAAGGGGGGGGGGGGCAGCAAAGGGCTCTGGGGTTGAACCCATGGCATAAAGTAAGCAGTTATTTAACAGTATACTTAACAATATATGCAATATTGTTATTGGCACTTGAGAAAATACCAGCATGCTACGGGGACATGTCATTAATTTTAGGAATAGTTGCACTGAGATCCTTGACCCTCAAAATTATACAGACACCCTATTTATTGCATTTATTTATATGATTGCCACACTCATTTTCATAAAAATGATAGTTGGGATATTCTAACAACTTTTTATCAGGGCTCATTCAAGTAAGAAATATTCCACAATGTGTATTCAGTTCATACCCAGTCATTGATTTGTTTATTCCATATGTATAGCTGATATTGACTGAATATACTATTTCACAGATTTGAGGTATAGTGCAGAATTCTGGCTACAGAAAGCATCATTTTCAAGATAGAAAGGTAATCTTGGAGTCAAATTGAAGCTTAGGGACAGGGGATGTTTTTTATATACAAGTGAGGCTGTGATAGTCACCATAATGTGTTGATAAATAACCATCTTTGTTGTTATTTTTTAGGCGGACAGTATATTTTCTTGTGTTTCCTGGGTTGATGCAGGTCATATTTAACAATACAGTGGTAGTAATCCCCAAAACCCTATTCTACCAGTTACCCCTATGTGTCAGGATACTCCATGACAAATTTTAGACTACCAAGTTGATTTATGTAATTTTAGCGAATTAATATATGCCTTTATACAATTTCGCCAGAGCCATATACCCAAAGGGGGGGTTTGAGGTGATAACTACTATAAAGCTACCAGTCAGAAATGTCTATCATATCAAAACCTAATCTAGGGATGTATAGGAACAAAAAAATCACGACTAGAATTTGCCGCCTCAGGTGATACCGATGTGTCCTATCTGGGGTCTTGGCCCATGTACTACTTCACAAAGCCAAAATTCGCCATTGTTGACTTTCAAGGCCATGTACCCATTGGAAGTGGCTTCCCTACCCATGCACCAATGGATCCGTCTAGGACAGAGCTTTATGACATATGATATGTCGCTAGGTGGCGCTGCTTCCTAAGCGGAAATGGCCCCTAAAGCAGTAAATGGAATGGAATGGAATGTTACTCGGTGGATTCTCGTTCAATTTTCTCAGGGTTGCTCGAGTCGTGCCAGGTGATCCATCCATACATCCATATGAAAGCTCTTGCCGAGAGGAATCCGCCGGTGCCACTAGGGGGCGCTGATTTCGAGGGGAAATGGCTTTTGAAGCCCTAAATTTACCCTGCCACTATCTTGCCACAAAATCCCTCAATATTGGAGCTCAATTTTGACCACTTTAGAAAATTATTTCCTGAAAAACGACTTCATTTTCGGTTTCCCTATGCCCGAAATAGGGGGGAGGGGCACTCAGAAAAAAAAAAGTTAAAAAATATACATATTTTGGGATTTGTGGCGAGACTATAAAAGGGGGCCATTCACAGAGCCATTTGTCAGTCTTCAACCAAACACTGAACAAACTGCACCACTATCGAGTCCCTGCTTCTGCATTACTACAAGCACAACCGAACATTAACCCATTTCTATACCGTACCAGTTAGTACCGTTATAACGACATACTGTCTAGGGAACACTGCGTCTTTCTGTTGCGTGTTTGATCGTTTGTTTGTTTGTTTGTTTGTTTGTTTGTTTGTTTGTTGTCTGTCCACGTACCCTATTCCCCTAACCCTATGGCTCAGAGCCCACCCACCCAACCCATGTCTGAGTCATATATTGAGGTGGCGGCCAGTAACGGCCAAACGCTGAGAGAGGTTTACGATCCCCACAGGGGCCAACCTGCCTCGTTTTTGTCCAGGCCTGAAACCCCTCCCCTGGCCATATTTGCAACAAGGGTCCCGGGGCCCATCCAAGAAGAGCGCCTCCAGCTCACCCTGGACACAGATGGGGTGGTGCTGGAGGTCAAGTGCCTCAGGGCCATAAAGGGGGCAATCCATTTCCTCTTTGTACCTGATAACGTCATCGGTGGCCACCAGCTGCACTGGGGGCTCCTCAAAAAGAATGTCCCCCTCCGGGGCACCAGAGGGCCGGTAATCCAGGAGTGGACCCATGTCCATGGGTCCACTCTTGGTTACGTCGATGGGGGGTGGCGGCTCAACTTAACCTTGGTTCCGGCTAGCCGTGAGCTGGGCTCTTTCCAGGAGGCCAAGCGCCATTGCTGCACTTACCAACAGGCAATGGCCTTGGCCTTCAGGGAGAAGCTGTCAGGCTTACGGATGGAAGACAAAAACCGCCCGACAATGATGAAAAACAACTTGCGAGACACCGCCAAATTTAATGTTCTTTACCAGAACCAAGCCTTTGTGATGGACCTTCTCGACCAGGCCATCGCACAGGTCTTTCCCCCAGACGGGCTCAAGGTCATGCTGACCTTGAGCCGTCTGGGGGACAAGTCCCCCCATGACTTTCACCTGTCAGAGCTTGTGCACCGACACTGCCTCGGTGCACGTGGCCGTCACAGTGTCTGACACGGAGGTCGACCTCCTGTGGTCAAGACATGGTCTGCACAGGCTGGGGGGCCGGCATTCAAGGATATATACATCATATTCTTTGCATGAGGCGGCAAATCTACAGACGCCACTTGACCGTCACGGAGTGACGCTACCAGGCGCTACCAGGCGCTGTCCAAAGAGATCCTGGACCACCTGAAACACTTCCGCTACTATCGCGGCAGCACCTTCGGCAGGGCTGTCGCGATACTGAGAAAACATGGCCGGGACCCCATGCCGGCCCTCATTGAGGGCATGCGTCAACTCCGCTTGTGTTGGTTCCCCAAAGTTAAATATTGGGGGGCCCACAATCGGTACGATGCCTATTTTATAACTCAATGGTGAAGGTACAAGTCATGGTTGCAGCCTAATTTACGCTAATTCACAAATGTGAGGAAGTCAGGCAGCACATTTAAGTGGCTATGGCTGTTTGTTTTTTTTAGCTAATGATGGGAATCGATTCAAAAATCACAAAAAAAACAAACAAAAAACTATAGACTACACAAAATTTCCCAACCGTTGGCTGCTGCTTTTCGTCACCACTAAACCCCTTATACCTAAATCTCCTTGCCTTATTTACTATTTTGAATAGTTAAAAAGGCCAGTGTACAAGCTCACAATGTGTCAGTGTAGATTGGCTAGTTGAATAAAAAAAATGCTTTTTAATTTTTAATAAAGGAATATAAGTTTAGAGATAAGTGTAATAAGTGTAATATTTTCTGTAATATTTTCCAAGCATCGACACTGACACTACTGGGACACAAACACAGTCAGATGCCTCTTACGTTCCTGATGAATGTGTCTCTCAGGATGTTGGCGCTCGCAGGTAATTCTAATCGTATTACCTTTGTTGTTCAATAAATAATCATATATACTTAAAAATTATGTGTCCTAATATTTTGCAAAATCTTCTCCCCAGTACTCCTCCTTTCAGACAAAAACAGTTTATTGTCTTTGAGGAGAACCTGCTTCTGTTGCTCTCCAGATGTCGCAGGTGTAAACACACTGCACACTGGAGAAGCAAATTATTGGAACCTTCCTGTCTGTCAAACAGGTCATTAATTTGCAAATGTTGCATTTATGTAGTGTTTATCCACATATATTCACACAGTGATGGTGGAGGAAACCTGTGAAAAGGTAACCTTGCGGCTTGACCCCGGGAGCCACTTTCGCCCCCATGTGTAATCACTATTCAATTATTTGTCATTGCTCTTTTTTTTAATAATTATTTGGTCTTTATCCAATAGATCTGCCAGCACTGTGGTCGTCAGGGTAACTGGCAAAACCAGCCCTATGTCGGGACCGTCCCGGCTGGCAGCATTTTATTGTCGGCTGCCGTGGCCTACAACGGAGCATCATTTCAGCAAGTCCACAAGGTCAGTTGATGTGCAGACCATCAAGGGTTCCAGTTAACGGTTCAACTTGTTGGTATAGTGTCAGTAACCATGTTTTTCATTTAGGTCCTGTCATCATTGAGGCTGCAGTCCATCTGTCCGAGGAACCACTACCGGCACACACATGCCTACCTCCATCCAACCATTCTGCACCAGTGGAAGGTAGAGCAGACAAAGGTGTTGGATGTAGCCAAGGCAGCTGGCAAGCCAATTACCTTAGCTGGGGATATGAGGGCAGACTCACCAGGTCAGTACAGCTACAGGTCAGACATTGGCTTACAGACATGAAGTAATAACTGTCTCTCTCATCCCACAGGCCACAGTGCAAAGTACGGGAGCTACAGTATGCTCGATCTTGAGCACAATCGCATTGTTGATGTACAGCTTGTACAGTCCAATGAGCCTGGGGTCGGCAACAGCAACAACATGGAGTTGGCGGGATTCAAGAGGAGCCTGGAATTTCTGGAATCTGCTGGATTGACAATTGGTGCAATTGTCACTGACCGTCACCAGCAGGTCCAGAAATTCATGAAGGAGCGAAAGAAGGAGATTGTTCATTACTATGATGCCTGGCATGTAGCCAAAGGTAGTTCTTGAACCTGGCAATGAGTGTAAATTACTGTAATTATTGATTCACAAGACAATAATAATTGAAGTTTAATAACAAGACATCACATTGTCTACATTTTTCGTGATTTCATTAGGTTTTCATTGAGTTCCCTGCTGAAAAATCCAGCAAAGACCAGCATAAGCTAGACCAGCAGCTCTCTTGCTGGTCTTAGTTGGTGACCAGCTTCTTTGCTGGTCTTACCTGGTGACCAGCTTCAAGGTGTGTTTTGGAGAGGAGGCTCGGGCTGCGCGCTGGGCGTTCCGGTGACGTGCAAGAACTCCCCCAATGGGCGTTTCTGCATTCTGTGATGTTTCAATTAGCCACGCTGAAAACCAATAATGAACTAGTCGTCCGTGGAAGAGGATTGAGGGCGGTGAACGACATGTCAGTAAGTAACCCATTAGCATCCAGTGGTAGGCCTAATTCACAATCGGTGTTGTATTTTAAAGTATGTAACCTCTCGTGCGTGACAACACGAGCAAACAAGTTATGTTGGATAACACTGAAAGCGCAAAATGAACTCGGGTTTACCCTCCTTTTTAGCATTAGATAATTGTATGAAAATCAACCAGTGTTTTACAATATAGGACAGGCCTGCTTGCCTTGAGCATAGCATACAGCATAGCATACATACATACATAGCATCTGTAGTTCATGACAGGGTAATAACCACACAAATAAAATAAAACACAATAAATAAAATAATTAAGTAAACCCATCAGTAATATGTGAATATAAACAACATTTATTCTAATTTCTAATTTATTCTATCGCCTATTTCTCAGAAACGCTGGACCAGTGGACTGCCTGGAGAGGGACCAGGGCCAGGAGGGGAACCACCCGTACCTCCCACTGGACATCCTGCGAAAAATTATTTTTCTGACTTTAAACTCCGACATGTCTATGCTGGGGACATTTAACAGAGTGTCCCTGGCATTTAAAGAACTTTGTAGGCCGTTCCATCCCATCGTGCACCTTAATGCTAGTCTGTGTGAAGATCTAGGGATTGGAGGACAGCACAAAGTGCACATGGACATTTTGAAAATTTATAACTCAGCAGGGCGTGGCAGTGGCCTTGTGCTGCGTTTGGCCCGCTTGTTTGGCGCACAGAAGAAATGGCGAAAGGGGAAGCTAAATCTTTCCCTGCTGGGACATGGCAGGTATGCCATTGAAGATGTGTCCTTCCCAAAGTAGGCGTTTTTGTTCTAAGCTTCTTCTTCCTTTTTTTTTTTCTTAAAGAAGCTCTTGGTAGTTGTTCTTCTTATTATTTATTTATTTACTTACTTTTCAATAAAGTATCATGTGTAATTCAAAGAAGACCTAAAATGTTTAAGGTAAAATCTTCTCATTGTATCATTGTTTTTAAAAGGGTTCCTCTTTTAATAATTATTATTTCATCTTTATTTTTATCTTTATTTTATTTTTGGAAAGTTGAACATATTTAAAGTGCACTTTTGTTTGTAATTAAAGTTGACTTGTTCGTTTGATAAAAAAAAAAAAAAATGGTGTCCTTTTTTCTTGAAATATCCATATTCTGCCAAGTGGGGGGAATGTATCTGAATTGGGGTCCTGTTGGCTTTGCATGCTAATTTATATATTCATTTGAGGATATCAGAGTATTTAAAGTCATGTCTTGTTCTTGTCTTATAGAAACGCTACACGTACATTTTTATGCAGGTTTGGGGTTTGATCCTCTAGTGGGGGAAACATTTACCTAGTTAACATGCACATATATACATTTTAGTAAAATAGAGAAACCAATCTAATTGTTACACATGAATGTTAATATAGCTGAGTAAACGTGCATATTTACTTATCAATCAATATGCATCATTTTGTGTTAAGGTTTAAAATGTGTGTCCTGCAAGAGAATGTAGAAAAGTAGAGATCACTCACATTAACATTCCTCACTGGACAGATGTCACCACACCAAGAAGGCTAAGTATAAAATGGATTCACATTGCTTATGAATAGCCTTTATAATGGGTCATTTTCCTATACTGCACAGCCCCCACAAAGGTACACGGTTCTTTCCCAAATCACTTGTGCTGTCACTGCACTCTAAACCTGGGTTAAAAAAAAAAATAAATAATTCTAGGAAACCATTTACCTTGAACCAGTCTCATGAAAAAAACTAATCGTCTAGTAATGTGACCACACTAATTATTACAGAATTAAATATGATTAGGTTTTTTTCATTACTAGACTGGTTTAAGGCAATCGGTTTCCTAGAACTAGTCTGTTTTTGAGCTACCTGGGTTTAGAGTGAGTTGAAGTTTGGTACACAGTGTTTGATTGGGGGTCCTGACTTGAAGTTGTTACCTTTGCTTGGGAACCTTTCTACTGGAACGTTCAACATCCAAATAGGATTGCTGTGCTCATGAGATTATTAAAATGTTGATAGGCATTCCTTGGCATAGGACTTCAAAGCATGGTGTAATAGCAGAAAACAACAGAAGAGGCCACATCAAAATATATTTTGCAGTCATTGCCATAGAATAGTCATGTTCTATACTGAGTGTGATGTGCGTCTTAATATAGTACAGAAAAGGCTCCTATGTTTTCTTGCAAGTGTTTTTTATTGAACCCTTTGCTGAATGCTCCAGAGAATGTCTTATTTTCTCTAGTTTGAGGACATACAGAGAATATCCTGTGCAGAGTGTGGTAGGCTACTCTTGGGTTAGACTCCATCTCATCAAAATCAGCCGCCTGTTCAAAAGTGTTTGGAACACATCTGTGGGATAAAAACTACATTAACATTATACAATTGCTTTATAGGGCCTACTCCTTAAAGTTATTAGAATTTGCCAACCATTAGGCGACCATGGACTGATCATGTCAGGGTTTAAAATTTGCCTATTCAATTACTGTGCGTGTGTGTGTGTGTGTGTGCGCGCGTGTGCGCGTTTGCTAATATTTATTATGAATGCTGCGGTGAGGGCATGTGATTGGATGAGAGGTGGATGTTAAATGTTAACATGATTAGCCCATCCATGTTTTCTGTATTTTGTGTTGTCCATTGTGTGTATAGTTTATGTGAACTGCCAGACTCTGTGCCCAAGACAAATTTCTCTCCTGAAGAGACAATGAAGGCTCATCTTATCTTATCTTATTAATGGGCAAACAAATAAAAACACTGTTTATGAGTCACCCCTATTATTTTTATTTATTTTATCGACTTGTCTGTTTTGTAGAAACCTATCAAGAGTAACCTTGTAGGGACCGGTGATGTTAGCAGGTACTACAGAGAGGGGTGCGCACATTTGTGGATGTGAAGTTCCCTTTATAGTCAAAGACACAGTACAGTACTTAGGTATAGGACAGCTCTTACTTCCCCAAAAACAATGTAATGTTTATGCATTTTTAAAAATAGTACTTTTACTTATACATAGGCTTACTTCAGTACATTTTGTAGACCTATACTACCGATGTAGGCCTAGGCTACTTTAGGTTACTCTTACACTGGAACCAGGCCTGAGAATCGAGTAAAAGCATAGTGCACCTGCCAACCCTCCCTAATTACTCGGAAAACTCCCTTTTTTTTTTTTTTTTTTTTTTTTTTTTTTACTTATTTCCCAATGCCTTCCCTATTTCATATTTTCCCTGAAAAATCCCCAATTTCAGATACCACCAGCATAGAGACCCCGAGTATATATGGACATAGGGAGACTTTAGGGCTTAATATATGGAGTGAGAGACGTTAGAAACACTAAGCAAGTTTTGGGATATAAATACCCACCAATAATAGGCATAATGCATAATCTCGATGGTTAGAAAATATCACCAGGGGCCTACACAGCACAGTTTTGCATTTTATTGCCAAATTCAGTGGTGCGCTGGTCTGTGCTCGCAATCGTCAACTTCACACTAAACTTAAAGACCCCGTAAACCAAAATCAGCCTTTTTCTTCTAGACATGAAAATCATGTACAAAAGTCATTTTTATACCCCTGGACAAAAAACTAAAACTTTATTTTACAGCATTGTAGAATAAGACCACTTTATGTGTTTTGGTTAATCTCATGGGTAGGTTTTGTCTCATTAGCATATTCGGCTTGATGACGTAGTCAAGCCGAATTATATGCTAATGAGCCTACTGTACTACTGTATATAAATCATATTCCATATAGTCAGTTAGAAGCCGAAGCCCCGCCCCCTCTTCTTCACAGCGGAGCTGCTGGTGGTGGTGTTGGTTGATAGCTAGCTAGTAGCTACTAGCTACCATAGACATATATAAGAAAGTGTAGTTACTACAGTGTGTTTTGCCTGTAGGCTGACAAGCACTGACATTTGTTTGCTCTCGATGCGTGATTTTGTGGATGACAGCTGAAAACTACTCTGTTTTTAGTAACTGTCGATGATGGAGAGGTTGGCGACGTTTTCACATTCAAGGACGAACGGCTGCTGCTGCCTGCCAGCAGTATTGCCAACTGCCAAAATCCAAAGTGCACTAGTGGCACTTCCAAAATGCACTCGAATGCGCTAGAGCAGTGGGTTTTCAACTATTTTCATACCTAAAAAGCACTTGGATTTTCCGCCAGGAGTTTTTCCATTCATTTCGGCGGTAGGGGGGTCTCGAAAAAAAATCTAAATATAGTGACAAATGCGCGAAGTTGGCAACACTGCCTGCCAGCCTTGCTGCATACCATCAGAGCTATCTAGTAGATGAGTTGCGACATCAAGGGGTCACAAACTGAGCGCTCCAGCGCTGTTCATGCAGCCCGAATAGGGACAAAGTGGAGATGGAAATGCATTGTTTTCAATGAGGGCAGAAAATAAAAGAGCCGCCATTGGACTAACCCTATGAAGAGGACGGAGTTGTCGTAACTCCTGGCTGTCCCATAGCCTGTAGGGACCGACCGTGACGGCCAGGCTATGGGACCATGATGGGACCGCTGTAGTCAGTCAGTCTCTTTTCTCAGATCCGCATGTCTCTCTCACACACACACACACACACACACACACACACACACACACACACACACACACACACACACACACACACACACACACACACACACACACACACACACAACGCTACTGAAGTTAGCGTGCTGTAGTACTGGCTTGTTGTTGACAGTTAGGCTGTATGGTTAGGACGGCGAGATATGCTAATTAGCATAATGCTCATGAATATGCTAATGAGCTTACAGTACTGACCACGCCCCTACAGTCCTGGAGATTTAGGCCAGATTTTTTTCCATTGAATTTCACACATGTTTAAACATCATTTCTGAAACATAGCAACTTTTTCAATCATAAATATTTGGTCTGTGGGGCTATAATACATTACTCTGTGGTGTGACAAACTGGGAATACATTTTGTATCATATATTTTTTTGCTTTACGGGGTCTTTAACACTATTGAGAATAATAGCCATATGCATAATCTCGATGGTTAGAAAATATCACCAGGGGCCTACACAGTTTTGCATTTTATTGCAAAATTCAGTCAACTCTTACGGGTAAAAAATACATCTTCATTTGTTGATTACTCCCTCGTGTGGCTGGAGGACAAAACAGCCCTTCAAGCAAGCCTCTGAGGGCCCTGCGCAGGCTGTATGTGGGCAGTGAGGGCTATGGCAGCCTGCACTTAACCTTAAGGGGCCCCCAGAGGGCTTGCCCAAGTGATGCCCATAGCTGTTGGCTTACCGTGGGCAACTATGCGATAACCCGCACCTGCGGGCAGCCCACAGCATTCCCATACTGGCCCAGTTTGCTTTCGCCCGTGTAGGCCCTTAGCATATTTATACCTTTGGGCCCAATGCCTTTTTTGTGTGGACAGCCCATATCTGCTCTTTCCTTATTCATTCATTTATTGATTGAAATGTTCCTGCATTAACTACCACCGCACTAGCAGCTTAATTAAAACATATATGTAAAATATGTATTTGTGACTCATTAAGTATAGCTATGATATGCTCAATAACTTGGTGTATGTGTTAATATTTGAGCCAACAATATGACCACAGCGTGTGCTATACCACATTGAATGTGCGTGCAAAATTTCACGGAAACAGCACACTGTTCATGATTTGAACCATTTCATTGTAAAAGCCCTTACGGAAGAAACATATATTGCATTATATTTTAAAATGTTGTGCAATATACAGGAATATATTTTCCCATATATGAGATTTAGTATTTATATTGTCCAATATATTGCAATATATGCATGTCCCATATATTGGTATATATTGTACCATGTATAATTATATATTGTATAACAAATATATTGCAATATATGCATGCACCATATATTGGTATATATTGTACCCGGTCTAATTATATATTGTAAAATATATGGCAATTTATATTCAGTCTTTATGTGCTCCAATATATTGCAATATATGAGTGTGCCATATATTTGTATATATTGTACCGGTATAATTATATATTGCAAAATATATGGCAATTTATATTCAGTCTTTATATGCTCCAATATATTTCAATAGGAGTGTGCCATATATTGGTATATATTGTGCCCAGTCTAATTATATATTGTAAAATATATGGCAATTTATATTCAGTCTTTGTATGCTCCAATATATTGCAATATGAGTGTTCCATATATTGCTACATAATTCCACCTGTATAATTATATATGGTACAATATATGGTCATTTATATTCAGTCTTTGCAGGCCCAATATATGCATGTGCTGTATTGTGTATATAGTGTGCCATGCATGATTTTATTTTATCTATGTGCTACAATATAATGCATGTACCATATATTGGTATATATTGTGCCATATATGATTATATATCGTAACATATTTAATAATACTTTACTATTTTACTTTCATTTTTTACTTTGCGAATAAACATTTATAGCATACACATGAACCATTCATAGCATAGCTATATATACTAAAGAAAACACATTGAAGACAAAATAATATGCATCATTTTGATGTTTATTAAAACCTCTTTGCCTTTTACATTTTCAATCTTCCACACAGGATCTTGCTATACAGTATATGCATAAAGGCTTGCTAATTGTGATAGATCAATAGCACACATTTTCTTTTTAACAATGTCCCATCAAATACCTGTTTCATGCGGGTGCAGGACGATGCTCCGAGTGGTCTTTGTTCCTACAGACGATAGTCCGAAAAATTCGGAACATTGTCCGAAGTATTTACATTTTCTACCCAACCTCCCGAAGAGACATTATCCCGAAGGATTTCGCCAAAAAAATCTTCCGAACGGACAACATGCAGAACGGACGATGTCCCGAAAGTGGGTAATATCGTGCGCTTTGTGTGTGTCTGTCGTCTGGGTGCGCGCGCGTGCACGCACGTGTACGCGCGTGGCGGTTTCATTTCAATAAACTTTGTGAGTCCTTTTCTTACTGCCTGCGTGTGTGTGTGTGTGTGTGTGTGTGTGTGTGTGTGTGTGTGTGTTTTTTTTACGTTCTCAAGAGTTACATCTGGTTAACCAGCTTAGCTGGGGACCACCTGGAACCCTCCCAGGGACCACTGGTGGTCCACGGACCACCTGTTGAAAACCCCTGCTCTAGGCATCCACTGGAAGCAAAGGTTTGAGTTGAAGATGTTTGATTCCAAAATAATATCTGTTTTTTCGTTACTTTTAGTTAACTATAAAAACCCTGCAATACACCAGTATACTTGTGTTATGTATTTAAGTTTAAAAAAATATATATATATATTCGTTAACTGAAACTAACTAAAAGCTAAATAATTAAACAAAACTAAATAAACTAAATAAAATACAAATAAAAAAACTATAGGCCTAATAACCCTGGTGTATTGTGCACACTTTTGCCTGTGTGTGTGTGTGTGTGTGTGTGTGTGTGTGTGTGTGTGTGTGTGTGTGTGTGTGTGTGTGTGTGTGTGCGCGCACGTGTCGACTCTACACTAACACCGTGGTTTTCTTTTTTTGCGTATTTGCAGAGCCGGCTAAAGGCTGTGCACAGGGGGGAATGCCCCCCTAAACGCCCTAAATATGTTGTATAAGGCATAAGGTTTTCGCCCCCCCAATTGTGAAACTTATATCGGGGCCTGACAAAAGCCGCCAGGGAGAGAGAGAGAGAGGCATCTTAGTTTCGGGGATTCGGTGGACCATTTCCACCGAAATCCCGACACTTAAATTTTGCTCGATCCCGCATCGTAGGGAACACCTACCCACATATTCTATACAGCATCTGAAGAAGAAGCTTTTTCCCATCACGCTGTATTATGAAATGTAAAAAATGGTCCAGAATTGACCGAGAAATGAATGATCAAATTCCCCTCAAATTTCCGACTTTTTTGCCATTTACTTTATAACATTTCGCAGACTTGGGATAAATGCACGCCACATAGGCTACAGCAAAAAAAAAAAACAAGGAACATTTTTTTCAACATAACATGTTGAATGGTAAGAAATGATTGAGAATTGACCTCGCTATAATTGTTTGAAAATAAGAGCTACAATATATAGAAAATCTGGTCTGTGTGCACTAAATAACAGATGAAATAATTATGATGCTTATTATGCCTATTATGCTTTATGCTTAATATGCAATATAGCCTATAGTGGTATCAGACAGTGCACTCACATGGTTTGGGGCGTGGGGGGGGGGGGGGGGGGGTGAGAGAGAGACGCGTGGTGGTGGTCTCTAGATTAGAACAAGCAGTATTTGTAGGCCTACTCAGATGTCCAGTGTTCTCATTCCCGTGGACCCCCATTTTTATGTCAAGGGCCAACAGCTCTGGCAGTAATTGACAAATCTATCGAGACAGTGTCGTTTTTTCTGAACAAGAAAAAGTGAAGTATATATATGGACTCAGTGGTCGGCTTTTTTTTTTTTTTTTTTTTTTTTGGGGGGGGGGGGGGGGGGGGGGTGGCAGCCCTTAACGCGCTGCATTGCGCTACGATATTGTGAGTGGATATAGCCTACAAGCTCACAACGCGTTACTGTAATTAAGGGGTTTTCAACAGGTGGTCCTGGAACCACCAGTGGAGTCATCGTTAACCAGATGTAACTCCTGGGTGCTTAGAAATGAAACCAAATGGACCTGCAACCATTTGGGGGGGGGGGAGACTAATGCACAGACGGTCCAATTTGTGTGAAATTCACGTCGGAAAATTATATATATATAGGCTATATAATATAAGGCACGTGAGCACACACACACACACACACACACACACACACACACACACACACACACACACACACACACACACACACACACACACACACACACACACACACACACACACACACACACCAACCGCCTGGACCCGTTTCATTTCGGTTTAGTTTTTACTCTTTCATTTAAATGTCTTTAGGGTTTCACGCTCTCACTTCGCCACCCCCCCCCCCCCCCCCCCCCCACCACCACCACCACCACCACCACCACCACCACCACTACCACCACACACACACACACAGAGAGAGAGAGAGAGAGAGAGAGAGAGAGAGAGAGAGAGAGAGAGAGAGAGAGAGGCAGGACAGCGGGGCAGAGAAACGCTCTCTGTCTGTCCGTAATGAAACCGCGCGCAATGAAGCCGCGCGCGTACGCGCGCGTACACGTGCGTGCACGCGCGCGCACCCAGACGACAGACACATATTACCCACTTTCGGGACATCGTCCGTTCTGCATGTTGTCCGTTCGGAAGATTTTTTTTGGCGAAATCCTTCGGGATAATGTCTCTTCGGGAGGTTGGGTAGAAAATGTAAATACTTCGGACAATGTTCCGAATTTTTCGACTATCGTCTGTAGGAACAAAGGGCACTCGGAAAATCCGGCGGACCCCGTTTCATGCCTGTGGAATCCCCTTTTCAGACCAACCACATTTTCAACATCAATCAGTGAACTATGTGATCTGTCATTCTTTCTGCCAAAAGATCCAAAAGGCTCCACCTGCAGACCTAGCCCAGGAGTGGATGTGCCTCACAGTTGATGTGATGACGTCACACATCAACCCATAGACCCCTGTTTTTGCCATGTGCCACCCGCTTCTACCGTTATCAAGCGATAATTCCCAGTAGGCTGCTTATCAGCACCATCTTAGCTTGTGGTTAGGGTTAGGGTTTAGAGAAGGGTGTAGCAATGTTTGTAGCAAAACTCTAGACCCCTCCAACCGTAACCCTAAGCCTAAATCCCCGGTGCTCAACAACAGGGGCCTGTGGGTTGATGTGACGTCATCACATCAACTGTGAGGCACGTCCACTCCTAGGCTAGGTCTGCAGCTGGACAAACAAAAGAAAATCTGCACACCATTTGATGCTCCCGAGTGTGGATTTATTTAATAAACAGGGTACCCTGTTTATTAAATAAATCCACACTCGGGAGCATCAAATGGTGTGCAGATTTTCTTTTGTTTGTTTAGTCATAGTATATCTTTAATCTAGCACCCTACCCAATTTTGGTTTTTTTTTTTTTTTTGGATGTGCGTGTTCCTTATTACCGTTTTTTTAGGTCTGCAGCTGGACCCTTCTCAAAAGCAAAGCATGTAATAGTATATAGAAATTGTGTCCATTTTGCAACAGCACAGTGAAGCTTGGTTAAGTCGTGAACCAGTGTAAAGGGGGTCTTCATTTTTCAGAGGAAATTGTTTCACAGATTCACAGACTTGTGAATGTGATTCCTTGCTGATTAATAAGGGATATCTTCAAATAAAACTGAACAATCCATTATTATTATTATTCTCCACTTCCAATAATGGACCCAACACTGTGATCTAAGTCACAAGAAAAAAATAAATACTGCACACACTGATGATGCTTGACTGCAATTATGTCCATTGTTGAATTAGCCTCACTCTCTGGTAAAGTCATCCTCAAACAAGACAAGAGCAGGGAAGTAGGATATCTGGGAATAGAATCTCCACCACCAGCATACAGGCTCTAGAAGGAAGGAAGAAAGAAAGAAAGAAAGAAAGAAAGAAAGAAAGAAAGAAAGAAAGAAAGAAAGAAAGAAAGAAAGAAAGAAAGAAAGAAAGAAAGAAAGAAAACAGATTTTAATACTTCAATCATCATATCATAATGTATGTCCCTCAATCACCACTGATATAACTGATTGTAAATGTACTGTTGAACTAACAATGGACTTCAGAAGGGGTAACCCAAGAAGAACATGGCTGAGAAATACTCTTGTACAGCACAATAACCATAATGTGGCTGATATGATGTGTATCTTCAAAGCCAATGCCAGACTTATAGTGAGAGGAATCTTCATTCCTATGTAAGAAAACAATACATGACATGACTCTCATGTCATTGACAGATTGATGACAGTTTATTAGCGGTCTGTTAATAGCTTGTTTATTGGGGTCTTTTAGTACTTATTTCATGTTTTAAGTCAGCAAATGCCTTTTGGGGCTTGCTTTTAATGGGCCCATCTTTACTCTCAGAATTAGAACCCATAAGGGTCCACTTGGTTCCTAAGTATCATTTAGGGAGCCCCTCACAGACCCCACTTTGTGAACCACCTGGCCTAGTCTGTATATTAACTTAGACACATTTACATTTTCATAGTTCATAGACAATGATATATACCATGTTCCCTTCGCGAGAACAGGCCCTAGATAGACCCAATAATAATTGTACAGTATTTGATCTCAATCTTATCTCTGCATTGTTTTAGTTTAGACCAGGGCTTTAGCGTATAGACAGCTACGCCAACTCCGTTCACTTAATGGGGTCAGTCCAATGGAGGCTTCTACCTAGACTTCTACTGAAAATTGGGACAACGAATAGCAGCCCAGCTTGAGAGAAAAATAATTACACCCCTTTATTTTATATCGTTTTGTAGTAATATTACAACATAAACATTGCATACTTTAACACATTGCTGAAAACGATGTATTCCCAACTGTAGTCTGTACCTTTTAGGCAAAATGAACAGCGCTCGGGTTCTGACCCCTCAATGTCGCAACTTGTCTACTAGATGCCTCTGGTTTAGACAGTGAGGTCATGCAAGCAGTTACAATATCCGTCTGCATTGTCGTATGATTCAGTAAACAGAATAAGACTCACCTTCTTTTCAGAAACGTGTTGTTCTTTTTGGAATGTCCGTTTCATCAGAATCCGGGAGAATATATTTTCTTCTAAATCGGAGCCGATCCATTTTTTGCTTATAGTTGCTGTGTTTTGGTTTTGAGAGAGATGGCTTCCGGCTTTCATTGAGACGCTAAGCATTTTGGTTGGTGTAGTTCCGCTGTACTTATCAGTAAGCATTGCTTACTCTACTAGAACTACATCGGCCAGAATGCTTAGCGCGCAACTCACGCATGCGCAGAACCCTTCCCCCTCCAGCCAGCGCTCGAGCCATCGCGCTCGAGCGCTGTCTTTCTTCCAACGGATGCGGCACAACACAACAACGTCCACTCGTTCAGCGAACAGAAACATTAAAATTATTAAAATTATTTATCAAATCAACAAAAGTATGACGGAATACAAGTTTGCCCTTGTTAGCTGGGCAGAGGGGGCTGACAAGAATACGACCAGCATTGTTCCAAGCAGCTGGATAGTTGACAGTGATACTGAAAGGTGAGTTTGAAAACTATGACCAAAAACAAAATAATCTCCCCTTTGGGAGTACAATGTACAACCCAAACACATTGCTAAGTCTGCGTTTTTCTGTATAATGTTTAAATTAGTCCTTAGTAGAAAACGGCCTCTGATATACCTGTACAAAATAACTGCAAAACAATAACTACTACTTGTCTTTGTTTTTTGTTCTTGTCTTGACTAAAAAGTAAAAATATCTATATTTATATCCTATTTATAACAGTGGTTCCCAAACCTTTTCATGACAAGGACCCCGAAATTGTCATTAATGAGCCCGTGGACCCCCATATGATAAGATAACGCCACATCAGTAGAAATTTGAATGGCTCTAAGCAGTGATTCTAAATACATTTAATTTCAAAGACCCCTATTTGACAATAGGCTGCAGATTGCACTTGCACCACCGATTCGTCAAAATGAATGTTAAAGGGGAATTCCACACATTAAAAATGGACCCTAGCGGGTCAATTTGGTTCCATTTGTACCCTCTCAGAAAAAAGCGATCTGAAAGAAAAATCATTAACATGGTGAAATACATCTTCATGATGTAATAATAATAATAATAATGTCAGTCTTCATGATGTCATCAGTTGTTAATTTTTTTCAGACCTCCATTTTTAAGAAATACAGGTTCCACTTTGGAAACCACAGCACCCTAACATGTAAAAGATGCAATATGACATGGCTCTGTTTACACAGTGCTGTATTACTTCCCCCTTTATTTTATTGCATTTATTTATTTGACACGTTTTCTGGCACTGAAAATGTACAGTATGTTTTTCATGCCAATCAAACTTATTTGTATTGAATTGAAATTGACAGGACACATCATGTGGAGTGCCGTACATTAGGCCGTAAGAAACCTGCTAATGGATGGCCGGTTGAGCATGCTCAAATTCTTCAGTTAGCAGGCAAGTGAGGTCTTTACACACACTCACACAAAATTTACATTTTAAAACATTAGGTTGATGACAATGTTGTTTTTTTGGAATTATTAAAATCTATCCTTCTAATTTACTTGGATGCAGACAAAGAGGCTACACTCAAAGCTGCTGAGCGGGAACTCTACGCAGTTGACATTCCGGATCTTGGCAAGAGGGTGAGGAAAGCGTAAAACCTGGACTTTGGTGAAGAAGACTCCAGTATTGGTGACAAAGGCTTTGGCCCTGGAAATCCCAAACAGGTAATTAACCAGAGATTGATAGTACACCCAGAAAAGAATGAATGTATATTGACTGCTCTTTGATTAAAGGGAAATTCCACCCATTTTCAACATTTTACTATAGCCTATCATTAATATACCAAATTGAATATGTTATGTGGACATGATAAAAAAAAAAGTTTCCACATTCTGTGTCTCTTAGAAATGGAGGACTGGAAAAAAACATCAACATGGTGAAACACAACTTAATGGTGTCATCAAGTTGTTTCACAGCATTGATGCTTTTCTTTTGTACAAATGGACCTGAGGGTTCATTTAGTTCTATTTGTATGCTGAAATGGGTGCAATTCCCCTTTAAATACGAAATAACATCTTTTTCCCCCAGAAAAAGGCCAAAGTTGCTACACAAAGACGGGTGGACGAGGGAATGTTGTCTGAGGATCTGTTCAACCCCAGTTCAGTAGAACTGTCAAGTCAAGAATACACCAAAGAACTGCAAGGCCAGCTGAAGACTTTACAGAGAGAACAGCAAGCTGAGAAACATGGTATTAAAGGCAAGTATTAAATATTACCGTATTGTCCCAAGTATAAGACGACCCTGGTTATAAGAAGACCCCCATTTTTCAAGACTAATTTGTGTAAAGAAGAAAACATTGAATGTCAAATAATATAGTCCACAAATATAAGACGACTCCATTTTTAAGAGTTTTGCCATTTGAAAAAACACTTATATTCAGGCCAATAGGGTAATATGTAATCAAAGTACTGTATGTTGAATAATCAACAAAACGTGTCCACGGAACTCATGTTGACTACATCTTTATTTTTACCCTGGAGCTCTTCATTCAACCCATTGAGCTCGCGGGTGAGATTAGTGAGGAAAGACAAGTGAAATCTAAAAGCCACTGGTGGTCAACTAGCTTTGTATGATTATCCCTGTGTAGAAAGCTTCGGGAACTACTAGATTTCAGATATAGCTATGATCAGAAATCTGATCAGGAACATTCATGCTTAACCACCTAACATCAGTAGTTCTCCAAGTGAGGACGAAAAGGCACGTTTAATTATAATAAACAAAACATAATCTTCCTCCCATTCAGAGTGAAATGGTAGGTTTTTGAACGTTTCGTCACGTTGCAGTCGACTTGGGAACAGTCCGCGGTCTACCAGTGAACCGCAATCGTCAGGTTCCTGATATACACACACAAACACAGTTGTAGGCCTGCCTCTTGTAGTGTCACTATGTGAGAGTCTTCTCAGTGTGTTACAGTTAGGTTACCAGGGATTGATTACCGCAAAGGCACACTAGGCCGATAATCAATAATATTTTCTTTTATATGTTTCCAGATGAATTCAGGCCTGAGAAAGGACTACAAGCCATGGTTGCGAGGAGTGCAAGAAGAAACATCCTATTTTGAGAGGTGGCTGGTCGTCCTTCCCCTCCAGTCCTTTTTTTTATCCTCCCGTTTCAGCAGAGAGACCATGGCCCGAGAAAAGATAAACCTCACAACCGCCTAAACCTCATCTTACCTGAAGTGGTCACTCGAGATGGGAACCTGTGAGTTGAACTGCTTTTTTAGATGTCTCAAAAAGGTCCACACCTGTGCAGTCAGCAAGTTGCATCTGAGTTTGCTAAGAGTCAACTACTGTATATGAGGGGTCTGAGGACAATTAAGCGGAACTCGCTAGTCGCTAATATGTGGCCCTAATAAGCTGTTGAATGGAGAGGCTTAATTCTGAATGTTGTATAGCACCTGGAAGCCTGGACTATTGGCATCCAAGCCTTTTGAACTTGACATTTCTCTCCTGCATTTAGTTCTTTGATGCATACAGTTGTAAAACCTCCTCCCACAAAACAAAATGTAAGCACTGAATAACTACGAACCTACTGTACAGAACAAACACTTGTTGCCTACACCTGTGGTTGCCTCACTCCAGGTCACACTGAGTTGGACCCACTCTTTGGTGTCCACTGACTACCGACCAAGGGCTTTTATTTTCATTTTATTTATTATTTTTTCTGTAAAGTTGCTTTTACATCATTAGTAGTTTTTGGGCTTGTTTGTAAAATGATGCTGTTGCTTATTTTGGCTTGTTTCCTATAATATTGTTTAAGACAGTTAAGACAGTTATTGTGTTGAGTTGTGTTTAGAGCTGTCTCCATCACCAGTTGTTTGCTCAGTATTGACGTATTCTGACCATTGGGAACCGGAGGGGAGCAGCAAACAATGTTGGAACAATAGTGTCACATCCATGTTTGCAGGAAAACTGGTTAAAAACTACTACTATTGATATACTAAACCTGTTGATATTGTACCTATGGTGAATGATTCATTGATAGACCCAGGGCAGTGTCTGAATCTAACTAAAAGTCGAGCAATTTTGATTTTATTTTAATTATTTACCTTGGTTTGGCACTTGCCTCTCATTCCTATAGCTGTTGCTTCATGCTTACGCATTATCAAATTAATATCATGGCAAATTTCAAATTCAGTATTGCCTTTTCAACTTCCTCTTTATTTTTCAGCAATTTATATGTAAACGTGAGAGGAAATTAGTTTCCAGTTGCAGTTGAACTAGAGAGAAAAAAAAAAAACTAAATGTCAACATCAGTTTAAAATGTTACGTATACGGCGTCTTGTTTTGTTACACGGTGTGTCCCGTGCCTTGACTTACTCAATTTTTGCTTTGGGGAGAATAGGTCAAGATGGTTTGGTGGTGTTAGGAGATTTTCTCGGCTTACATCCTAAGATGTTCCTTTAACCTGTGCCATTTGCCTTAAATGCTCTTCATGTAATTGGTCCTTGCTAAAGTTAATGAAAAATTGGCAGATTCTTTTCCCACTCGGTCTGTCTCATAGGAGGGCTGTGGGCATTCAGAAACTGGAGTTATGGGACATCATCGATGACATCCAAAAATGTATTTTATTTTTGGGGGATTTAAAAGATTCATTATCGCGAGAACGATGGCTTTCATTGGTAACTTGGTAACACATGGTAACTTTTCATGAATTAAAAGCCTGTCGTTTCTATCAGCTTGGATTCTCTTGATGTCATATAAGCCTAGTTTCTGAACTGCCCACAGCCCTCCTATGAGACACAGACCAAGTGGGGAAAAATGTGCCAATGTTTCATGAACATTAGTGAGGACCAATTACATGATCAGATCTCTCTGATCTGGCACAGGGCATCCTTGGAGGGCCATTCAGTATAGAGCTGGCAAGTGTGGCGGCCATCTTGGTTCCACGCTAAAAATCCTGATGCATTTTTCCCATAGAGATTTCCAAAGATATTTATATCAATTATTGTAAGCCTTGAATCCAGCCATCCAGGATCATGGTGAATTATGACCATAAAACCTTTGATTCTGTGAAAAGAAATATTTGAAAAACAGTATTTATTAAACATCGTATATCATAATTAAAACATTTAAAACCTTTTTCACATGATCAAAGGTTTTATGGCCATGATTAACCATGATCCTGGATGGCTGGATTCAAGGCTTACAATATCTTTGGAAATCTCTATGGGGAAAATGCATTGGGATTTTTAGCATGGAACTAAGATGGCTGCCACACTTGCCAGCTCTATAGCCTGGTGCTGTTTTGGCCCAAATACTGAACAGCCCAGACAAAGGATTTGCATTAACTCCCTTGCACCCCCCTCCCCCACGTTAAATGTGTTATTTTTGTGTGTTCCAATGTTGTTCCAATGTTTGTAATATGTTGTAATGCTTTCTATTGTTGGTGTATATAATACATTCTTTGATTTGAATCACTTTGACTATTGCATTTTTTTCACAGTACAGATCATGGTTATGCAGTGACAACTTGCATTTTAATTGGTGTACTTCAATTTTTAGTTCAGTCAGTTGGTGTAAACAGATTTAATGATGCAATTCGTGGCTCATTTGTAGTTCTTTTAAAATAAATATACCGGTAGTAAAATATTAATGGTTAAAGCCAATGTGGGTGTGGTGGGGGCCTAGTCAGGGCAGTTAACGGGGGTTCCTGCAGGCTGAGTGAGGGCTTATTCTGGGGCCCTTGCGGGCCCTTTTAGGCATCTTAGGGCTACGTGGGGGCTGACCATACTGGCCCAGCACTTAGGCCCAGCAGTTTGCCGATGTGCAAACCCCCTAGGGTCCTGCGCGGGCAACCCAAAGCGGCCCCTTGCGCAAGCCCTAACTGGGCCTTGACAGGGCCAGCGCGGTCATGCTTGCAGGGACCGTGCCACAACACAGGGGTGTTACTGCACCGGAGGTTAACGTCAGGAGGGGGCATTACTTGCAACTGCATTAACGCCCATTTTTGTTCCGCAGCTGGAGGATATTGGTTTTGGACGCCATCTTGTTGGTCTTAGCTGGTCACTGACCAGCTAGGTTTTGATGGTTTATGCTGGTTTTGCTGGTCATGGATTTATGCTGGTCTAAACTGGTTTAGATTTTGCTGGTCTGAGCTCGTAGCTGGTCTATGCTGGTTTAAGGTGGTATTTACATCACATGCATTGAGAAGTATTCTAATATTCCACAAAGGAATACATACATATACATATACATATATACATATCATTTATTTAACACAAGAAGAAGAATTAATAACTTAATTCTGAGAAATGGTCACACATTGAAAACATATACTGTATGTAACAAATAAATATATTAACAAAAAATACATGAACATCAATCTGAGGAAGTGATGTAGCGCATAAAAGAAGAAATGGGGCACGGGCGCAAATACATGTTGTACATTCTGAACATGGGCATCTAATAGGGGATTCAGACTATGGTTCCAAATGTGCACTAGCTGGATCACATGGCAAATGTTGTGGTAGTGCTGCCGCTGCGTACGGTTCCTGGAAGCAGATCACCCAACCGTTCTGGGACCACATTGGGAATGACTGAAGTGTACTTGGATAAACTATCCTAACCATGGCAGGCAGGACTGGCTCAAAGGTCAAGTGGCTGGTTCCGACTAGGAACTAGCTGTATAGGAACCACTGGATTGTCAGTCGATCCCTGTGGGCTCAGAGTTAGTATCCAAGTGGCATTGAGCAAGATGAAGAATCATCAAAAATCCAACTAATGGTGCCCCAAGGCCAAGCCTTCATTTTGAAGTTGGTTACTTTGTCGTTCTTATAGCCACTATGATGTATGATGTCACAAGCACACAAGCTTTGGCTGGATGGCTCCCACTTCCGGAACCACCTGACAAAGATAAAACTAAAAAAAAAAAAAATCAAAAAAAAAAAAAAAAAACATGAAATGCAGAGGAGCAGACTTGGCTAATATAGGCTAGAAGCCAAGGAGCAGGAAGAAACGCCAGAGAGACAGGCAGAGCAGGTAGGCTATCACAATGCCATCAAAAACGATGGAAATGTTTCGCCAAATACTGCAACAGCAGAACAAGATTTTGGAGCTGACCAAGTGCAGGAGCCCTACCCAGCCCAACTCCATAGTCCGGGGGTCAGCAACCTGCGGCTCAGGAGCCGCATGCGGCTCTAGAACACAGTCCTAGTGGCTCCCTGGCTGTAGCAGCATTATACATACACATTAGGGAGATCCGCCAACATAATATAAACATTTCAGTCACTGACAGCACCAACACGCGGTTTGCTGTCTGACGGTTACATCGCCAGTTGACATAGCGCTTGTTGGCCATGCCATAAAAGCCCAGTACATTTCAACAGTTTACTATATCATTAGTATATCTTTGAGATGTTGTGTGGACAATGATAAAAATGATGTGTTTCCTCGTCTGGAAAAAAAATAAATAAATAACATGGTGAAACACAGCTTGATGACATCATCGGTTTGTGTTTCACCATGTTAATGATTTTTCTTTTAGGACCTTTTTTTCTGAGAGTGTACAAATGGAACCAAATGGACCCGCCAAGGTCCATTTCGTTCACATTTTGTACACTCTCAGAAAAAATAAAAAGAAATGGGTGGAATTCCCCTTTAAGGGCTTACTAGGCTTACATTTTTGCGGCTCCAGAGAGTTTTTGAATTTAATTTTTGGTCGAAAATGGCTCTTTCAACATCTTGGGTTGCCGACCCCTGCATGCCATAGTCTCTCGAGACTGACGTATGCCAATGATAGACCTAGGTTGCTTAGAAGATGAGGTCAGTGTTACTTCTGCTACAACTGTACTGATTTCAACTCTGTACTAAGGAGCTCTGTTTGGCTCATGGACGTCGTCTGACAGTTATTGTGTTGCTTTTGAAAATATTGGTAACACTTTAGAATAACGGTCCAAAAAAAGCTTTATAAACACTTCGTAAGTCATTTGTGGAAAAATTAGTAAATGATGAACAAATGGTAAAAAAACATTTACAAATGCGTTGTAAATGAGTAAAGAACATTATGGTTATGGCACTAAAACTGTACACATAAAGAAACAGCCTATGGCTGCACAGTGGATTAAGAATCTACTCCTCCTGGACAGGTTTGATGTGTTTGACACATCTACATCCAGTGGTTTCATCTTTTATGCTCTGCAGAGGCCCAAACTTCCAGACCTGCTGCGGCTGCCGCGTTAACATAGTATTCCTAACTCATTTACAAACGTTTGTAAATGTTTTCCAAAGGCTGTTCATCATTCACTAAGTGTTAACAAATGATTTACGAAGTGTTTATGAAGCTTTTTTGAGACTGTTATTCTAAAGTGTTACCAAAATATTCCATCAAACAGCTTCCTCGGCGGAGGTGGTAGTTGTGGTAGTGCTGCCGCTGTGTACTATTCCTGGAAGCAGATCACCCAACCGTTCTCACATTGGGAATGACTGAAGTGTACTTGGATAAACTATCCTAACCATGGCGGGCAGGACCTAGCTGTATAGGAACCATTGGATTGTCAGTCGATCCCTGTGGGCTCAGAGTAAGGGCTCCATTTTCGTTACATGCTAAACCCCCTATCCCAAAACCCTTATCCCTTTTTTACTATTTTTAAAAAACTTTTGGAATAGTTCAACGTGCCAATCTATTGACACATTGTGAGCATGCAGATTGGCCATTTCAGCTATTGAAAAATGTTTTTTAAAATAGTTTAAAAAGGCAAGCAAGATAAGTAACGAAAATCTAGGCCTTAGTATCCAAGGGTCATTGAGCAAGATGAAGAATCATCAAAAATCCAACTAATGGTGCCCCAAGGCCAAACCTTCATTTTGAAGTTGGTTACTTTGTCGTTCTTATAGCCACTATGATGTATGATGTCACAAGCACACAAGCTTTGGCTGGATGGCTTCCACTTCCGGAACCATCTGACAAAGATAAAACTAAAAAAAAAAAAAAAAAAATTGAAATGCAGAGGAGCAGACTTGGCTAATATAGGCTAGAAGCCAAGATGCAGGAAGAAATGGCAGAGAGGCAGGCAGAGCAGGTAAGCTATTACAACGCCATTAAAAAAGGATGGAAATGTTTTGCCAAATACTGCAACAGCAGAACAAGATTTTGGAGCTGATGTCAAAGAACAATGCAAACAGGATCTATCTTTCATATAATGTCTTTTTCAATTATGTGGAGTGCTGGATAATATTAGCGGAGATATCTTTTGCCCCCTTAGAAAAAGTAATATTACTTATCAATTGCTTTATTACGTTCCCCAGTTCCTCCTTTCACACAATCTGTTCAGCGACAACTTATAGTGTACGTCATGCATGCGGAATGCTGTTATATACATAATGAATCTGTTATCTGTTGGCTATGTTAAATCTGTTACCATTGAGCACGGACTCATCAAGGTTGAGGGAACGCTCACCCAGCAGTCCGTGGCAAAGAGACTGAGGAGGAAGAAAAACAAGGCCCTAAACACACCAGATAGACCAGCATCAGCCTTCCCTTGTGTAAACTGTGGAAGGGTCTGCACATCCCGTATTGGTCTATTCAGCCACACTCGGAGCTGCACCAAGAGCAGGACCCCTACCCAGAGCGCAACTCCACAGTCTCTCGAGACTGACAGTTGCAGCAGAAGTAACACTGACCTCATCTTCTAAGCAACCTATAGGTCTGCGACCCAATTTGTCAGTCTGCGTTTGATCTTTCATTCGGCAGAAATTTCAATGTTCTCAAGCAAGTTCCTGTTAACGGATCCTCTTGGCGGACTTGGCACAGGCCTGGGCGGTTCAAGGTGGACCACTGCCACGATCGCAGCCGTGTTGTCACGGCGTGCTCCTCCGAGGACCGTGGTGGACGTTGGAGGTTGGAGAATACCATTAGAATCCCTAGTAAGTCATTGTCTGTTGTTAAAAAAACATTTGTTTTATGTTGTAGAATTTCTGCTACATCATTACTCAACGCTCAACGCCGATTGGACGGGCTCGCTGCAGCTCAAAATTCTGCCAGACGTCACATGTCTCCGTCACAAGCTACTCTAAGCCCAAGGTGCAGTTCCTCAGATACTGTGAAACGTTCAACGGTTCAGACGCATTACTCCAACTCCTTCAGATTTCATTCATTGTGTATTATTGTGTATTCCTAGAAATAAGGTGGTTGATTTATACAGGTATTGTGTTAATACAGAAAATGTAGTGTTTTCATTTCAATTACGTCTGAATGAATAATGGTCTGACTTCAAGTTTCTACAGTGTTACTTGTGTGATGGTGGCAAAATATGAAATTAAATATTTACCTTTTTCTTTGATGTGCCTGCACATGTAAACACTCATTTACTGGAAAAATTAAAAAATTAAAAATAAATGAATGTGAAATTATCTCAAAACTGTGGTCGGATGGATATCAGAATTAAAGGGGTATTCCACTTTCAGAAAAACTTTTGTATAGTAGATTATTGTGTATTATTTGTATTATTCCAAAGATTTAACTTCATTTTTGGCCAGTCTTTGCTTTCTAAGACCTCTCAGTTGTTTTCGGAGCTCTCTCTCTCTCTCTCTCTCTCTCTCTCTCTCTCTCTATCTATCTATCTCCTCTACAGGATGGGGAGGTTCCGGAGAATCTTCGCCAACGCCTAGAGACACCTCCGTTCTTTGGGATGCTGTGCAGGGACCGCCACCAGGGACCACCGCGAGCATCACGACGAACGATTCGATCAGGCAAGTGTTGTTTTTTATCACCCGATCACTGCTGTTATTATTTGAGTGTAACACTATCGTTAACGGTCGAAGCTTGATCTACATCAACCTGTAGCATCCTCGCCCTGTCATTAGTAACATTAGCAATATAAGTAACATGTGAAATCTCCAATGTGAATGAGAAACCCATTTCATTTCAAAAGCTGAGATCTGTTAACCGTTTCTCATAGTGCTGCCTTCTTTAGTTTTGGGGATTTTAGATGGATTCCAAAGCTGGAGCTGGCTTTTATGATGTCTATGAAGACCAGGCAGCCTCCTGGCCAGAGCGTTTCCATGATGCTACCAGCAGCAGCACCACCAGGCCTGCTTCCACCAGCTGCACTCAAGAACAACTCCAACAGACAGGTGGTAGAGGTCGCACCACCAGCACCATCACCAGGCCCCTGACGGAAGAAGACTTCTTCCTGCTGCTGGAAGACCCTGTCCTGGTGATGAATTTAGAAGAATTCATTGATAGACTTCCTTGATGGCTTGATGGAATAGGACCATAAGTGGCATGAGAAAAAAATGCCCAGGACTTCTCCTGCATGGACAAAAAAAAACAACAAAAAAGAAGGGAAAAAACAAAACAAAACAAACAAACAAAAAAAACTGCCCTTTTAAGGGCCACTATTTTTTTCCTCTCCTGTTGCTGTGACCTTGCCGTTGGTGGAGAGGCTTAAGTGACTCAGTGGCCCTTTGAGCAATAGCCATGCATGGCGAGGGTTCAGGTCCTGACAGGGATTGCTCAAGAATAAGAGTCCAAACAAATAACAGCAAAGTGTGTGTGTGTGTGTGTGTGTGTGTGTGTGTGTGTGTGTGTGTGTGTGTGTGTGTGTGTGTGTGTGTGTGTGTGTGTGTGTGTGGGGGGGGGGCCCGGAGCATACACATATCAGTCTACCAACTTCACGGTCATGGAGGAAGCGGTGATGGAACGCCGAGAGGCAGAGGTCCTTGGAGCTATGGAGGTGGACGGCGGGATGGAACTACTACTAGGAGACAATTCCGTTATCATCCCGAAGGACCACTTCAAAAGTCTTTTCCCATCTAGCAGCGCTTTTCCCTGAAAGGCGTCATTCGAGTTCAGTGACAATGGGATCATTAAAGTGGAGCTCCTGGATGAGGAGGAAGGACTGATTTGATTTGATTTGATTTGATTTGATTTGACTGACTGACTGACTGACTGACTGACTGACTGACTGACTGACTGACTGACTGACTGACTGACTGACTGACTGACTGACTGACTTTAATTCATTCATTGGTTCATTCATTGGTTCATTGATTGATTGGTTGTATATATATATATATATATATATATATATATATATATATATATATATATATATATATATATATATTGTAATGCTTGTTCGGTTCTTGTTTATTGTTGAATTTGTTTATTACTGAATGTTTAAATAAATATGGCTTTGACCAACCAACTCTCATTATTTCAGGGGACAACTATTTCACTGCATAACTAATGTTTAAAGATGAAGTGCCATGATTTTTTCTACCCTAAAACATGATCACATTATCTACTACAGTCTACTACAGTCCTAAACCCCAGGAAATTATAACTGGCCACAGAAGTTCACAGGTTCTACTGGATGTGAAGGAGGCAGCACACCGCACTGCACTTTATACACTCCATATTTGGACATGCCTGACCCAGAGGCTCAATATGGCAGTTTGTCACATTCAGTAGATCATTGGTGGCTTTTACCCACCACTAAATGCTAGACTCCTATTCTTGTTACTTGAATAATACAAGCTTTTCAATTCTGTACCTGTCTGGACTACACTGACTACATTATTGATTTAGATATCCCAACATCTATTCCTAATATGATTTGGCAGGGACTTGTCAGAATGAGGTCTTTGGTGTTTAACTTCTGGTTTAAAATATTTTCCTGAGTTTGCATTGACAGTGTCGGCATATATAATAATTTACCCACTTCTGTGGGTAAATTATCTGTGCTGTTAAAAAGAAATTCCCCAATTGAAGACAAACACGGTGGTTGTATAAGTACACAAGTGAACAACTGAAAAGTTGACCTAAAATTTCAATTCAAACTTCAACAAACCTGGTCAACCAACATAAAGTCCCATCATAGTCCATTTATAACAGCCTTTTTGAGTATTAAAACAACTGAAACAACTAAGTTATGATGTCACCCCAGACCAGTGTTGCCAACTTGGCGCATTTGTCGCTATATTTAGCGCTTTTCCAGACCCCCCTAGTGCCAAAATTAGTGAAAAAACTCCTGGCGGAAAATCTAGTGCTTTTTGGCTGGTGAGTTGGGGTGAAATTGATTGAGATAAAACTCTCATTTTTCACCATTTCTCCTCCTATGACAGTGGTTTTCAACCAGTGGTCCCCAGGCTAAATGATGGATAGTTGGTTAACCAGATGTAACTCTTTGAGAGCGTAAAAATGAAACCAAATGGACCCTTACGGGTCCATTTGGTTTCATTTTTACGCTCTCAAGAGTTAAAATATTCATCAGGTGAATTAGCCCAAGTCTACACAACTAGAGAATGTAGAAGATTAATGGTCATTTATTGGCCATATCCAGGCAAGCATCTAGTGCATTCTAGTGCATTTTGGAAGTGCCACTAGTGCATTTTGGATTTTGGCAGTTGGCATCACTGCCCCAGACTCAGATCAATTATGATTGTGTAATCCTGAAGGTAGACATGAGATGTCATATTTAACAAAGATGTGCCGCAACGGCCTGGAATGTCAAAAGCAGAGCGATGGACGTGCATGCACACTTGCATCCGCATTTGCATGCACCTGCGCAACACACAGACACGTTGTTAAAACCAGTAACCAGAGCTGCACCAAGAGCAGGACCCCTACCCAGAGCGCAACTCCACAGTCTCTCGAGACTGACGGATGCCAATGATAGTACAGTGACCTCATCTTCTAAACAACCTATAGGTCTGCGACGCAATTTGTAAATACTGCTCTTGGCGGACTTGGCGGCGGTTCAAAATGGACCCCTGCCACGATCGCAGCCGTGTTGTCACGGCGTGCTCGAGAGAACTAGAGAATGTAGAAGATTAATGGCCATTTATTGGCCATATTGGCCATATTCCCTTCCAGGCAAGCATCTAGTGCATTCTAGTGCATTTTGGAAGTGCCACTAGTGCATTTTGGATTTTGGCAGTTGGCAACACTGCCCCAGACACAGATCAATTATGATTGTTAAATATGACATCTCATGTCATATTTCTCTCTCTTCTCTCTCTTTCTCTCTCTTCAGGATTACACAAAGATGTGCTGCAACGGCCTGGAATGTCAAAAGCTGAGCGATGGCCAGATCGCCGCCGCTTGTCATCAACATCTCTCTAAGCAGGCAAAAGCTAGAGGACCCAAACCAACCAAGATCGGCCTCCCACCACCAACAGCTCTCCAAATAGCAGCTCTCCAAATTCCTTCACTGATGGGGCCAGCAGCACAAAAATGGTGCTTTTTGAGAAGGAATCTGCGAAGGTGAAGACAGGCAGAACGTACATCATCCGGAACTACCGGGTGGCGAGATACGGAGAGATCTCTCTTCAATGCTGGAAAGACACGGGCTTCTACCAGAGCCTTCTAGTAGGAGAGTTACGATATTGAGGGGTCAGAAAGCAGAGCAGAGCACCGTGCATGTGACTACAGAGATTCGTCTATGAGTGCAGTCCCAGTCCTAACTGTCATTGGGAGTACATTGTTTTCAACGAAAACGGCGCAATAAGAGCTATTTTAACTCAACTCTCCCCTAGAAGTATCTGGCTTCTACGAGACCAGACCCCTGCAAGTGTCCCGGGACGTAGAGGAGGACGGAGCTGCCGCTGGTGGACCCGCCCTCTCAGCCCATGTCCCTGGTGGACCTCCGTGGTGCAGGAGCCAAGCATCCAGGAATCCAGGAGGATTCATCACCCTTCAGGGGCAGATCACTTCTGTAAGTGCACTCGTCTATTTATGTACTTATTTGTTCATGTAAAAGTATTGTAGGGTGGACTGCTCAAATCGTGTCTTTATATCATTCTAACGTTTTGCTCTCCTCATTTCTGTCACACACAGATGGATGCAGTCCGTAGGCTGCCTTCGGACTTTACATCTCAGATGTAAAGACACAAGAGCTGCAGTCATCTTGCTAGATGACAATGGGCACTGCAAAAAATGCTGTCCTTCAGATAAGAAAAAAAATATATATATTTGAGTGCAATAGTACTAGAAACAAGCAAAATAATCGTCCGTGGGGTGAGTGAATTGTACTTGGTAAGAATTCTTGTAATAAGAAATATGTTCTAAAAACAAGGTTGATAATCTTATACAACTTGCTCTTGGTTAGTAAATCCCTCTTAAAACAAGAGCAATCGTACTTAAAGTCTAGATTTAAGAATAAAAGACTTGCTTAGTTCAGAGTTTTTTTGCAGTGCGGGAATCATGGCTGAGGGAAGTAGGGGTGCTGGGGGGGCTTGAGCACCCCCTTTTTTCAGACACAGCCCCCCTTGGGCAGGAGGAGGAAAATACTAGTTTTAATCAAAACCGATTCCTGTTAATAGGCCTTATAAACATGCTCTATTGCTGTATCAGAGGCTAAGGTACCTGTGTCAGTTAGCTCATATGTGGAGAGGGAAGGTAAAAGTCACTTTTCCGTGTGTAAATGCATGAAAATGTGCATGCACAATGCGCATTCACACACATTTTGCGCGTGCGCGCATATTGCAGCAAAAAAAAATAAATCTTTAGTTTTGGGTCTGTAGATTGAAAATGTAATGGTGGTCTCAAATGCCGAATAAGTAGTGGGTTCTGGTGAATAAGTAGTGGGCCATATTTACATTGCAATATAGACCTACTGTATATTAATAATATTATAATATACATATATGTAATGAATGATAGCCTATGTCTCTGGTGCATGTAAGTAGTATTAATCGCATAAATCACAACAACAACAACAACAACAACATGCTTAATTAGCACCATGTTTGTGCTGTTGTAATGTACCCAATGTACCTGTCAGTTTCCATCATGTAGCCCACACAAAACATGTAAACATTGAATATCCTAATTCATAGTTTAAAAAGAAAAACAAAATGGAGCGTGGGGAGGGGGCTTAGAGTGTGTATGAGCCAGCAATAGTAAAATTTTGCTGTCTGCAAAACATATGCTTGTTTGATTATTGTAATTTGAAGTGTCTTGTAATGTAATTATGAATCTTTCTGTGCTCATTCTTTTAGATGCCTCGTAAAAAAGGCTACAAACGTTCAGAGGCAGCAAAGAGGATGGCAGACAGAGCTGAAACTCGGCATGCAACGGTAATTCCTCGACAAATGTTTCTGTTGTTAGTAGATTAACACCATTTGATCTAAAACCATGTTATGTTTCTCTGCAGGAACCCGGACTGGAGTTCTTGTTTAAAAAAAATATATATAATTGGTCAAATAATAGATTATTGTTGTTTATCGTTATTATTGTTGTTGTTTGGCAGAACGGATCCTTCCAATTATGCCTGGACACTCTTTGGCAGACTTGGCACAGGCCTGGGCGGTTCAAGGTGGTCCACCGCCGTGATCGCAGTCGCGTTGCCACGGTGGACGTTCCCCCACCGACTTCAAGGCAGAGCATCGTGGTGGCGATGGAAGCGACGGTCACCATCACCCCAGGTCCCCCTCTCTTCAACCGGAGAGGAACGTCGGAGGTCACCATCACCCCAGGTCCCCCTCTCTTCAACTGGAGAGGAACGTCGGAGGTCACCATCACCCCAGGTCCCCCTCTTCAACTGGAGAGGAACGTCGGAGGTCACCATCACCCCAGGTCCACCTCTTCAACTGGAGAGGAACGTCGGAGGTCACCATCACCCCAGGTCCCCCTCTCTTCAACCGGAGAGGAACGTCGGAGGTCACCATCACCCCAGGTCCCCCTCTTCAACTGGAGAGGAACGCCGGAGGTCACCATCACCCCAGGTCCCCCTCTCTTCAACTGGAGAGGAACGCGGAGGTCACCATCACCCCAGGTCCACCTCTTCAACTGGAGAGGAACGCCGGAGGTCACCATCACCCCAGGTCCCCTCTCTTCAACCGGAGAGGAACGTCGGAGGTCACCATCACCCCAGGTCCACCTCTTGAACCAGAGAGGAACGTCGGAGGTCACCATCACCCCAGGTCCCTCTCTTCAACCGGAGAGGAACGTCGGAGGTCACCATGCATCGCCACGTCGTCAGCACTCCATCAGCCCCATCCAGTCCTGAGGAGAAGGACCCTGAGTGGACCAGACCTGCTGCTAAGACCACCGAGAAGCCCTGGCAGAACCAGAAGAGGAGACTTGTCTCCTAAGAATGAACTTGCACTCTCATACAAATGAACTTGCACTCTAATACACCTGCCAACTCAGACTGAGTGTCTCCTTCTACTGCAGGGGTTTTCAACAGGTGGTCTGGGGACCACCAGTGGTCCCTGAGAGGGTTCCAGGTGGTCCCCAGGCTAAATGATGGAAAGTTGGTTCACCAGATGTAACTCTTGAGAGTGTAAAAATGAAACCAAATGGACCCTTGCGGTCCATTTGGTTTCATTTTCACACTCTCAAGAGTTAAAATATTCATCATCTGAATTAGCACCACTTAATTAAAGAAGTCTACACTGTTTCATTTGCAAAATCCAGCATGGAATTGTGAACAAAACCATAACATTATATTTAATTTTAGGTCTTTGGGGCTAAAGTGTCATCAAATGGTGGTCCGTGGCTGAAATGCTGAATAAATGGTGGGCCCTGGTGTCAAAAAGGTTGAAAACCCCTGTTGTACTGCAATACTATTGTTTCTCTGCAGGGCCCAGGAATGGAATGGAGTTGTTGTTAAAAAAAAAAAAGTAATGTAATCGTTCAAATGAAATTATTGTTGTTTATTGTTGTTGTTAATTGTTAAAATAAAATTATTACTGTAAATATCTGCAAATATATTTTTCCATTTCAAGTTTAAGAGAAATACTGAAAAGTAACTTTGATATTTAATTCCACATGCATTCAGTTAGTTGCTACTTTGTAGATTAAATCTAAATACACTGGACATGAAAAACATTTTAATACTAGTAAATAACTCATTCAGTCCTATGTTTGTTGCATCATGTTAGGGACTGAGTTGGTTGGCAGGAGAGACACAAGGCGCTTGTTGTGGGTTTAAGTTTCAGTTTTTCCCTCTTTAGTATCAAATCACTACTTTTACTTTATCATAACAGACTTGGACCCAAAAGCAAAAATAACATCAACTCAATATAACAAACAAACCAAAAGAAGAAGAAGGAAAAAAAACTGCTCTTATAAAAGCACAACTGATCTAACCTGAATGTGACTCTGGGAAACTTATATAGTGCTGGGTTAAACCACTGCATACACAAGAAGGGGGGAGAAACACAGAGAACAGACATTAAAAACACAATGCCAACAATGGCTGCCCGCCCCATGATTCAGAGCTCTGTGGTATAGTCCATTCATTCCAATCAGCTGCCTATATGAAGCAGCTTGTTCCTCTTGGTCTGGCCAGGTTGCCAGGTTTGACCTGAGGTTGCCAGGTTTGACTTTTCACAGCACATACAGTACATAGAAGTGGAAGAAGTTCACAGGATATGAATGTGAAGGAGACACACACACCACACTGCACTTTGGGAACAAAGGGAACTGAGGGTTTAAGTAGACACAGAGCAACTACACAGTACACACAACATTACTACAATCACGATTAGCTGAGAACTAAACAGGAAACAGGTGAAATGCAAAGACTAATCACAGTAGGACAATGTAGGTAGCAATGTAGGTAGGTTCTATTTATACATTTTCTATTTTTACTATTTTCTCTATTTAACATTTTTCTATATGGTTCAATACTGATGGAGTATTCATGTGTAAACTCCACTAAGGTCTTGATATTCATTGTGGTTTAACTATCTTACAGTTTCTTAGATTAGGGGCTGGCCCTGTTTCTAGCATAGGTACCAGATGGTTCCACTATTTTTGTATATATTTACTCGTATGTATATGAATTCTCTTCATGAATATTATGGTTCTTTATGGATGTTGACATAATTGTACATTGTGAACAGCTGTTCCAATTACCTTTGACCTCATTGTGGGCATTGTGATCAGGTACAAAAATACGCAACTTCCTGTTGTCATTCACAACGCTGAGGAAGACCACTTGGGTCGAAACGTGTTCGTTGTTCACTGCACGATGAGGTAAATAAAGACAAAAAGAAAGGACATTGATTGAGTGCTGGCATTTCTCTTTTTCATTCAATGTAGGTAGCAATTAGCAAACATAAGAGCAGACAGGAAACACTGGGAGGAACTACACAATAAAAGTACACAGTTCATGACATCTTAATTGTACAAAGCACACAGGGGTTGTTTATGCAACTGCACTAACTAGTAATGGATTGTTTACTTTAGTTCAAGTGTTTATATCTATGGTCTCTACTGGATATTCTCTGTAATGGTCTCTATACTGGTTATTCTCTTTTTATCTTCACGGCCGATGTCGCCCGCCCACGTCGACCAACCTCGCCCTGAAAGATAAAAATGCTGAGCTTTTCGGCCGAATCGGCTGACGTTTGGCCGGGGATAGCCAGAGCCAAGTGCTGCTTTTTTTTGCCCTCGACCCGAAACCATTCGGCACAGTTTTGTTCCTAGTTCCGCCCCACTTCCTCCACCATACTTTTTTTTTTTTCAGTGCACCACAGCACCGTCGTTTACGGTACTCATTTTGCCATTCTAAGCGAGTAATGATGGTCGGCGTTGCTGATATCAGGCGACGTTGTTTGTCCATCGCCCGCCGTTAGAACTGTAAGTAAAAGACCTTTTATAACCATATCATTAGTATTAGCCTGCTCCACACTCACGCATGAATAGGCCACGGCCTACTTGCACGCAACACGCAAGTTTGCACTCTATCGAGAGTCGCTACTACTAAGCAGCAGTAATAATTCATGGCTCTGCTTGCACCCAAGTTTGGGTGCAAGCAGAAGTCGTTGTTGAAGTCGTCCTTAACCTGGGGCAGGGGACGGGCTTTTACGCTGGCCATGTAATGACCCCTGTCGGTGCCCCCCCCCCCGACGCCATAGAGCCAGGGGCGGATCTAGGCATGGGCATGGGGGCAATGCCCCCCGAAATACCCAGTTTGCCCCCCCCCCCCTCCCACACACACACTCGATGCCATGCAAAACAACCCAAGATATTTTAAATTAACAAACTCAAAATGTTTATGAACAATCCCAAAATGTTTGTAGACAAACTCCAAATGTTCCTAAAAACCCAAAATGTTTATAAACAAACCCATAAATGTTCATGAACAAACGCCAGAATGTTTGTAAAAAAAAAAAAAAAAAAAAAAATGTTTATAAACAAACCTCAAAATGTTTGTAATCAAACCCCAAATGTTTGTAAGCACACTCCAAATGTTTGTAAATAACCCCCAAATGTTTATAAACAACCCCAAAGGTTTGTTAACAACCCCAAATGTTTGTAAGCAAACCCCAAATGTTTGTAAGCAAACCCTAAATGTTTGTAAATAAACCCCAACATGTTCATAAACAAACCCCAATATGTTTATAAATAAACCCCAAAATGTTTGTAAACAAACACCAAATGTTTGTACCAAACCCCAAAATGTTTGTAAACCTCAAATGTTTGTGAGCAAACCCCAAATGTTTAGAAACATACCTCAAAGTGTTTATAAATAAACCTCAAGATGTTTATAAACAAACCCCAAAATGTTTATAAAAACCCTAAAATGTTTATAAACAACACCTAAAATGTTTGTAAACAAACCCCAAAATGTTTTTAAACAAACCCCAAAATGTTTTTAAACAAACCCCAAAATGTTTCCCCCAAAATGTTTGTAAACAAACCCCAAATGTTCATAAACAAACCACAAAATGTTTATAAACATTTAGGGATTGTTTTAAGAACATTTAGGGTTTGTTTACAAACAAACCCCAAATGTTTGTAAACAAAACCCAAATGTTTATAAACAACCCCCCATCCAAAATGTTTATAAACAAACCCGAAAAATGTTCATGAACAAAACCCAAATGTTTATAAACACCACCAACGTTCATGAACAAACCCCAAAAAACAAAAACAAAATGTTTATGAACAAACTTCTAAATGTTTGTAAGCAAGCTCCAAAAGTTTATAAAAAACAAAATGTTTATAAACAAACCCGTAAATGTTCATGAACAAATGCTAAAATGTTTCTAAACAAACCCTAAATGTATATAAACAACCCCCCCCCCCAAAAAAAGTTTATAAACGGACCCAGAAATGTTTGTAAACAAACCCCAAAATGTGTGTAAACAAACCCAAAATGTTTGTAAACAAACTCTAAATGTTCATAAACAAACCAACCTTAAAATGTTCATAAATAAACCTCTAGATGTTTATAAATAGTACAGCAGATCAGTGATACTTCACTTTGGTATAGAAGCATGAAATGACATGCTTTGGATACTCTCCATTAGGGAACAGGGCGTGTCACTCACACTTCCAAGATGGCGGCCCCAAAATCCAAGAAGTCTGCCCAAAAATGTGTTGTTTCCTTTATAATTCAAAATGCCTTGATTTTAAGTCCCATAGATATATTAAAGTTGTGTATTGTGGACATTTTGGTACCAGGTGCATATCTGTATCCATTACGGTTCTTGATACACATCATTTTCAGTACGGTTAACATGAAACCAGTACAGTTAACATGAAACCAGTACGGTTAACATGAAACCAAATGGACCCTTGCGGGTCCATTTGGTTTCATGTTTACGCTCTCAAGAGTTAAAAGTATTCATCATGAAGTCTACACAACTAGAGAATGTAGAAGATTAGTCATTTTGATCCATATGTATGAGTGTTTCGTTTCCCAAATCCAGCCTGGAATTGTGGACAAAAGCAAAATCTCCAGTTTTTGGTCTGTGGGGCTAAAATGTCATCATATACTGTATGTTATTTATTACTCATGTTGATTCAGTGTTTGGCCTGCATGTGCCAGGACTCCGAAGGAAATCTAATGGCCAAACTATAAAACCGATAATACCGGTATCAAAGCAAACTATAAAACCGGTATTGAGATTCTTACACCATGACATGCCTATTTGGTACCCCTTTTTTCAGGACAACCTCAGCTAAAAACAAAAATCGGACCTTGTTTTTCAGGTTTATAGGCTTGTAAAAATCACAAATATGATTATCTAAGAATTTTGGCTGTTGAGAAAGTCAGGATATGTGGTCTATAAGAATGTAAAATGATGAGATTCAAGAGAAATAAAGCCATAATTGCTTATTTTGAGCTGTTATTAGGTATATCTATGCCAGGCATTTTTTTTTTTTTTTTTTACAGATCTTATATTAGTCCTTATATTCCACACTAGGAAGTATTTCATAGCTATATTTGGTATATTTTTGTTCAGCACAACCTAACCCATATGTCTCAACAATTATTTGTTTCAATTTGACCTAATATCAATGCATTTGACCCAGAAAGAGACAAAATAGACAAAAACGGATTTGAAAAATAAGGTTTATGGACTTGTAAAAATCACAAACATGCTTATCTGATCATATTGTCTGTTGAAAAGGTCAAGATATATTGTCTATATGAATATAGAATGATGGAATTCAAGTAAAAATAGTCATTACTTATTTTGAGCTGGTATTAGGTTATGTTAAGCGTTCTTCACAGATCTTTATATTTATGCCCTGAAACAATCTCTTGCCATGGCCAGACCAGGATATAGCACTGAGCAGACATGCTTCTTCCTCCAGTACTCCTGGACATTTGACAGTTCAACAAAGACTATATATATATATATATAAATATATATATATATATATATATATATATATATATATATATATATATATATATATATAGTAGTCCAATGAACTTCCTCATTTCCGCCACGCTGACCTCATCACCTGTATTTCGTCCCCTGGGCTTGGCCTACAATTGCAGATAATCACACCAATCAATAAGTAAATTCATGTGATTAGCTCCACACGTGACATGCATATCTAACAGTTGAATTCAACATTACAATAATAAATACACTAACCTCTGCATGCCCCTGCTGCCATATGGCCTCTTTCTCTTGTGTCACCGCCTCAGTATGAAACTGCCCACCCAGCTGCTGCTGCTCCTCCTCCTGCCGCCTGTATACACATTACAACAATATGGAAACATATTGTAACAGTTTAACAGTACAACAGTTTAACAGTACAATGTTTCAATATGTGTCTGCTCACTCACACAGACACAAACACAAACACAGACACAGACACCCCCCCCCCCCCCCCCCCCCCCCCCCCCCCCCCCCCCCCCCCACACACACACACACACACACACACGGAGAGACAAAGAGACGGAAAAGAGAGAAGGGAAATCACTTACTCATAATGTATCCATATTCACACATCAGGTCCAAGGCGACCACGTAATATAATGGCAACATCTTCTGTCGAGATGTCTGACTGCTCCTAAAAGTATGTTTTGATACTGTCTTTGTTTTGCGCATAACGCACGGGCAGATGCGCGCACACACACCCTCACATGTGTGTATTATATAAAATTAAAAATAAATGTTGCATCATGTGTGTTCGTGTGTTGTGGCTCTATCAAGTGCAGAGCTGAGGGAAAGAGGAAGTGAACGCACGGAACCGTTAGGTACGTTCACTTCATGGGGCCAGTCCAAGCTCTTCTACATAGAGTTTCTATTGACAATGGGGACAACCAGAAGTCACGGAATGCATTGGAGTCTATGGGCTGTGTCCCTGCCCCTCAATGTCGCAACTCTGGCCATGATAGAGTGTATATAGACGGCGGATGGACGGTGGAGATTCTGAAGGAAAAATCGGCTACGTCACATCCCTACACGTCTACGACGTGGTAACTGCCTCCCACTAGCCAAATGCTGGCTAGCTAACTACCCTTTTGACTCATCCTTGGTGTAAAAACCTTGCGGTTCCATTTGGTTTCATGTTTACACTCTCAAGAATTAAAATATTCACCATCCGAATTAGTCCAATTCTATGCAACTAGAGAATGTAGAAGATAATTAGTCATTTTTATCTGTATGTTTTACTGTGACATTGTTTCTGAAATCCAGCCTGGAATTGTGGACAAAAGCAAAATAAATCTTTTTTAGTTTTGGGGTCTGTGTGGCAATTAAAATGAGTTAGTTCTGTTAATCGCGTTATTGTTTCTGTGATTAATTAATCTCAATTAATCAGTTAAAGTCCCAGCCCTAAAATAAATGTTTTTAAACTGAATATGTTTTGTTTGTCCTTTCTTACACATACATATGCCTATTGAATATTGTTGCTTTGATAAGTAAAAAAAAAAAAAAAAAAAAAAGGCAGTAGATTTTTTCTATTTACGTAAGTGTAAATCAGCTATGGTAATATTGTCAACAACTATCTATTATTTATTATTGGCTACCAAATTACCGAACGAGCTTTCAGGCAGTGTTGCCAAGTCTGCTGACATATTATTTATACTGGTAAAATCACTTGCAAATGTTACATTGGTTACAGAAAATTATATAAAATGTATAATGACATTGTAAATGGAAAAAACAGGGTGCAGCTTCACATTGCGACAGTTCGTTAGTTGTTTTATATTTTAGTAGGCCTACAGCTTTGAATATTGTTTGGCAGATCCATTTCATGTTCTTGAGCACTGTCATCCAACTCCAAGCCAACACAGACTTTTATTATTGTGCCTTTATTGTAATCTACTCCAAATATTACAATTTATTTGCCCAAATATTTCAAATTATTCTAATTGTGTTTCAAAATTGCAAACGCCCAACCTCACAATGTGTTATAAACTTGTACAGCAATTATTTTCATTTGCAATTGATTACATATACGTGGCCACTTGTTTCTCTCGCAAATCTGGCAACAAAGACAACCGGAGTTCGTGTGCACACACATACGTCAACAACAGTTATAGGAAAGTTGTGAAAATAGCGTTGTTTCAAATCCCAGTTTGTCCCAATTCAGACTACACGAACAGCAATCGAGCGCTCAACGTCTTACCCCTCAATGTCGCAACTGTAGAATAAGAAATTCACTTCTGGAACAAGGGCAACGACGTCACTGCGCAGGTCGAGGTTCTCGAACACACCCATCTAGGTATATAAGGAGGAACCACCCACAAGCCAGTATGAACAAGAACAAAGGAGAACATGTCTGAAATGTCTGACAAATTCGAATTGCTGGTCGTAAGTTTAACTTTCTTATTTGTCAGTTTTAATAAATTAATAAATATTCCTAATACAAACAAAACTCAACATCTTGTATGTATGTGTTTTTAACATGTTTTACAGCACCAGCTGGGAGATAAAAATATCGAAAGAAAAGAAATACAACAAACAATTACAAACATAACCACAACCATCATGAGAAAATTCAACACAACAACAGCAGCAAAATTTCCTCATTAACAAAATCAAACAACTTAAAAAAGACAACTTAATAATAGAAAAACAGATCAGAAACATCAAAAAACCAGATCCAAACCCGTGCACAACATGCCTACAGACTTTGGAAGGTAAGTTGTATTTTTAATTTCTGTCAATTAGAGTTTACATCTTATGAAAAACTATTGTATCTAGTGCAACATTGACATTGACTCTATTTTACATGTAATATTTAGCCATGGATGACATGAACAACAATGAAGAGAACAAAGGTAGGACTTGGCTGTATTTATCTAAAACATGTATAAACACTCAGAATGCATATAAAATGATTTAAAAAATGTATCATGTCAACATGTTATACATGGTAAACGTATATGGCACACTATTTGAAAAAATTATAACAAGTGTTTTTCAGCCTTTTTGATCCCAGGGTCCACTATATATTCAGCTTTTGAACCACAAACTGCCATTTGAAGACATTTCACTAACACCTATCCCCAAACTAAAGATTTATTTTTTGCTTTTGTCCACAATGTCAGACTGAATTTCGTAAACGAAACAGTCCCGCATAGAGGTCAAATTGACCATTGATCTACTACATTCTTTGGTTGTGTTGACTATAACTAATTCAGACAATGCATTCTTAACTTGAGTGTAAATATGAAATCATATGGACCCGCAGGGGTCCATTTCAAGAGTTGCATCCACCACTGGTGAAAACCTCTACTTTATACAGTAACTGCACCTACTTAAACTTAAAAGCTATCCTTGGTGGTTACCTTAGTCAAGAAAAACTTTGTACGGAAAAAAAAAAGTATAGTATCCTGACGTTTTTAATTCACCCAATCAAGATATTGCCACAGGTGTCACAGCCTTTAATATTTATTCGATCTTATAACTCACGCCTTCCTCTTGACATCACAATCTAAATTTTGTGAGGCTAAAATCAGGCTAGTTGCCTAGTCACCTCTGCAGGCATTGTTGAAGTCATTACTCCATGTGTATCCACCCATATAATTCCAAAAAAGTGCAATATAGTGCCTGGTTGCACATGTATGACAAATTTGACCTTTTGTGCTACAACTTTGACTTATAAAACCAGAAGACCACCAAATTCCATATCTTTAGAATTATTTAATGGGGGGGCTACATATAGAACACATTCACCAACACACATGTGTAAATATCTATTAGTCTTTTAATTCATTCAATCCAATTGTTGAAACTACAGATCAAGCCAAGTCTGCCGACCCAAAGGCCACAGAAGCCATGGAGGCCGCAGAAGCAGTGGAGGTCTTGGAGAAGGTATATATATATATATATATATATATATAAATATATATATATATATATATATATATATATTTATTTTTTTTTTTTCCATCACGCAAAGACCCAGAAAGATTACAGGCCTAAAAAGTATGCAGTATTATTCAATACTGTTAATACATGATGTGTGCTTTTGAACAAATTCAAAATCAAGTACTTCACCTAACTCTTGACAATACAACCTAGATTACATGTGTTTCAGAACAAGCCAATAAGCCATAATGCCAAAATTAAATTATGCAGTGAACTACCTCAGTAATTCCCAAACCATTTAATCTCAAAGACCCCCCATTTCGTATTCTAAGATGTTAAAGGTAGGGCAAGTGATTTGAAATTCATGGTGTAGTACCAGCCTGGTGCACTAGGGGCCCCCAAAAGTAGCTACACTATGTGAACCTGCTGCTCTCTCCTGATTGGAGGAGAATTGTGGTGACCTGGGGAACTTTTATTAGCTCCTCTGCTAACGTGGGGGAGGGGGAAACTCCATATGTGGTTTCCACACCTTATAATAGAGCATTTTAACAGAAAAAAAATATTTTTTGGGTGATATCTGACAAAAGTGAAATCACTTCCCCTACCTTTAATTTAACTTTGGAATTGGAACACATTAATTTGGTTCCACTTCTACACTTATAGCACAAGGTGTTGTACATTATAAACATGCAGAGCTGCTACTGTCTAATGACACCGTCTTTGTTTTGTTTCAGTGCCCTCCACCCGAGATGGGAAGACCAGGGGAAAACTATTATATTAAAAAAAAAAAAAATGATTTCCAAAAAGGTGACATGTCTGGACTTAAATCAACGTAAACATAACACAGGTGTACTATTGACATTGGTGAAGACCGGACCTTGTTAGAACATCTCCAAGAGATCTTAGAGCAGGAGTGACTTGAGAGCTACTTTCAAAATGAACAACTCAAAATGAAATGACAATTCAGACATAGTACAGGCAACCATTAGCTTATGAACAATGATAATTGACTTGTTAGGTAATTGTTAAAATGGATTGTTTTGATTATTATTGGTTTGTTTATTGCTATTGTTCAAAATAAAATGAATTATTACTCTAAATAGACAATGTATCTTCCTAAAAATGAACATGCACTCTCATACACCTGGCACAGGCTGAGTAATACTGTTGTGTTTAACTGCAGGGCCCAGGAATGGACTGGTGGAGTTGTTGTAATGCAATTGTTCCAAAAGGAAATGTACTGTAATTGTTCAAATGAAACTATTGTTGTAAATTGTTAAAATAAAATTGTTACTGTAAGTATCTCTTCTGCAAATATATTTTTCCCTTTCAAGTTTAAGAGAAATACTGAAAGGTAACATTGCCATTTAATTCCACATGCATCCAGTTGTGTTAATTTTATAGATTAAATATAAATACACTGGACATGAAAAACGACAACATTTGAATACTAGTAATTAACTCATTCAGTCCTATGTTTGTTGCATCATGTTAGGGACTGAGTTGGTTGGAAGGAGAGACACAAGGCGCTTGTTGTGGGTTGAAGTTTGAGGTTTGTCCTCTTCAGTATCAAATCGCTACTTAATCATAACAAACTTGGGCCCAAAAGCAAAGATAGCATCAACTTAAAAATAACAAAAACTGCTCTTAACAGCACAACTGATCTAACCAGAATGTGACTAGTGGGAAACATATATAGTGCTGGGTTAAACCACTGCATACACAAGGGGGGAGAAACACAGAGAATACACATTTAAAACACAATGCCAACAATGGCTGTCCGCCCCATGATTCAGAGCTCTGTGGTATAGTCCATTCATTCCAATCAGCTGCCTATATGAAGCAGCTTGTTCCTCTTGGTCTGGCCAGTTTGCCAGGTTTGACTTGAGGTTGCCAGGTTTGACTTTTCACAGCACATACAGTACATAGGCTGTGTCAATGTGCAGCTGTTGAAGCCATAGATATATATATAAGAAAGCTAGCCGCACTGCTGGCCAATGGGGAGTGAGGTCGTTAAGTGGCGGCCATCTTGCGAGAGTATAGCATAACAATGTGTCTATGAGCATGTACTTTTTAATTGCCGATAACTCGCTTATTTTTCAAATGATTTTCAAACGGATTGGTTTGTTGTAAACGCCAGAGACGTCCGCATAACATGAGCCGTTATATGATGTTTTAGAAGAAAAAACGTTGATAACATTCATAATAAAGCAATCCGTCCGTAAATCCGTCAAGCGTTGAGCGAGTTCTAGCTGTTTTTGTTTGGGCTGCCATAGAGCATACTGTATTGAGGACTCACAAGATGTCCGTCGTGTACTCCTCCTACTCCTGTAAAGTACAACTGGCCACAGAGGAAATGGAAGAAGTTGACAGGATCTACTGAATGTGAAGGAGGCACACACCACACTGCACTGTGCACACATTTGGTTGTGCCTGTCCTAGTCTTTATTAGGATCAGGCCAGAGCCTTTTAGGGGAGAGTTGTGATATTCCCGTCCACTCCTATGCGCCAGGGCGGTCACTCCTATGCGCCAGGGCGGTCACTCCTATGCACCAGGGCGCTCGCTCCTATGCACCAGGGCGGTCACTCCTATGCACCAGGGCGGTCACTCCTATGCGCCAGGGCGGTCCACTCCTATGCGCCAGGGCGGTCACTCCTATGCGCCAGGGCGGTCACTCCTATGCACCAGGGCGCTTGCGCTGCTGTACGAGTATAGAGACAGTATAGAGCATACCTGGGCATTATGCGGCCCGGGGGCCAAATGCGGCCCTTTGGCTGACTCTGACCGTCCCGGGGACCACCAGTGGTCCTTGAGAGAGTTCCAAGTTAAATATGGAAAGTTGGTTAACCAGATGTAACTCTTTGAGAGCGTATAAATGAAACCAAATGGAGCCTTGCGGGTTCATTTGGTTTCGTTTTTACACTCTCAAGAGTTAAAATATTCATCATCTGAATTAGCCCAAAGCCTACACATTCAATCAGAGAATGTAGGAGAATGGTCATTTTTGTTATCCTGTTTTGTTTCCTAAATCCAGCCGGGAATTGTGGACAACAACAAAAGAAATCTTGAAGAAGGTTTTGGGATCTGTGGGGCTAAAATGTCATCAAATGGTGGTCCGTGGCTCAAATAATGAATAAATAGTTGGCCCTGGTATCAAAATGGTTGGTCTTACTCTTACTTTTATCTTGAAATTAAATTAATATTACACAGACTGTAGTTCAGCCTTTAGTCTTGGCCCTCCACAATATTTTATGTATCTCATTTGGCCCCTTGGGAAAAATAATTGCCCACCCCTGGTATAGAGACTATTATAGAGAATAACTACTATAGATACAGTATAGAGAATAACCACTGTAGATACAGTATAGAGACCATTATAGAGAATAACCACTATAGATACAGTATAGAGACTATTATAGAGAATAACCAGAATAGAGACTATTATAGAGAATAATCATCAAAATCCGAGTTGACTATATATGGCACAGGCTGTGGCCATATATGGTCAACGGTTATATATGCGGGTGCGATGGCACATTTTGTCAGTCTGTGTTTGATCTTTCATTCGGCAGAAATTAAAAATTTCTTTAACAAGTTTCAGTTAATATAAAGTTGGGTATTACGGACATTTTGATACCAAGTACATGTCTGTATGTACTACAGTTCTTGAGTTACTTACCATATAGGTAGTTATGAGGCACCTTAAGGGCGGGTTTTAGGCACGTTTCACTCTTTTACTCAAATATCCCTTCATCACCATATCTACTGTTTTTAGGAAACGGACCTGCATGTGTCTGCTATCATAAACCCCTTTGATGAAATTGATGAAAAGGTTTGGGAGTTATTAAACCGAACGGTAATGCTGTTCCAGTGTTAAATTTGCTGTGCATATTTTCCGAAGATAAGCCAGGCAGAAATATCTGTCTGTGCATCACACTGAGTCTGTCTGTCTGTCTGAAGCGGACGAGTAAAAAAAATCCGTGTGGATGTCACCCACGTGGTGGATTAATGGTCACTGATGATGTAATTTTGTCAAAATGACATCATCAGTGACCATTAATCCATTGATTTATGATTTATCTGATGTCACAACCTCTGATTAACTTGATTCAGGAAAGAGAATGCATCTTCATTTTACTACGTCATCACGTCACCGTTACAACATCACCCGGGCTGCCCCACTTTGCAAATTGCAAAATTGCATTAATCGAATGATTGATGTATGTCAAAATTATTTTGACATACCGTATTTTCCGCACTATAAGGCGCACCGGATTATAAGGCGCACCGGATTATAAGGCGCACCTTTTAGAACTGTTTTCATATATAAGGCGCACCGGATTATAAGGCGCAGAGAATAGAAGCTACTACAGTTAACATAGAATAGAAGCTACTGCAGTCAAACGATCCATATATAAGGCGCACTGGACTATAAGGCACAGTGTGAATTTTTGAGGAATTGAAAGGCTTTTAGGTGCGCCTTATAGTCCGGAAAATACGGTACATCAATCATTCGATTGGCTGGGCAAGGAAGCTACAGTATGTATGATGATGCAAAACCTTCTTTCACTACGTCACCACCTCGTATTATCATCACGAGGTGAAAAAATGTTTACAGAATAAATATTACAGAAAGAAGCCATAACAATAACAATAGTGGGGTTCCCCTTCAGGCAACCCCACTAATAACAATAAATCAGTATCCTTGTGATAGTTATTACTTCTTCTAGCAGATGGTGAAGGTCATCGTTGTGACATTCACAGGAGGAAATCCATAGCTACTGGGTAGCAGGCCCAAATCACTGTCTGGTCCTGGAGAGAAAGCACAAGTCAGAAAGTGATCAACGATTTACCGTATATGGAGAATGTGATCTTTTACACCATTTTAAGAGCAAAATAAATCATTTCGCAAAAAAAAAAAGCAAAAAAACAATCTCCCATGCATCCCCACATGCAGAATTTTAAATAATGCATCCCCCCAGGGGTTTTACAGACGGGAACAATGTTAAATTACTTGTATATTCCTTTTAAAAACATGGTTTTATTTTCAAGGCAACTTTCAAATACTGTGTTTGCTACTTTTGTGAGTGTGTATGGAAAGGCATTCATTCACTTAAATGCAAGAATCCAGTCAAATAATATAAGAACCATGTTTCAGATCTAAAACTGACTGACCCGTTTTACACAGTCATACAACTCCTTGTCGGCGATATCCTTCAGCACGGGTTTGACTCTATCAGAGCCTCTGGCCAAGCATTCGTACAAGGTCTTCGACAGGAACGCTGGTGACGGACCCCTATGTACTAGGCTTACAGCCATGGCCAGTTGGCCACACCAGCGATGTAGTAGTGGTCCTGCGAGTGGGCTAGCTGTTGAAATAAAACAAACCTTAAAACAAATGATAGAGGGTCGTAGCATGACCGTATTTAAGCCACATTCAGCGGGACACCAATACGTCTATATCCCAGTTCTCTAGGCATCATTCTCAGTGGGTGAAGGTGAAGGACTACATTCTGTTATGCACACCATATTACCTGATGCGTTTAATGCAAGGTTTTTGCCGTTGTCTCTGCCTTCAAACATGCAGCTGTTGAGTAGTGCTTCTATTAGAAGCAGGAGGAATTCCCTCCTGGGTCCTCCTAGATCTATCGCCTCCTCAGTTCGCCCAACGTCATCTGAAAACTTGACATTCATGGTTGCATTTGGATCGTACGTAGCCCTCTTAAAGCCACGAATAGCGCAGTCCAAAACGGCATGTCTGTTTACGTTGAACCTGCATCGATTCTTCATTGTAATATTCTTCGCCAGATCTCGAAGAATGTGCTGGACTGGAACGTCATCAGCGGTGGAGTTCTGGGCACTAAAAAAAAAAAAATGGTGGAAGTCAGTAGCCTTGCTAGACAGATAAGAGAGCCCTTTATCATTTTACAGCTTTCTGATTAACAGGAAACCAGCATATCAAAACGAACATTCGCCATTTCTTCTAGCAATATACAGATATAACTTGTTAACCAATTTAGGCCTGACCTAAGGTTTCTGAAAAACTTGAAATATTTATGTATCAGCACCAAAACAAGTATAATCTGGAATACTGTACATACTGTAAAAAATCCAAAAATGGATTCCCGTACTGAAAGGGTAGCAGTAATTGTGAATACCCAATGTTGAAGTTATTTCAGAAGCTTTTACTCCGTAGAGGAAGTTACAAATGACCAATGGTGAGGGTATTTTTTTGTAAAGTCAGGGCGTATTTTTTGTTCCCCTGAAAAAGAGCGAGCCGTTGAATGTCCAAGTGTCCGAGCACGATTGGGCTCCATGTTCTCATTATTGCTGGGTGATCAGCACCACCTGTGTGTCAACTTACTGTTCGGCTTCCAGGCTTGCTTGAAGTGCAATTTGAATCCCATCCTCATCACCGGAGGAGTAATCAGACAGATGTCTCACTAAGGACAGATATGTGTTGTATTCTGTCGGGAGGAAGTGGGAGCTGGGATTGGCAGAGGATGGGTCAGACTCCAAGTCATCTCTGGTTGCAGCAGTCGAGCCTTCGTAGCCGGAGCTGTGGAGAGGACAAGGTCTCTTGTTAATTACCTATTTGATCCTATGCTCTGCACACACCCACCAACCTGGGGACCGTCTTACCCTTCAGTGACAGAAGAGCTGAAATCACCCCTCGAAGCTGCATGTCTGGAAGGCGAGTGTATGTAGGACGTGGCAGAGCTGAGGGAGTTAGAAAAGAGAGACAGAATTTTTGTCAGGACTCTTTAATAGACACCCAAGTCCTGACAAGAAAAAAATCTTAAACCGAGCAGTCCCGTGGCCCAGAAATTAATCCCAGTAATTTTCCTCCAAAACTTCTTAAAACTGACAAAGCCAACTCGGCCGTTATGAATTTTTAATTTGTCTCAAATCCTTGAGTGTTAAGATTTGTAAGAAAAAAAAAATAAGTGAGTATCCTGCCGTATGACAATATTGTGCGTCTCATGACTTGTTCCGACCAGAGTTGACTTTTCTATGAACTCTGCTCTATAAATACAAAAGTATAAGTACGGAATCAAATGCATGCGCTACCTTGCAGTAGACAAGGTAGGGTCACAGGCGTCACCCGTACTGGGCCCAGGTCTACACCTTGCAGTAGACAATGTAGGGTCACAGGCGTCACCCGTACTGGGCCCAGATCTACAGTCACCCGTTGTGGCTCTATCTAAGGCTTCATGTCTGTATGGAGAGGAGATACACAGAATAGTCATGTCAGGACTTTAGTATTGTCAGGGAATAAGAGTCCAGAAACTAAAACGGAGGAGAAATTAAGCTTAGACCATATTCACACAGCTTCCATCTTGCCAGGCCATGCGAACCAACAGTTTTGAATTTGCCACAACACAGGGGCCAGCAAAAGGGTGCTTTACTGATGAATTCCAAACTCTGGCACTCTGAAAATTAATTAAAAGCAGGGCAGGAAGTAGCTCTATATATACTTCATACTCACGTCTACCGTGAGTATGAAACAAGCACTTTGCAGATAGTAAGCATAATTCAAGTTTTTCCAAGAGATGCAATTTTGGCATGCTTGATATTAATACAGTAGAACTTGTGGTAAGCCCCTCTACAAACTGCTACGGTTCAATCACAGCTGGGCAAAGCTCCCCCACCAATAGTTTTCCTACAAGACGTTTAATAAAATGCATATGTCAGGCCTGGTTTATGCTAAATGACGCAGCATTTAATGTGTAAAGTCCATGATATTTGAATGAGTGAGTCCATCTCGATGTGCTCGCGAGCGAGATCTGGTGCTGGGACCAATGAGCTCACCATCATCATCATAGCCGTCGCCGTCAGATTCATAAGCCTTATAAAGAGATTCTAGCGTCAGCATTAATTATTGATGGCAATGTTAAATAATCATCTATCCATCCATCTACTCACCAGAACGGTACATGATGGGCGTATATAGAGGGCCTTTGTGCGATAGACTTTTTGAACAGTATATCCGTCCATGAGCTGGCCAGGTTTTAATTTCGGAGTTACCAATTGGTTGCCACAGACCATGACGAATTCCAGGCTGTAAACATGTTCAGAGAAGAAAGAAACATACACAAAACACATTTTATATTTGATGAATTATATACATGTTATGGTTCAACTACTGCACTGAAAAGACTATGTATTTGTGCTCAATTAGGCCTACCTGGCATACTCTGGAATTTTTGGCCCATAAGCCTCCCACGTCACGAGTCGACCTCGTATTATCATCACAAGGTGAAAAATGGTTTACAGAATAAATATTACAGAAAGAAGCCATCACAATAACAATAGTGGGGTTCCCCTTCAGGCAACCCCACTAATAACAATAAATCAGTATCCTTGTGATAGTTATTACTTCTTCTAGCAGATGGTGAAGGTCATCGTTGTAACATTCACAGAAGGAAATCCATAGCTACTGGGTAGCACTGCAGGCCCAAATCACTGTCTGGTCCTGGAGAGAAAGCACAAGTCATCAAGTGATCAACGATTTACCGTATATGGAGAATGTGATCTTTTACACCATTTTAAGAGCAAAATAAATCATTTCGCCAAAAAAAGAAGCAAAAAAAACAATCTCCCATGCATCCCCACATGCAGTATTTTAAATAACTAGGACCTTACCCGTTGTGAATATATGAACACAAAATTATGTACTGTGTGGGTAATGTGATATCACCAAAGATGCAAGTATTTTGATGAAGGATTGCTTTAATGCACACTTTTGCACAGACACTGCAATGGCCAGTCATAAATTGTGTGTGTGTGTGTGTGTGTGTGTGTGTGTGTGTGTGTGTGTGTGTGTGTGTGTGTGTGTGTGCGCGCGTGTGTGCGTGCTTTGCTATTTGCATTGCCCCCTGTGGCCGAAAAGGGAATTGCCAATGTTAAGTGAATGGAGAAATTTAATTACTAAATAAATTCATTATTAATCAACAATTTGTTAAATTGAAAAAAGGGCTTCGTTAGTCTCTTCCTAATGTTATGGTCAATGACTGTGTGAAAAATCATAGCGATTGGTGCAGCCAGTGATGAGTTACGCTTGTTTCAGACATTCAGACATTCAGACAGACTCCTTAATTATAGTATTGATTGATGATTGATACATCCCCCCAGGGGCTTTTCAGACGGGAACAATGTTAAATTACTTAAATTCCTTTTACCGCCAAACATGGTTTTATTTTCAAGGCAACTTTCAAATACTGTGTTTGCTACTTTTGTGAGTGTGTATGGAAAGGCATTCATTTACTTAAATGCTAGAATCCAGTCAAATAATAATGGATTGCATTTTTATAGCGCTTTTCCAAGTGCTCAAAGCGCTTTACAATGGTCCATTCATTCATACATTGGGAAGTAGAGCGGCGAACAGTCAACGCCAGCGTCCCCACTTCCCACATTCACACACCAATGGTGGTCAGCTTACACTGACCAACTCATTGGAGGCAATTTGGGGTTCAATGTCTTGCCCAAGGACACTTCGGCACATAGACAGGAGGAGCCGGGATTCGAACCGCCAACCCATGGGTCATTGGACGACCTGCTCTACCTCCTGAGCCACAGCCGCCCCATGATAATAATAATAATATAAGAACCATGTTTCAGATTTAAAACTGACTGACCCGTTTTACACAGTCATACTATTCCTTGTCAGCGATATCCTCCAGCACGGGTTTGACTCTATCAGAGCCTCTGGCCAAGCATTCGTACAAGGTCTTCGACAGGAACGCTGGTGACGGACCCCTATGTACTAGGCTTACAGCCATGGCCAGTTGGCCACACCAGCGATGTAGTAGTGGTCCTGCGAGTGGGCTGTTGAAATAAAACAAACTTTAAAGGTAGGGGAAGTGATTTCACTTTTGTCAGATATCATCCAAAAAATATTTTTTTCTGTTAAAATGCTCTATTATAAGGTGTGGAAACCATATATGGAGTTTCCCCCTCCCCCGTTAGCAGAGGAGCTAATAAAAGTTCCCCAGGTGGTGGCGAATTCTCCACCAATCAGGATGGAGCAGCAGGTTCACTTAGTGTAGCTACTGTTGGACGCCCCTAGTGCACCAGGCTGGTACTACACCATGAATTTCAAATCACTTACCCTACCTTTAAAACAAATGATAGAGGGTCGTAGCATGACCGTATTTAAGCCACATTCAGCGGGACACCAATACGTCTATATCCCAGTTCTCTAGGCATCATTCTCAGTGGGTGAAGGTGAAGGACTACATTCTGTTATGCACACCATATTACCTGATGCTTTTAATGCAAGGTTTTTGCCGTTGTCTCTGCCTTCAAACATGCAGCTGTTGAGTAGTGCTTCCATTAGAAGCCGGAGGAATTCCCTCCTGGGTCCTCCTAGATCTACCGCCTCCTCAGTTCGCCCCACGTCATCTGAAAACTTGACATTCATGGTTGCATTTGGATCGTACGTAGCCCTCTTAAAGCCACGGATAGCGCAGTCCAAAGCGGCATGTCTGTTTACGTTGAACCTGCATCGATTCTTCATTGTAATATTCTTCGCCAGATCTCGAAGAATGTCCTGGACTGGAACGTCATCAGCGGTGGAGTTCTGGGCACTAAAAAAAAAAAATGGTGGAAGTCAGTAGCCTTGCTAGACAGATAAGAGAGCCCTTTATCATTTTACAGCTTTCTGATTAACAGGAAACCAGCATATCAAAACGAACATTCGCCATTTCTTCTAGCAATATACAGATATAACTTGTTAACCAATTTAGGCCTGACCTAAGGTTTCTGAAAAACTTGAAATATTTATGTATCAGCACCAAAACAAGTATAATCTGGAATACTGTACATACTGTAAAAAATCCAAAAATGGATTCCCGTACTGAAAGGGTAGCAGTAATTGTGAATACCCAATGTTGAAGTTATTTCAGAAGCTTTTACTCCGTAGAGGAAGTTACAAATGACCAATGGTGAGGGTATTTTTTTGTAAAGTCAGGGCGTATTTTTTGTTCCCCTGAAAAAGAGCGAGCCGTTGAATGTCCAAGTGTCCGAGCACGATTGGGCTCCATGTTCTCATTATTGCTGGGTGATCAGCACCACCTATGTGTCAACTTACTGTTCGGCTTCCAGGCTTGCTTGAAGTGCAATTTGAATCCCATCCTCATCACCGGAGGAGTAATCAGACAGATGTCTCACTAAGGACAGATATGTGTTGTATTCTGTCGGGAGGAAGTGGGAGCTGGGATTGGCAGAGGATAGGTCAGACTCCAAGTCATCTCTGGTTGCAGCAGTCGAGCCTTCGTAGCCGGAGCTGTGGAGAGGACAAGGTCTCTTGTTAATTACCTATTTGATCCTATGCTCTGCACACACCCACCAACCTGGGGACCGTCTTACCCTTCAGTGACAGAAGAGCTGAAATCACCCCTCGAAGCTGCATGTCTGGAAGGCGAGTGTATGTAGGACGTGGCAGAGCTGAGGGAGTTAGAAAAGAGAGACAGAATTTTTGTCAGGACTCTTTAATAGACACCCAAGTCCTGACAAGCAAAAAATCTTAAGCCGAGCAGTCCCGTGGCCCAGAAATTAATCCCAGTAATTTTCCTCCAAAACTTCTTAAAACTGACAAAGCCAACTCGGCCGTTATGAATTTTTAATTTGTCTCAAATCCTTGAGTGTTAAGATTTGTAAGAAAAAAAAAATAAGTGAGTATCCTGCCGTATGACAATATTGTGCGTCTCATGACTTGTTCCGACCAGAGTTGACTTTTCTATGAACTCTGCTCTATAAATACAAAAGTATAAGTACGGAATCAAATGCATGCGCTACCTTGCAGTAGACAAGGTAGGGTCACAGGCGTCACCCGTACTGGGCCCAGGTCTACACCTTGCAGTAGACAATGTAGGGTCACAGGCGTCACCCGTACTGGGCCCAGATCTACAGTCACCCGTTGTGGCTCTATCTAAGGCTTCATGTCTGTATGGAGAGGAGATACACAGAATAGTCATGTCAGGACTTTAGTATTGTCAGGGAATAAGAGTCCAGAAACTAAAACGGAGGAGAAATTAAGCTTAGACCATATTCACACAGCTTCCATCTTGCCAGGCCATGCGAACCAACAGTTTTGAATTTGCCACAACACAGGGGCCAGCAAAAGGGTGCTTTACTGATGAATTCCAAACTCTGGCACTCTGAAAATTAATTAAAAGCAGGGCAGGAAGTAGCTCTATATATACTTCATACTCACGTCTACCGTGAGTATGAAACAAGCACTTTGCAGATAGTAAGCATAATTCAAGTTTTTCCAAGAGATGCAATTTTGGCATGCTTGATATTAATACAGTAGAACTTGTGGTAAGCCCCTCTACAAACTGCTACGGTTCAATCACAGCTGGGCAAAGCTCCCCCACCAATAGTTTTCCTACAAGACGTTTAATAAAATGCATATGTCAGGCCTGGTTTATGCTAAATGACGCAGCATTTAATGTGTAAAGTCCATGATATTTGAATGAGTGAGTCCATCTCGATGTGCTCGCGAGCGAGATCTGGTGCTGGGACCAATGAGCTCACCATCATCATCATAGCCGTCGCCGTCAGATTCATAAGCCTTATAAAGAGATTCTAGCGTCAGCATTAATTATTGATGGCAATGTTAAATAATCATCTATCCATCCATCTACTCACCAGAACGGTACATGATGGGCGTATATACAGGGCCTTTGTGCGATAGACTTTGTGAACTGTGTATGCGTCCATAAGCTGTCCAGGCTTCAGCTTCGGCGTCACCAGTTGGTTGCCACAGGCCATGACAAATTCCAAGCTGTAAACATGTTCAGAGAAGAAAGAAACATACACAAAACACATTTTATATTTGATGAATTATATACATTTTATGGTTCAACTACTGCACTGAAAAGACTATGCATTTGTGCTCAATTAGGCCTACCTCGCGTGCTCTGGGATTTTGGCCCATAAGCCTCCCACGTCACGAGTCGACCTCGTATTATCATCACAAGGTGAAAAATGGTTTACAGAATAAATATTACAGAAAGAAGCCATCACAATAACAATAGTGGGGTTCCCCTTCAGGCAACCCCACTAATAACAAAAAATCAGTATCCTTATGATAGTTATTACTTCTTCTAGCAGATGGTGAAGGTCATCGTGGTAACATTCACAGAAGGAAATCCATAGCTACTGGGTAGCAGGCCCAAATCACTGTCTGGTCCTGGAGAGAAAGCACAAGTCAGAAAGTGATCAACGATTTACCGTATATGGAGAATGTGATCTTTTACACCATTTTAAGAGCAAAATAAATCATTTCGCAAAAAAAAAAAGCAAAAAAACAATCTCCCATGCATCCCCACATGCAGTATTTTAAATAACTAGGACCTTACCCGTTGTGAATATATGAACACAAAATTATGTACTGTGTGGGTAATGTGATATCACCAAAGATGCAAGTATTTTGATAAAGGATTGCTTTAATGCACACTTTTGCACAGACACTGCAATGGCCAGTCATAAATTGTGTGTGTGTGTGTGTGTGTGTGTGTGTGTGTGTGTGTGTGTGTGTGTGTGTGTGTGTGTGTGTGTGTGTGTGTGTGTGTGTGTGTGTGCGCGCGTGTGTGCGTGCTTTGCTATTTGCATTGCCCCCTGTGGCCGAAAAGGGAATTGCCAATGTTAAGTGAATGGAGAAATTTAATTACTAAATAAATTCATTATTAATCAACAATTTGTTAAATTGAAAAAAGGGCTTCGTTAGTCTCTTCCTAATGTTATGGTCAATGACTGTGTGAAAAATCATAGCGATTGGTGCAGCCAGTGATGAGTTACGCTTGTTTCAGACATTCAGACATTCAGACAGACTCCTTAATTATAGTATTGATTGATGATTGATACATCCCCCCAGGGGCTTTTCAGACGGGAACAATGTTAAATTACTTAAATTCCTTTTACCGCCAAACATGGTTTTATTTTCAAGGCAACTTTCAAATACTGTGTTTGCTACTTTTGTGAGTGTGTATGGAAAGGCATTCATTTACTTAAATGCTAGAATCCAGTCAAATAATAATGGATTGCATTTTTATAGCGCTTTTCCAAGTGCTCAAAGCGCTTTACAATGGTCCATTCATTCATACATTGGGAAGTAGAGCGGCGAACAGTCAACGCCAGCGTCCCCACTTCCCACATTCACACACCAATGGTGGTCAGCTTACACTGACCAACTCATTGGAGGCAATTTGGGGTTCAATGTCTTGCCCAAGGACACTTCGGCACATAGACAGGAGGAGCCGGGATTCGAACCGCCAACCCATGGGTCATTGGACGACCTGCTCTACCTCCTGAGCCACAGCCGCCCCATGATAATAATAATAATAATATAAGAACCATGTTTCAGATTTAAAACTGACTGACCCGTTTTACACAGTCATACTATTCCTTGTCAGCGATATCCTCCAGCACGGGTTTGACTCTATCAGAGCCTCTGGCCAAGCATTCGTACAAGGTCTTCGACAGGAACGCTGGTGACGGACCCCTATGTACTAGGCTTACAGCCATGGCCAGTTGGCCACACCAGCGATGTAGTAGTGGTCCTGCGAGTGGGCTGTTGAAATAAAACAAACTTTAAAGGTAGGGGAAGTGATTTCACTTTTGTCAGATATCATCCAAAAAATATTTTTTTCTGTTAAAATGCTCTATTATAAGGTGTGGAAACCATATATGGAGTTTCCCCCTCCCCCGTTAGCAGAGGAGCTAATAAAAGTTCCCCAGGTGGTGGCGAATTCTCCACCAATCAGGATGGAGCAGCAGGTTCACTTAGTGTAGCTACTGTTGGACGCCCCTAGTGCACCAGGCTGGTACTACACCATGAATTTCAAATCACTTACCCTACCTTTAAAACAAATGATAGAGGGTCGTAGCATGACCGTATTTAAGCCACATTCAGCGGGACACCAATACGTCTATATCCCAGTTCTCTAGGCATCATTCTCAGTGGGTGAAGGACTACATTCTGTTATGCACACCATATTACCTGATGCGTTTAATGCAAGGTTTTTGCCGTTGTCTCTGCCTTCAAACATGCGGCTGTTGAGTAGTGCTTCCATTAGAAGCCGGAGGAATTCCCTCCTGGGTCCTCCTAGATCTACCGCCTCCTCAGTTCGCCCCACGTCATCTGAAAACTTGACATTCATGGTTGCATTTGGATCGTACGTAGCCCTCTTAAAGCCACGGATAGCGCAGTCCAAAGTGGCATGTCTGTTTACGTTGAACCTGCATCGATTCTTCATTGTAATATTCTTCGCCAGATCTCGAAGAATGTCCTGGACTGGAACGTCATCAGCGGTGGAGTTCTGGGCACCAAAAAAAAAAAAAAAAAAAAAAAAAAAAAAAAAAAAAAAATATATATATATATATATATATATATATATATATATATATATATATATATATATATATATATATATATATATATATATATATATATATATATAAAATTTCAGAGCCAGGTGTCTGCAGTTTAGACCAGAGACTACATCAATTTAAACATGTCATTTTTTCCACAAATTGTGACACTGCTCACTTTTTCACAACAACAATGCTAAAGGTAAAAAATGGTGGAAGTCAGTAGCCTTGCTAGACAGATAAGAGAGCCCTTTATCATCTTACAGCTTTCTGATTAATAGGAAACCAGCATATCAAAACGAACATTCGCCATTTCTTCTATCAATATACAGATATAACTTGTTAACCAATTTAGGCCTGACCTAAGGTTTCTGAAAAACTTGAAATATTTATGCACCAAAACAAGTATAGTCTGGAATACTGTACATACTGTAAAGAATCCAAAAATGGATTCCCGTACTGAAAGGGTAGCAGTAATTGTGAATACCCAATGTTGTAATTATTTCAGAAGCTTTTACTCCGTAGAGGAAGTTACAAATGACCAATGGTGAGGGTATTTTTTGTAAAGTCAGGGCGTATTTTTTGTTCCCCTGAAAAAGAGCGAAGCGTTGAATGTCCAAGTGTCCGAGCACGATTGGGCTCCATGTTCTCATTATTGCTGGGTGATCAGCACCACCTATGTGTCAACTTACTGTTCGGCTTCCAGGCTTGCTTGAAGTGCAATTTGAATCCCATCCTCATCACCGGAGGAGTAATCAGACAGATGTCTCACTAAGGACAGATATGTGTTGTATTCTGTCGGGAGGAAGTGGGAGCTGGGATTGGCAGAGGATAGGTCAGACTCCAAGTCATCTCTGGTTGCAGCAGTCGAGCCTTCGTAGCCGGAGCTGTGGAGAGGACAAGGTGTCTTGTTAATTACCTATTTGATCCTATGCTCTGTAATGGCCCCTTGAAGTGTATATACTGTATATATCACCACGCATAACACCGCATATTGCAGGAGTTTGGGAACCTTGTGGCCTAGTTGGTTGGTCAAAATACAATGTCATGCACATAATGTTCAGGCCTAGTCCGTGTAACATTAAGATAGTTTAGAGTCTAAACTATCTTAATGTCTAAACTTTTGACAGTCTATCAGGGCTCGTCATCTCATTACCATTAGACCATTACTTGGTAAAATATGTACTTTGAACGTTTCATATTACCTCGTCCTCCTGTTCCGGCCAGCACCAGACCACGGCGCAAACTGCTGTGCTCCTTGTCTCATAGATGGTAGCGATAGTAGTGGCAGTGGTCCTGGCTGCCTGGGGGCCCGAGCTGAGGTGAAATTTTGGGTCAGTTCGCTTTCGACAGAGCCAAACTGCCTGTTACCTGAAGTCAGCATTCGTGTTGGTGCTCCACGAGTCCTTCCACTGTGGAGCAAGGCCGAAGCCTCGCTGAGTTGGTCCCTTTCGGCCTGGCCTAGCGTGTACATCTCTGACCGTTGTCTGTATCCGTCTCTGCCTCTGCCCGTGTGCACTCTCCAGTTTGGCACTGCCCGCAGGTGCAAACAATCACCCAACTGATTATGAACGATGGCTCTTCTTCTCCTTCTCATTCAAACTAAACGGGACTGTAGGAACCTTCCAATTTAGAGTCACAGAGTTCTGAATATGGAAAAAAGTGAAAAATGATGAAATTGTCCATGTAAAAAAATATATTAAAATATGAAGCAAGGGGCGTTTGTTAAAAAAAAACTCAGGGAGTAGTTACATCGTATATGAGAGCATCTTCACAAAAAATTAGAAGATCCTAAACCCCTAGCCACATGACCAAATAAGATGCCAAAAATGCCCTATTTTAGCCCCCTCGGAAAAGACATAAGATATTTAAAAAAATGTAAAAAAAATTCAGGAATATCATTTTCATCGCAAAATATGTTTCTGTGAACACATCGCAACCCTACAATTACTATGTAATGAGGACAAAAATCTAACTAGTTTCATATTTCTACTAGGCCCCTTATAGTTTTAATGAATTTTAAGCGATTTTGGTCAAAATGCCATTTTTGGCTTCCTATTATATGCAAAAAGTATGTCCTTCAGAGGCTTTCTGGCAACAGATTTGAAAAGAGTGGGTATCATTCAGTAAGAATCTGCAAACACAACTGTGTAGATAGCTGCAATAAAAAGTTATGGGTCTCTGAAGTTGGGGAAAAACGCAATTTCGACATGTGGTGTTTTGACACCAATAAGGCCTGTAGTTCCAAAACTACAATGAATTGGGAGCTAATATTTTGCATGTGTGGTACAAACATATGGTTCTTGATTATAGAATTTTTTGAGCAAAATCTGAGATGGTGATGTGGGGGAGTTCCTGAAATTTAGGTGAGTTGGCGCGGAATGACCCAGTTGCAATTTCCAACTCCAGCCCTCCATTGACTTCTTGATAACTAAAATCATCTCCAAACTGCTTGTATTAAACACTAAACTCACCAACATTGCAGCTGTATGGGAGAATTGAATTATCCTCTTTCTACCTGCAAAGTGTGTGTTTGATAAAACTCCACAGCAGACCTGCTTTGAGCTACTTTCTGTCAATGAATAAAAGAGCTGGAGTTTGGAAGCACTCGTTTGTTTTAACGGGTCACCCTGCTGCTTCATGCTGCATTGTGTGCACATTATGTGCACATTCTAATCAGGTGGTACACAGGGGCCGCTCAGTTCTATAGCCAGCTTATTTGAATTAATATATTTAAAAAAAAATGGACCATATAGTTATTACTGAGAGGCGAATTAAAATGGATGTCTTAAAGTGTAGTACCACAAGACGGAGACAAAGAAATCACACAGGGCCTTCAGGTAAAATGGTTGAAAAACACTGCATTATATAGGCTTACTGTTTTGTTGTGTTTGTTTGTTTTGCAGCTCCAAATAATATTTTGAAAATGTTAATTCCAACTTCTTGGGTTGCTGACCAGCAGGCCCAGATGTAACTTTTTTTTTTTTTCTTTTTTTTTTTTTTCCAGTTCTGTGACCCACAAAATGTATATCTTGTACTGGACCCATTGTTGAAGTTGCAACAGACACGCAGCATGCATAAAGCTAAAGGTCTGACTCAGAGAGTTTTCTGTTTTCAATGATGAAATGCTGTTGGTTTAGTGGTGCCATAGCTGTAGTTAGTTAGTAGCAGTAGTCGTAGTGGTTCAAATCATTTTAATTATAAGCAATTTAAATTGAAATATCTTTGAAATTTGGGTCGTTTGCACGTCATATCATGTTTGGTTGGGCAGTCAGGGCGGGATTGCACCCCGCCCGCATGCCCTGCCCATGCCTACAGTAGATCCGACCCTGCCGACCCCTGGTCTTGTTTGTCCATGGCAAACAAGAAATGTCCATGATCCTGGTTGATGGTTGACAAAGTACTGCTGACGATGTTATGTTCGAAGCATAAGGAGCATTCCATCCAGGCTGGGACACAGATCTACAATAAGCCGAAACCAGGACTCACACAGGCTACTGGGAGGCGCTGGGAGGAACATGGCCGTCGCCTCCATCATGTCCAGTTGCTGCTGTAGACACACGTTGGTCTTACTGCTGCTGCTGCTGCTGTGCTTTGAAGCTCTCGTTGCCTCAGAGGATGCTGCAAGACAGGCAGGTGCTGTCTGTCTGTCTGTCTGTCTGTCTGTCTGTCTGTCTGTCTGTCTGTCTGTCTGTCTGTCTGTCTGTCTGTCTGTCTGCCTGTCTGCCTCTGTCTATGTGCGAGTGTTTTCACAGGATTGTTATTTGAGAGGTGCTAGCCCAGGGGTGGGCAATTATTTTTCCCAAGTTAAAATCAAACCAAATGGACACTTAAGGGTCCATTTTGGGCAAAGGGTGCGTTTTTGAGACTATGTGCTGCATTTTCATTACCACTAAACCCCTTATCCCTTAACTTCTTTGGCTTTTTAAACTATTTAGAAAACAACATTTTTCAGTAGTTCAAATGGCCAGTCTACAAGCTAACAACGTGTTAATAGATTGACAATGTTGAACTATTCCAAAAAGTTTTTTTCAAAAGTGTAAAAAAAATAAAAAATAAATAAATATCGGGTTTGGGATAAAGGGTTTAGCATGTAACGAAAATGGAGCCCTAAGAGCGGGAGTAGTTGCAGAAGTTACAGTATTTACAGTCCCCAGAGAAACAACCCTGTTCAGTCCTCACTAGTGTTACTGTATTTACAGTCCCCAGTGAAACAAACCTGTTCAGTCCTCACTAGTGTTACTGTATTTACAGTCCCCAGAGAAACAACCCTGTTCAGTCCTCACTAGTGTTACTGTATTTACAGTCCCCCGTGAAACAACCCTGTTCAGTCCTCACTAGCGTTACTGTATTTACAGTCCCCAGAGAAACAACCCTGTTCAGACCTCACAAGTGCCTTGACTTGACTTTAGAAATAATGATTTCAACGAACAAAGCACTTATGCAAAGTGCACACGGTTCCATCCTTAGCCTGCCCCCCCCCCCCCCCCCCAATAGGGAAATGTTACATCCGACCCTGGGACATATACTACTGTACACATTCTTTTGTATTTGTTTTGAACACCTCAGAGACCCGGCTGCAGCGCTCCTGACCGAACCAACGTAGGATGTGTCTGCTGTGTGTCCAATGTGCTTCCAGACAAGTGGGAAAAGTTCAACCTCACTTACAGGTACTGCGTTGCTACTTAAAGTACATAGATCAGAGCTGCCCAAAAGGTAGATGGTGATCTACCAATAGATCACACAGGCCATGCAGGTAGATCACATTACAGTACCCTAAAATGTATAGATCTGTAACTCTTGAGAGTGTGAAAGTTAATAGCTTTGGGTGGAAGAGACTAAACTCAACATCACAAACTGTCAACTCAAACCCCAAACACTGTTTTCGAATGTCAGTATAGTAGCTTATACAGGAAAACCTTCCAATTCTCTCCCTTCATTATTCATTATAGTAAGGGAATTTTATCAGATATTTGGCATATCTGGGAATAAATTCGTTACCAAGCAAACTCTTCACCAATGTGCTTCTAAAGGTGTCTAATAACATCTCCTAAAAAGTTGAAATTCAACTCCTGTGGGAAACCTAATAAAAAACTGCACAAATTTGGTGTACCAATAGGCGATTTTCTAAAATTCTGAAATGTTTAATTTGGCCTTAAGTTACTTGTGAGGAGTCAAACTAGGGTTTTTTTTCATCATTCTGAGTTCATTTATAGCATTTGTTTTACAGTACAACCTTTCCTTAGTGGAAAAACTGCCCCACACCTTATTATATTTACATAAAGTTGTGTTTATTACAATTCGTTTAACATTGGTCAGAGCAAACAGTGATTTCACTGTGTGGAATGCTTTATGAGTCAATGTGTGAATATTCATCCTCAATGCCTTCATCATGAATAGCATTCTTATATATTCTTAATAGCAGGTAATGCCTTGACAGACTTCACAAGCTGAGATGCACTTGACGTCATTATTCCTGAAGCTGCATCGTTGACTGCTGCAATCTCCATGGCAATTGCAGCGTGCAAACTGGAGCAGCTCTTCAGGAGCCATGGGGTCCAGAGTTGGAACTGGAACTGTCCATCCGGTCCGGAGACATGCTCTGTAGAAGGAGCCAGTCACAAGTCTGTAGGTAGGCACGGAGCGAATATTGTGCCGAGGCACTCTCTGTTGGAGGTAGATTCTCAGTTTGATCATCCCAGCCGTTGCCTTGCATGAGAAGTTGCTGTATCGAACTTCACCCAGAGTAGTACCTGGTACATGTAGAGCAGGGGTGTCAAACTCATTTTGGGGTGGGGGCCGCATTGGACTTAATGTGACTTCATGGGGGCCGAAGCACCGCGGTGCCAGTCACGCCGTGGTGCCAGTCACGCCGCGGTGCCAGTCGCATTAATTATTATTAATAGCTATTAATGACTTTCATTATTGGTTTTATACTTGTAGCCTAAATTAAGACATTTGCTATGAGAGATACTTTATTTATAGTGTGCCAATAAAATAGTTAAAGTAAAATTTCCAATAGTTTCTTAGCTGAAATTTGTCAATAGCTACAAAACCCATGGTTTTATGCAGACCTGCTTTTTATTGAAGTGATGGATCATCGAACATTCAAAAATAATGAATGAATAGCAATAACTAATGCTTCTAAAATACAGTATATATTTTTTATTATTACCCATATTAATATATTTAAAAAGCCAAGCTGTGATCTGAATAATCCCTCAGTTATAGACCCTCATACTGGTGAAGTAACCTGACTCCGCCAGATGGGGCAGCAGAGAGAGGAGGAGGGAATACTCCTCTCTCTGCTGCCCCATCTGGCGGACTCAGGTTACTGCTACCGGACTAGTGCTCAGAGAAGAGAACTTGGAAGCATTTCTTTAAACGATCATAACTTTTGACAGGAACGTGCTAGAGACTTACTTTTTTTTTGATAGACTCAGACACTTTTGCTCTACAAGCCTGGGGCCGGATTAAATCATTGTGCGGGCCGGATCCTGCCCACGGGCCGTATGTTTGACACCAGTGATGTAGAGGAAGATCACAGTACCAGCCCAAAATATTAGTATGAGTACCTGTCAAATAGAATTGTTTTACCATGACCAACGATAGCAGAGACTATATCACACCCAGTGAAGGCTTGACAGAAAACCAGGTAGCTTCTCTGTTTTTCAGTGAGAGCTTCTCGAATCCTCCTGACATCATAGAGCCCTTTGATGTCACAAAGAGTGGGTGTTTGGTGCCTGGGCTATGGTGCACCAACATTACAATATGTCAACTGCCTGGACCTGAAAATATAATAATATACAGTATGCAATGCATGTCCAACTATGCGAAAATAATAAAATATATAAAACTAGTCAAAGCTCCACCTTTCCAAAGAGCCACCTGTAGCAGCAGACAATGGCTCTCTCACAATTAAAGTGTCGGCATCATTGTCAGTCGGCTCCACGTTGATGTTAAGCTTCCAAATATTGAAGAGAGGAGGTGAATGAGCTGACTCTTTTTGTGGCAGTTGTCCAAGAACTTCGCTCTTGGTGCCCAGTGTATCAGATCTGGTTGAATCTGGACATCATAGCATGACTTCTTGCTATGGCGGATGTGTTCATGATCTTTTGGCAAGTTGTAACCATCAAAGACCACAAAGATGAGAGTTCCGGCCAAGATGCTGCAAGTAGCTTAGGTCACTGGTGGCAATCTCCTGCCAAGTCCGACCTTGTTCTCACCATATAGAGAAGCCATCCACCATCAACTACCAGATCTCATACACTGAACACCAAACGCAAATTTCTTGAACAAATGCCAGAAAAACAGTCAGCTCATTCACCTCCTCTCTTAAACATTTTGGAAGCTTAACATCACTATGGAGCCAAGTGACACTGATGCTGACAATTTAGTTGTGAGAGCAATTGTCTGCCTTGTCAGTAACATACATACTTTTATTAGCTATGACTCTCTTAAAAGTAAGAGCTTTGACTAGTTTTATGTATTTTCACGTAGTTGGACATGCATTGCATATATTATATTTTCTGGTTCGGGCAGTTGACACAGACGTACTGTAATGTTAGTGCATAGCCCAGGCACCAAACACCCACTCTTCTTCACGACATCAAATGGCTCTTATGATGTCACCTGGATTCGAGAAGCTCTCACTGAAAAACAGAGAGGTTACCTGGTTTTCTGTCACGCCTTGTGTGATATGGTCTCTGCTATCGCTGGTCATGGTAAAACAACTCTGTTTGACAGGTAATAATACCAATATTTATATCAATGTTTTTTTCTATATTGAATGAAACAAACCTTCAAGTGCATTCTTCTTCAGGTTTTGGGCAGGGGACATACAGTATATACAGTGATTAAGGCTGGTACATCGATCTTCCTCTACATATACTAGGGACTACTCTGGGTGAGGTTCGATACAGCAACTTCTCACACAAGGCAGCGGCTGAGAGGAACAAACTGGACACTCTACCACTGGAGACTATTTGCTCCTTGCCTACCTACAGACTCGGAACTGGCTCCTTCTACAGAGCATGTCTCTGGACCCCAGTAACCATGGATAGGTAGTTGGTGTTCATGGTTATGAGCCAGTTCCAACTCTAGCCAGTTCCCAATGGCTCCTGAAGAGCTGCTCCAGTTTGCAAGCTGCAATTGCCATGGAGATTGCAGCAGCCAACGATGCAGCTTTAAGAAGAATGACGTCAAGTGGATCTCAGCTTGTGAAGTCTGCCAAGGCATTACCTGCTATTAAGAATATATAATAATATAAGAATGCTATTCATGATGAAGGCATTGAGGATCAGTGTTGGGCAATATTACTTAGGAGAGTAATATCTTTACTTTACTTATGACCCCTTAGAAAAAGTAATACTATTACTTTACTTATTACTAGACAGGGGTTGACACTAAGGTCTCGGAGGCACTTGCCCATCGGGCAAGTGCAATTCAGGTTCTACTTGCCCTCAGCTCATGGTCACTTGCCCCCTAAAATATATAGGGGGCAAGTAAATATACATTTCAGTAAATATACATTTCAGCACCACGGACGGAGTCACTACAGCTACCATAACAGAAAGCTCATTTCAGCACCACGGACAGAGTAACAGAAAGCTCATTTCAGTACCACGGACAGAGTCACTACAGCTACCATAACAGAAAGCTCATTTCAGCACCAAGGACAGAGTCACTACCAGCTACCATAACAGAAAGCTCATTTCAGCACCAAGGACAGAGTCACTACCAGCTACCATAACAGAAAGCTCATTTCAGCACCACGGACAGAGTCACTACAGCTACCATAACAGAAAGCTCATTTCAGCACCACGGACAGAGTCTCTGCAGTCAGGTTCTACTTGCCCTCAGCTCATGGTCACTTGCCCTCTAAAATATATTGTAAATTTTGCAGATGTAACTCTTGAGAACGTAAAAATGAAACCAAATGGACCCGCACGGGTCCATTTGGTTTCATTTTTAGGCTCTCAAGAGTTAAAATTCATCATCTTAATTACCCCAGGTCTACACAACTAGAGAATGTAGAAGATTAGGTCATTTTGATGTGAAAGTTAAATTGCCTGTTTTGTTTCCCAAATCCAGCCTGGAATTGTGGATCGCTAGAAAGCAGGGAAAGACACAGAGGCAGAGTGCAATGACTGCCTTCAAGACAAATTAATCTTGTGTTGTGTTATATAGTGCACTAAGTTGCACACTTGCCTGATTGGGCAATCAGGTAGCAGTCTTCACTTGCCCCACCATTTTTTTTTACTTGCCCCGGGCAAGCGGGCAAGTGTTAGTGTCAAGCTCTGCTAGATTTTAAATATTACATGTTACTTTCCTCCCTACCCACCCACACCCACACACACGCAAAGGAATAGAAATGTACAACACAATCCGTTTAGCGAAAACTGTGTTAATTTGTAGAGTAGGTCATGTGTGGTGGGTTAGGATCTACTAACTACCATGGATCTCTGTTATTATCTGTTGCTACCTTGTAAATCTGTTCTATTTTCACATGCAACAACAAGCTCAAAAGTAGTAAAAGAGAGTAAGAGTAACTAGACATGTTTTGACAGAGTAACATATTACTTATTACACATTTTGGCAGAGTAATATCTTTACTTGCTGGAAAAAGTAATAATATTACAGTAATTAGTTACTGCCCAACACTGTTGAGGATGTATATTCACACATTGACTCATAAAGCATTCCACAGAATGGAATCACTGTTTGCTCTGACTAATGTTAACTAACTAATTGTAATAAAATACAAGTTAATGTAAATGTAATGAGGGGTGGGCCAGTTTCTCCACTAAGGAATGGTTGTAGTGAAAAACAAATGCTATAAATGAACTCAGAATGACGAAAAACCCCTAGTTTGACTCCTCACAAGTAACTTAAGGCCAAATTAAACATTTCCGAATTTTAGAAAATCGCCTATTGGTACACCAACTTTGTGCAGTTTTGTATGAGGTTTCCCACAGGAGTTGAATTTCAACTTTTTAGGAGATGTTATTAGACACCTTTAGAAACACATTGGTGAAGAGTTTGCTTGGTAACGAATTTATTCCCAGATTTTCAGATATTTCCCTTACTATTATTAGTGCATTATTCTTAAACACTATAACAGTAAGTAACACCAACACCACTATTTAAAAGTTTCTTGGGGGCCTTGAAATGTTTTTTTTTTTTTTTTTTTTTTTTTTTTTTTTTTTTTTTTTTTTTTGGGGGGGGGGGGGGGGGGAGTAGGTCATTTTGAAAGTAGCTCTCAAGTCAAAAAAGTGTGGCCAACCCCTTAGAAAAAGTAATAATTACATTACAATATTACTTTCCCCAGTTCCCTCTCCCACTCGCGAATGAATAAAGATGTACAACACAATCTGTTTAGTTACAAACAACTTGTAGTGTACAGTAGGTCATGTGTGCAGAATGCTGTGGTGGATTACGATCTACAAACTACCTGCACATCTCTGTCGTCATCTGTTGAGATAGCTTGTAGATCTGTTCTATTTTCACATCACGCAACAACAAGCTCAAAAGTAATGAGGCAGAGTGTTGGCAGAGTAGCACATTACACGTTTTAGCAGAGTAATATCTTTACTTTACTTTTACTGGAAAAAGTAATATTACAGTACTATGTAATATTACTTAGTGCCCAACACTGCTTTTAGATGCATTCTTTTCAGTTTAACATTAGTCTTTGTCTGTCTGTCTGTCTGTCTGTCATCATGACATCTTATTATCTGCCTTGAATCAAAACTTGAGAGATTTGCAAATGGGTTGGTTTATTATTACAAACGTTACCAATGTGGCTAAGATTCAGAATGCTTATTTTTTTATATACAATAAAACAAATCTTGTAAAAAAAATATAGTAAATAGTATAGCCCCGAATATAAGACGACTCCCTATTTTATGATATTTCCATTTGGAAAAAAACGTCTTATATTCAGACCAATAGGGTATAATGGATTTGACAAGTTGACATTGTGATTGCCTTGCAGAATTTGTGGAAGGGGCTTATACAACGTACAAGAGACTGCGGCAACCAAACAAATTGCGGCAATTGTAGTTGGGAATGTACAGTATGAGCCAGGGTGCCTCGACACCTTAAGCTTGTGCACTGTCACTGTCACATCACGTGTCTGTTGCAACTTCAACAAAAACTGATGTTGTGATTGATGCTTTTTTTGCCTAAAATAAGACCTGTAACCAAAAATGCTATGGGTGCGGCTTCATGCCGCACCCATACCATTTTCTCCTGCTCCCCCCCAATTGGGAAATGTTACATCCGCCCCAGGGTTGGGCAGCTTTTCTTAGTTTGTCTCACCTTCTCTTCTCTTTCTCCTCTCTCTCTAGTATTAAAAACGTACCTAACGACACGAGGTCTGAAACATGGGATGCTGTCCGCACAGCCTTCACAGTCTGGGAGAAGAACGGACCCTTCACCTTTAAGGAGATGAATAAGAGCCGCCACAGTGAGGCCGACATCACAGTCTCCTTCCAGACGGGTCAGGGCTCATTTGGAACGATGGAAGTTGCTCATGCCCCCTCAGGCCCCAGGCCTCATGGGAGAGGAGCTGTGGTGAACTTCAACTCACACCTGCAACGGAACAACTCCAACCACAGTGTATCAGGTAAGACAGGGGTTTTCAACCTTTTTGACACCAGGGACCACCATTCATTCAGCATATGGACCACCATTTGATTACACTTTCACCACAAAGACCAAAAACTAAAGAATTATTTTGGTTTTGTCCACAATTCAAGGCTGGATTTTGCAAACCAAACAGTGTGGACTTCTTAATTAAGTGGTGCTAATTCAGATGATGAATATTTTAACTCTTGAGAGTTTGAAAATGAAACCAAATGGAGGATGGAAACCAAATGGAGTGGTTATAATTAAAAACGATTTGCTACTGCTACTGCTACTGCAACTAACTACCGTACTTTCCGGGTTATAAAGCGCACCTTAATATAGGCCGCACCGGCCAAATTTGTGTAAAATTGTGTACACATACAAGACGCACTGGCCTATTAGCCGCGGGTGTTTTAATGCTTAATTACCATATGTAAGGGTTCTTGCACAGATGAGACTGTCGGCAATTCTCAAACAATGCTGTTTGAGAAGCATCCTTTTTATTATTTAAACGACTACAGAACTGCACGTGCTGTATGTAATTAACGCTAGAGCCATAGACCAAGGACGGATCTAGGCATAGACATGGGGGGGGGGGGTGCCCTCTAGACGCCCTGACTGCCCCACCAAACATGACGGAATGCAAACAATGAAAACTTCAAAGATATTTCAAATCAAATGCTTATAGCGGTAGTTAAACATGGAGTAACTACAATTCTGTCACCACTAAACCAACTGCCATTTTCGGCTGCCCCCCGATTGAGAAATATTACATCCAGGCCTGTACTGGCCATAGAGTGTAGCCGGAGATACGCAAACTCCGATCACTTCATGAAACCAAATGAGCGCTTGCGGGTCCATTTGGTTCATGAAAAAAGGTAGCATACCGTACATCTGGTTAACCAACTGTCCACCATTTAGCTGGGGACCACCAGGAATCCTCTCAATGTTTAAGACGCTCGACGAGGCGTCTTTATTGCCGCCTCCACGGACCCCTCCTCCTCCTCCTCCTCCTCGGGCGGCGGCGGCGGCGGCGGCGGCGGCGGCGGCTGCTGCGGCTGCTGCTGCTGCTGCTGCTGCCGCCGCCGCCAGCCTTTCTAAACCCGTTCGTGGATGTTTTTTTGACACTTTTCCACGCAGTAAGGATCCACTGGCAGTCAGACTTGATAAAAAGTTGCTTTCAGCATGTTCCTCGCCCTGGTGGTGCGCGCGCTGGTGGCGCCAGCTCCTCGGAACGACAGCGCGCGGACCACCACCGCGCGGACCACCACCGCGCGGACCACCACCACGCGGACCATCACCGCGCGCCGTCGTTCCGAGGAGCTGGTGTCTCCGCCGCGCCGGCGTTCCTCGCGTTTGTCCGCCGTCTAACCATTGATTCATTGATCCCAAGGCTACGTGCAGCAGATAGATTTCCTTATTTTTCAACCAGCTCGACTGACTTTAGCTGCGTTATATGCACTTCTTCGTTTGCTTTCCATGATGCATTTAGTTGTGTCTGTCTTAGCGAACTGCCTGTGCCCTGTCCCCCTACATTTCCTGCTCGGGCCGGCTTAAAGTTGGTGTCATACCGTGCATTTAGACTTAGAACGCCCTATACTATAGTGTTTGTTAGCCGTAAACATCCATACATTGGCCGCACCGCTGAATAAGCCGCAGGGTCCAAAGCACAAGAAAAAAGTAGCGGCTTATAGTCCGAGAAGTACGGTACAATTGTGTCACTAAACAACAAATTAGTCCAGGCTTTTTCTGTTTTCGTGGAACACAGACAAAAATGAAAGCCTGGGTGTTGAGGCTAGAGAGACAAAGACACTATTATAAAGACATTTTTTTAAGGAACAGGCGTACAAAGCAGTCCTAGCCAAGGAAGGTCACCAAGCCACAAGTCAATCCAAAGGATGGAGGGAATGGGGGGGATCAAATGTTAGATTTTAGATTTATCAAGGTTGCTAATATCATCCTGTAGTCCCCAAAACATTAAACAAGAAAGTTGAAACAAAACAAAACAGAACAAAACATGAGAGGACAGTCACAAAAAAAGTAATGAATGAAAAAGTATGAAAGCATCTAAAAGACAGGTTACTAAAACCGCTCCAAGTGATGGGTCAAAAGCGGAGAACCAATTTCGCTGCGGTAACGTAGTGACAAATAATGCTACTTTGACTTTTTCGACTTCGACATTAGTATACCCAAGAGGTGTTGTGTGGACATGATAAGAAAGTGAACGTTTCCCCATTCTGTGTTCCCTAGAAATGGAGGTCTGAAGAAAAACACTAACATCTTGTTTGTTGTATGTTGTGTTGATACAAACATCTTGTATGTTAATGGATTTCTTTAGACGCTTATTTTTTTCTGAGAGCGTACAAATGGAACTAAATGAACCCGCTAGGGTTTCATTTGGTTGCATTTGTACGCTCTCGGAAAAAAAATGTTAAATGGGTGGAATTCCCCTTTGAAACAAATGAATAATAACAAAAGACTGTTTTCCTTTTGGTTTCCTGGAGTCCAGGGGTTCCCTCTAAAAACAGCTTTTCTCCCATCCAGTCTTTTGAGTAACACACATTTAGTCTTTTAGTCCCATTTAGTCTTCTGAAACTCATTTTTTTAGTCTTAGTCTATAGTCGAAGAAATATCAACATTGATTTAGTCTTAGTCTCAGTCTTTTTTTAATATTAGTCTTTTTTTAGTCTTAGTCTTTCAGTATTAGTCTTAGTAGTTTAGTCTTACATACACATACATTGTAGGTTTATATATGTTATACAGATTTATAGTTTTTAGTATGAAAGATGTCTCGTTTTATTTCTTTGTAAAATTACTGCATTAGTAATAAGTCCCTTTCCTGAAAACGTATGCAATCTATACTGCAGATATGTTCACATACTTAAAAAGAAAACGAAAAAAAAAAAAAAAAAAAAATGTTACAAATGTTTCCTTTTTCCATTAGTCTTAGGTTATGATTCAGTCTTCGTCTTAGTCTTTTGAAAACACACATCTTTTAGTCCCAATTAGTCTTTTGAAATTATTTTTTGTTAGTCTAATCTTAGGCGACTAAATATCAAAAACCTTAGTCGACTTAGTCTTTAGTCTTAGTCTTAGTCGACAAAAACAGCTCTTCTCCCATCCCTCCAGGGACCCCCTACTACTCCTACAGTGTGTTCCTGGCAGCGGTCCACCAGTTGGGCCACAGCTTGGGTCTGGGTCACTCCAGTAACAAGTCCTCCATCATGCATCCTGACTACCACTGGATACTGGACACTGAGGACTTCCAGCTACCAGCACAAGACCTCCAGGCCCTTCAAGACCTCTACGGAGGTGAGTGGAAAGAAACGCTTTAAAAAGGATCCCTGGCTAATGAGGCAAATAATATGGTTTAAATACATTATACTTGCCCTCTATGACTAGAACAAAGGTCTCCACTAGGGATGTCACGGTATCCGGTATTACGGTAATACCGGTATGGGACCACAAAACCGGTACTTTGCTTGCCCGAAAAAAAAAACAAAAAAAACAACAACATTGCACGTTCTAACTAGATGTAACTCTTTGAGAGTGTAAACATGAAGTCTACACAACTAGAGAATGTCGAAGATTAATGGTCATTTTGATCTGTATGTTTGACTATTTTGTTTCCCAAATCCAGCCTGGAATTGTGGACAAAAGCAAAAGAAATCTTTAGTTTTTGGTCTGTGAGGCTAAAATGTCATCATATAGGCCTGTGCATGTGCCAGGACTCCGAGGCCAAACTATAAAACCGATAATACCAGTATCAAAGCAAACTATAAAACCGATAATACCAGTATCAAAGCAAACTATAAAACCGATAATACCGGTATCAAAGCAAACTATAAAACCGGTATTGAGATTCTTACACCGTGACATGCCTAGTCTCCACCGTCCGAGCTCAGGCCTGAACTGTGCAAACCTGAGCCTGACGGAGATATACTGACTACTGACAGCTCCATATATTTATCCATCTCAAATACTTATTTTTAAATTTTCATAATTGATGTTTTTAAACATCACTTATGATGATGAAGATTTATATTATGGATGTATTTTGTGGTGGAACACACAAACAGAACATTTAGAAATGTTATTTCTTTGGACCAGTTTCACTTCCATAGATGGAATATGCATGCATAGAGTGAATGGCACATCGAGTTGCAAAGTGAGGGGGAAAAGTGTGTTATCATTGTTTTAATGCAATGGGATTTCTATTTCTAATTCTGAACAGTTAAAAACACCCACTTTGTATATGTACTAGGCTGGCCAATTTAGACGAGAAAAAAGTATTCAAAAATCTACAAGCTCACAACAACATTGCTAGCTTGTAGACCACATCTGTCAAACTCAAGGCCCCGGGGGCCAAATCAGGCCCGTGAATGAATTATCTTTGGCCCGCGGGATGATATTGAATTCGTATTGGAATTGGCCCTCTGGTATATTGCACACACCATGTTAAGAAATGAATGCAACTAATTGTTTTACTTCCTCAAGTCAGTCTCATTTACTTTCTCAATTAACTCAGCACTTGGTGAGGATCATAGAAGAAAGAGATTTTCCTGAAAAATAGCAGGTGTTCACGTCTATGAGACGTGAACACCTGCTATTTTTCATTGAAACTTAAAACAGTTTTTAATGCAGGCAGTTTCATCTTCACAATTATCTTGCCATTAAGAGACATTGATTTTTGATGGAAAATTACTTTTTTGCTGTTTTTGACAGGGACGTCATCGTAAACCGGTGTTGAAACACAGACCGGTATCTCCGGCCCTCGACTTGTACCAATTGTTCTATTTCGGCCCACTCTGTATTTGTGTTTGACACCCATGTTGTAGACCATGCATGTGTAGCACCCAGCCATGAGCCAGCGACAACAACCCCGCCAATCGGGCTCAGCCTTATTGGCGCAACTTGTTGTGCGTTGGACTGGCGAGTGGGAGTCCCGGGTTCGATCCCCGCTTCCGCGTAATACTACAATCTGGCGTAGTCGGCAGGATTTGGAGTGCGGGTGTTATTCCCAATTACCCGTCTACGTCCTTGCGGGTCCACATGAGGGACATCACGTACGGGGGTCCGTGGTGTGAAGTGTGAAGCGCGAGGACGCGCTCCAAAAGATCAAGGGGGTGAATGTAGCACCCAGCCATGAGCCAGCGACAACAACCCCGCCAATCGGGCTCAGCCTTATTGGCGCGACTTGTTGTGCGTTGGACTGGCGAGTGGGAGTCCCGGGTTCGATCCCCGCTTCCGCGTAATACTACACATGTATTTCCATTTGAAAGAGGATTAAAGGTAATACTTTTTAGCCAAAAATCAAAATGATCTAGTTATATTTTTTGCCATTTTCCTCCCTGCTTCTACGTTGTACTTTGATGCTGCAGCTGTTTCCCTGCAGACAGACGCTTGCTTCGTCCTGCAGACGGTCCAGAAATGTGTTGTTGTCAACAAATCATGAAAACAAACATCTGTCAGGCTCAGGAAAGGCGGTGGTAATTTGTGATGGGGGTGTGTGCGGGTGATTCAGCCTTTTAGCCAATCACAGCACAGCAGTCTCCAGCAGATTCATAATGAGCCAATAGAGTGGAGGTGGAGTCCTGTTTGTTCAGACCAACATGAGTGGACTGGATGGGTGGATGTTTCACCTTGTGTTCTTCTGTTTGTAGATCATTGATGGGTGGATGTTTCACCTTGTGTTCTTCTGTTTGTAGATCATTGATGGGTGGATGTTTCACCTTGTGTTCTTCTGTTTGTAGATCATTGATGGGTGGATGTTTCACCTTGTGTTCTTCTGTTTGTAGATCATTGATGGGTGGATGTTTCACCTTGTGTTCTTCTGTTTGTAGATCATTGATGGGTGGATGTTTCACCTTGTGTTCTTCTGTTCTCAGATCATTGATGGGTGGATGTTTCACCTTGTGTTGTTCTGTTTGTAGATCATTGATGGGTGGATGTTTCACCTTGTGTTCTTCTGTTTGTAGATCATTGATGGGTGGATGTTTCACCTTGTGTTCTTCTGTTCTCAGATCATTGATGGGTGGATGTTTCACCTTGTGTTCTTCTGTTTGTAGATCATTGATGGGTGGATGTTTCACCTTGTGTTCTTCTGTTCTCAGATCATTGATGGGTGGATGTTTCACCTTGTGTTCTTCTGTTTGTAGATCATTGATGGTGGATATTTCACCTTGTGTTCTTCTGTTTGTAGATCATTGATGGTGGATGTTTCACCTTGTGTTCTTCTGTTCTCAGATCATTGATGGGTGGATGTTTCACCTTGTGTTCTTCTGTTTGTAGATCATTGATGGTGGATGTTTCACCTTGTGTTCTTCTGTTTGTAGATCATTGATGGGTGGATGTTTCACCTTGTGTTCTTCTGTTCTCAGATCATTGATGGGTGGATGTTTCACCTTGTGTTCTTCTGTTCTCAGATCATTGATGGGTGGATGTTTGGGAGATAAATATTCAGTAATCACGGCTTGGTGCAGGCCTGGCGCTACGAAGGGTCAAATGGGGTACTTCATTGACCCTTTAATTCGACCTCCTTGACCTTAACATGAGATGATCATAAATGCAAAAAACGCTGGCACCATTAAATCACAATCTTCAATAATTGCTGGTGCTTAGAGTTTTTATAAAACAATTATAAAGGTAAACAATATATTATCTACTGAGATAGAGAGACATTATCTCAGTCCTGTGCTCTCATTGGCTGTAATACAGAGCTTTAAAAAAATAAATCTGCCTATAGGGCCTTTCACACGGCCATTTCTCAATAGCTAATGTAATACTAATGCTTTCAATAGCTAAAGCGAATGCTAGCTAATGCTTAAAAGACCAAAAGGGGTTCCTGTATTAACTAAAGTAAAATTACAGTTGTACTTATGTGAACATGTGTTGTAGAAAACACCACAGATGTCATAAAGTAATAGTTTTACTTTCCACGGTACTCCATCTCTGAATACTATTATTATTACAACTATGTGTTAGAATTGATTATCACTACCTTGTAAATCTGTCAGTAAATCTCTTTTTGTTGTTTTTAGTCAAGTCGTGTCCCAGTGGATGGACAGAGTTTGGAGGCAGATGTTACTACAGGAATACTGAGAGGAAATCATGGCAGGACTCTAGAGAATACTGTCAGAGTCAAGGAGCTGATCTAGTGGTCATTAACAGTCCAGAAGAACAGGTTAGTGTGTGTGTGTGTGTGTGTGTGTGTGTGTGTGTGTGTGTGTGTGTGTGTGTGTGTGTGTGTGTGTGTGTGTGTGTGTGTGTGTGTGTGTGTGTGTGTGTGTGTGTGTGTGTGTGTGTGACGTGCGAGTATTTCTGCATTAATACTTTTACTCAGTGATGGAAGTACATTTACTCCAGTACTGTAACTACAGTTTTAATGTATTGTATTCATAATGTATTTGAGTATTATCGTCTCGACTACCTTATTTTTTCACTGACGAAAACTAAAAATAAATTAACGAGACTAAGCCATGATGACTAGGACTAAATCTGGCAGCTATAATTCAAGTTGTGTACAACACCCCCATTGGGTCATCCACTTGTACACTATATAAGTATGTAGGTACTCCCATAAATAACCCTAGTGGTCCACACAGCACAGGATGTCACCATCGATGTGTGTGTGTGTGTGTGTGTGTGTGTGTGTGTGGTGTGTGTGTGTGTGTGTGTGTGTGTGTGCGTGCGTGCGTGCGCGTGCGCGTGTGCGTTTGTGTGTGTGTGTGTGTGTGTGTGTGTGTGCAACTGTGCATATACATGCAACCATCACTACATTGTAAAGGAAGAGAGATCTTGATCCAGTGATGTTGCACATCTTTACAACCATAGTATGTCACTTTGCCCTGTATTTAGGCCTACATACATCAACCAATATACATTTGTTCTGCCTGCACAAACACACTGCCCTCTTCCTTACATATTTGCTATACAAACAGTTGCAACTGTGTCTCACTTTAATTGTTATGGTTTATGTTGCACAGACCTTTGCCTGCTACCTAGGCTATATTACCTGTATTCAAACACTGTCTCCCTCCACTTTACATTGCTCCCCATTACTGCTGCCAATTAACTTCATACTTTTCATGTTATTCACTACTATTACAACTTCTCTTATATCCCAAAATAAATTGAGTGTTGTCCGCAAATATAGATCTCAATATTTGCCCAAATTGCACTATGCACCAGTCGCCTTTCACCAGTGTGTGAGTTCTGCGCAGCAGCCCAAACTGTAGATGTGATCGATTCGCCACGCAGACTATTATACTAACAATTTCACCAGCAAAGTAGAAAAGCTGCCCTTCTGGCACAGGACTTCACCTGGCCAGGCTTTGGCCTCCTGGTGGCGTCTTGAACACATGACTCTAGAAATTCTGTGTAACAATTTGTGAGATTTTGGGACAGAATCTACAGGAGTAATATTAAATAATGTGTTTTACAAAGATCAGCCTCTTGGTGGCGCTATAAGCAGTAGATTCATCCTTGTGTATGTAATGTTTCATGAAGATTGTTGCATTTAAAGGTAAAAGTGAAAAGCTGCCTCATGGTGGCGCTATAACAGGCTGCTCTAGAAAATGTGTGGCAGAGGTTCATCTTTGGCATCCAGGGAGTGTGTGTGTGTGTGTGTGTGTGTGTGTGTGTGTGTGTGTGTGTGTGTGTGTGTGTGTGTGTGTGTGTGTGTGTGTGTGTGTGTGTGTGTGTGCGTGCGCGTCTGTGTGCGTGCATGATCTACTTCCATGATAAAGTGAAGAAGTGAATGTATTAGATCAAATTAATGATGATTCAATCATGTAAAATGTCCAGGAGTTCATCAGAGGATTGAAGACATATGGAGAGCCTTGGTCATGGATTGGTCTGAAAAGGAACGATAGAAGTAGCAGTTGGACCTGGGTGGACGGAACTCCACTGACCACAACGTGAGACATTTTACATGTTTTATATTGTAATTCTATCAACGTTACTGTAAGTAGTTCAATACATTGTGTTTACTGTACTCAGGGGCGGATTTAGGCATGGGCAATATGGGCAGCCGCCCAGGGCGGCATCGCGAGGGGGGCGGCATAGCGAAGCAAAAAAAAAAAAAAAAAAAAAAAAAAAGAGAAAAGAAATCGGCTATTCTGTCACTTATTGTCATTGCAGCATGGATCTACAATACAGGTATTGCGCCCACTTGCGCACAAAAAATGGTAATGTCGTGCAATTCAGCGTGTGTGATGTGTGTCCTGGTCTGGGGGTCCAGTTGTGGTGTTACCACTGGACCGCTTGACTTCAATGTTAAATGCGCTCTCCAACGTGCTCTCCAATGCGCTCTCCAATGCGCTCTCGCATGAATCTTTTGAGATTTGAAAAAGCAAGAGTTCACTGGCGAATGGTGGCAACAGTATTTATGATACAGTAAATAAAATCTTACCTCACATGGTTTCTTGGGAAGTCCTGATTTTATTTTTTAAAGGTTGAGAAAAGTCAACAGGGCCTTTTCAAATCTCAGAAATTTAATATGGAACTCTATGGAAATATGGAGCGCATTCTTTCTGTCAGTGTCTTCATGCAGCAGGTGCACTAATTAGTGGGGACTTTCCACAGTGGTTAAAGGAGCAATCTACCTTGATTCCTGTGACATGCATAATAATGCTCTTGATTATTGTCATAGATACCCCCTTTTCCAAATTTCACCCTGAGGTCCCCCTTCCTCCAATGCAGTTTGCATTATAGCTACTTATTCATTGAATTAACTGAAACTATAGTAGGCTATAAAGCATAAACTCAAATGCAATCAAGACTAATAATAATAAGGGTAATAATAATAATAATAATAATAATAATAATAATAATAACAATTGTATTTTGCGTGCACGGCAGGGAGTTCCCCATATTAGAGCTTGGGTTTGTGCACAAATTTCTTGCGAAAAACTTGTCAAGTGCATTTCACCAAGCAACTATGGCAAGTGCACAAAATTTCACGTACACGAGTCATGTATGACTCCTGTAAGTGCACACGGCTGTGCTGACTGTTTTTTGTCAACGGGGGGCAGCAGAGATCAATGTGTGCACTTGCATAGTTTGTGTCCACAAGCAATAGTTTTACATGCACATGTCTAGTTCATAGCACAGTTACTGCCTGATACAGTCAAACAACACATTTTACAGATCTCTTGTGTGCACTTGCAAAGTTCATGTCCACAAGCAATAGTTATCCATGCACATTTCTAATTCATAGCACAGTTACTTCCTGGTACAGCCAAACAACACCTTTTACAGATGTAATTGGCCCATCCGCATGTTTTGGAGATCTAATTGGTAAATCCACAGCATTTACAGATCTAATTGACGCTTCTGCATGTTTTGTAGATCTAATTGGTCAATCCACACCTTTTACAGGTACTAATTGGCCCATCCGCTTGTTTTGGAGATCTAATTTGCCCTTCTGCATATTTTGCAGATCTAATTGGTCAATCCACACCTTTTACAGATCTAATTGTCCCATCCGCTTATTTTGCAGATCAAATTGGTCAATCCAAATCTTTTACATATTTAATCTTAAACAGATCCATCCCACTATAGTCCAGTAGTACCCCCTCCTCCAGTCCGTTGTCACGCCTGGCGGGCCCAGGCAAGACTCGGGTGCAATAGGCTGTACCGTATTAGACTCCATCAGACTCCAACACACTAGTTAAGGTCTAGAAGACTATGCTATAGGCTCTATCAGGGTGCACAGGGCAGTACTCTATCATTGTTAGAGCCATATTTGGAACTGAAAATGTCTGTGTGTGTGTGTGTGTATAGAAGGGCGTGTCTTGTTTACACTGTGTGTGCTGCCTAGGGTGTAAATGAGCCAGTTGAGGTTCAGCCTATAAGAGTGTGTAGCCACTTAACCAGCTTACTGAGGCTGGCTTGCAGCAGCTGTATGTCAGGCTCTAATTAGTCAGTTCAGTGCTGGAAGCTTGAGTGGGAGCAGAAACAGTTTTTTGACCCACAGAAAGAAAATAGTAACCACAGAAAGAGGATAGTAACCAGACAAAATAGTAACTTATGAAAGAACCTTGAAAATATTTGACTACTTTGGACTACTTTGAACACCTTTTATTTGAATGTTTGTTGTTTTTTCTGTTTTTGTACGCCTGACTTTTTTGCTAGTAAACAGTTGAAACCTTCATTCTTTGTGGACCTGGATTACTGTTTTTGGAGTCAAGCTTACTGCTTCAGGCTTTTGAACTCACAATCATGGTATAGAAATGTCCATTTGTCGTGCACACAAAACACAGCGTTTAGTTGCAATTGTGTGAATACATACAGGGCTGACAACAGCCCAGCTTTCTCTTACAGCATAGTACACCCCCTGGCCTTGTCAATTCTACCTGAGTCCAGCAAAGCCCCCCCAAGGGCATCTTAACCAGATCCATCCCACTATAGTCCAGTAGTACCCCCTCCTCCAATCCGTTCTACACCTGGCGGGCCCAGGCAAGACTCGGGTGCACGAGGCTGTACCGTATTAGACTCCAACACACTAGTTAAGCTCTAGAAGGCTATGCTATAGGCTCTATCAGGGTGCACATGGCAGTACTCTATCATGGTCTAGAAATGTCCATTCGTCGTGCACACAAAACTATTGTCTATGCACACAGCGTTTTGTTGCAATTGTGTGAATACATACAGGGCTGACAACAGCCCAGCAAACCCCAACATACTCTATTAACACAGTGAACACCTAGTCCAGTCCTCCTTGGTGTGATCCATTCTCTTACAGCATAGTACACCCCCTGGCCTTGTCAATTCTACCACCAGGCAGGACTAGGCCAGGCTTGGGTGCCCTAGACCGCAATGCATTATGCCTAAAAGACTCAAACAGGTTGTTTTCAGCTGTAGCAGGCTGTGCCAGGCTCCCACAGGCTTTAGTATGTTGTAAAAGGCAATTCTGTATCGTGGACTAGAAATACCCAATAAAACTATTGGCCATGCACACAGAACTGCTGCCCGTGCACACAACGTTTAGTAGCAATGGTGTGGGTACGTACACGGCTGACAACAGCCTAATTGAGCCCACTAGAGTCCAGCAAATCCCACCACCAAGGGATTCTTAACCAGATCCATCCCACTATAGTCCAGTAGCTGTAGGAGGCTGTGCCAGGCTCCAACATGCTCTACTAGGCTGTGCAAGACAAATCTGCATGACCAAACTATTGGTCGTGCACACGGAACTACTGCCCGTGCACACACCATTTAGTAGCAATGGTGTGGGTACGTACACAGCTGAGAACAGCCTAATAGAGGCCACTAGAGTCCAGCAAAGCCCCCCACCAAGAGAATCTTAACCAGTCCCACTATAGTCCAGCTGCTATAGGAGGCTGTGCAAGGCTCCAACAGGCTCTACTAGGCGGTACAAGGCAAATCTGCACGACCAAACTATTGGTCGTGCACTTGGAACTACTGCCCGTGCACACAGCGTTTAGTTGCAATGGTGTAAGTACGTACATAAAGGCAAGTACATACTACTAAAACAACAAACTAATAGAGCCCACTATAGTCCAGCAGCCCCCCCCCCCCCCCCCCCCCCCCCCCCCCCCCCCCCCCCCCCCCCCCCCCCCCCCCCCCCCCCCCCCCCCCCCCCCCCCCCCCCCAAAGGCATCTTAACCAGATCCATCCCTTTATAGTCCAGTAGTACCCCTCCTCCAGTCTGTTCTCACACCTGGCGGGACCAGGCAAGACTCCGGTGCACCAGGCTGTACCGTATTAGACTCTATCAGACTCCAACACACTAGCTCAGCTCTAGAAGGCTATGCTATATGCTCTGTTAGGGTGCACAAGGCAGAACTCTATCATGGTCTAGAAATGTCCATTTAAAACTGCTCGTCGTGCACACGAAACTATTGTCTATGCACACAGTGTTTAGTTCCAATTGTGTGAATACATACAGGGCTGACAGCAGCCCAGCACACCCCAACACACTCTATTAACACAGTGAACACCTAGTCCAGCCCTTCCTGGTGTGTTCCATTCTCTTACAGCATAGTACAATCCCTGGCCTTGTCATTTCTACCACCAGGCAGGACTAGGCCAGACTTAGGTGCCCTAGACCGCAATGCACTGTACTATAGTGGGATAGATCTGGTTAAGATTCCCTTGGTGGGGGGCTTTGCAGGACTCTAGTGGGCTCTATTAGGCTGTTGTCATCTGTGCACGTACCCACACCAGTGCTACTAAACATTGTGTGCACGGGCAGTAGTTCCGTGTGCACGACCAATAGTTTTATTAAGTATTTCTAGTCCACTATACAGAATTGCCTTTTATAGCATAGTAAAGCCTGTTGGAGCCTGAAACAGCCTGCTACATCTGAAAACAACATGTTTGAGCCTTTTAGGGCATAATGCATTGCGGTCTAGGACACCCAAGTCTGCCTGGTGGTGGAATTGACAAGGGCAGGGGGTGTACTATGCTGTAAGAGAATGGAACATACCAGGAAGGGCTGGAGTAGGTGTACTCACACAATTGCAACTAAAGACTGTGTGCATAGACAATAGTTTTGTGTGCACGGCGAGTAGTTTTAAATGGAGATTTCTAGACCATGGTAGAGTTCTGCCTTGTGCACCCTGACAGAGCGTATAGCTTTCTAAAGCTGAGCTCGTGTGTTGGAGTCTGATGGAGTCTAATACGGTACACAGGTACAGCCTGGTGCACCCGAGTCTTGCCTGGGCCCACCAGGTGTGAGAACGGACTGGAGGAGGGTGTACTACTGGACTATAGTGGGATGAATCTGGTTAAGATGCCCTTGGGGGGCTTTGCTGGACATACTGGGCTCTATTAGGCTGTTGTCAGACCTGTATGTACTTACACCTTTGCAACTAAACGATGTGTGCACGGGCAACATTTCTGTGTGCACGACCATTTATTGAGTATTTCTAGAACACCATACAGATTTGCCTTGTCCAGCTTGTAGAGCCTGTTGGAGCCTGGCACAGCCTCCTACAGCTACTGGACGATAGTGGGATGGATCTGGTTAAGATGCCCTTGAGGGGCTTTACTGGACATACTGGGCTCTATCAGACCTGTATGTACTGTACTTACACCATTGCAACTAAACGATGTGTGCACGGGCAACATTTCTGTGTGCACGACCATTTATTGAGTATTTCTAGAACACCATACAAATTTGCCTTGTACAGCCTAGTAGAGCCTGTTGGAGCCTGGCACAGCCTCCTACAGCTACTGGACTATCGTGGGATGGATCTGGTTAAGATTCCCTTGGCGGGGGGCTTTGCTGGACTCTAGTGGGCTCTATTAGGCTGTTGTCAGCCGTGTACGTACCCACACCATTGCTACTATGCTACTAAACGTTGTGTGCACAGACAGTAGTTCCGTGTGCACAACCAATAACCAATTCAGCATTTCTAGTCCACCATATAGAATTGCCTTTTATAGCACAGTAAAGCGTGTTGGAGCCTGGCACAGCCTGCTACATCTGAAAACAACATGTTTGAGACTTTTAGGGCATAATGCATTGCGGTCTGGGGCACCCAAGTCTGGCCTAGTCCTGCCTGGTGGTAGAATTGACAAGGCCAGGGGGTGTACTATGCTGTAAGAGAATGGAACATACTAGGAAGGGCTGGACTAGGTGTACTCACACAATTGCAAGACTGTGTGCATAGACAATAGTTTCGTGTGCACGGCAAGTAGTTTTAAATGGACATTTCTAGACCATGGTAGAGTTCTGCCTTGTGCACCCTGACAGAGCCTATAGCTTTCTAGAGCTGAGCTAGTGTGTTGGAGTCTGATGGAGTCTAATACGGTACACAGGTACAGCCTGGTGCACTCGAGTCTTGCCTGGGCCCACCAGGTGTCCATGGACTAGAAGAGAGTGTACTACTGGACTATAATGGGATGGATCTGGTTAAGATGCCCTTGGGGGGCTTTGCTGGACATACTGGGCTCTATTAGGCTGTTGTCAGACCTGTATGTACTTACACCATTGCAACTAAACGATGTGTGCACGGTAGGGCATTAACGACTTGAATTTTTTTCAAGTCGACTTGTCAGACAGTCAAGTCGATAAATTATCGATTTATCGTTTTATGGCGCGGGGGGGGGGGGGGGGGGGGGGGGGCGGCCCGTGGTGGTTCCCCGAGGAAGGGTGGGGATCAAATGGTGCCGCTATATGCAGGCGCAGTGCTACGCATGGCGCATGTGGCAAGCTTAATACAATATGAAAACAATATTGGCACACAGCGCAGCGTCCACTCCCAGGCCAGCCATAAAAACACATAGGCTAACATTATCAATACACAGCACTGAGCAGCCCACACATTAGAACGCAACAGAAGACATGATCGTTCTAACAGCAGCCACATCAGAATACGATCCATTTACAAGAAGCCTCCTCCTCCACCACCATATCGCGCCGCGTTTCTTTTCTGTTCTATTCAGTAAATTAATGAGAATGACGCGGACAGAAGCATGCGTCCCGTGCGTCGCATGCGAAACGAGGAACAAGACGGCCACTGCACTGTAACACGGGCGGGGAGGTGGTGGACTCCTGTATTCTTCTGACACTGTTTGCTGTTCGAACTTCGATCTGATCCGTGTAGGCTACGCAATGATCAGTGGAACGCCGCGCGCCCAACAGAAGACATGATCATTCTAACAGCGGCCACATCAGAATACGATCCATTTACATGAAGCGCCCTCCTCCTCTTCCACCACCACCACCACCACCACCACCACCACCACCACCACCACCACCATATCGCGCCGCGTTTCTTTTCTGTTCTATTCAGTAAATTAATGAGAATGACGCGGACAGAAGAATGCGTCCCGTGCGTACTACGCACGGGTGGTGGTTGATGAAGTCCTGTATTCCTTTGACACTGTTTGCTGTTCGATCTTATCCGTGTGTACGCAATGATCAGTGGAACACCGCGCGCCCAGAGCGCAAGATCGCGCTGCGTAAGATTGGTAAGCCTTAAGGCTGAACTCCGATAGAGTTGCAAAGGAAACTTCAAAGGAGAGTGAGTGACAGTAACCAATATTACAGTTGAATTATATACACACGCGTCGCACACATAGAGAAAGAAAAAAAAGGGGAAAACAAAGGTAAATGTTTAATTCCTCCTCTTTACTCCTTTCCCTCGGAGGAAGGGAAAAAAAAAACAACTTATCGACTCGTGCTTTTTGGAGTCGACACGTGTTATGCAAATCGATGCATCGATGTATCGATTTTTTGGTTAAAGCCCTAGTGCACGGGCAACATTTCTGTGTGCACGACCATTTATTGAGTATTTCTAGAACAGGTGCAGGGCACCCAAGTCTGGCCTAGTCCTGCCTAGTGGTAGAATTGACAAGGCCAGGGGGTGTACTCTGCTATAAGAAAATGGATCACACCAGGAAGGGCTGTACTAGTTGTTCACTGCGGTAATAGAGTATGTTGGGGTGTGCTGAGCTGTTGTCAGCCCTGTATGTACTCACACAATTGCAACTAAACACTGTGTGCATAGACACTAGTTTTGTGTGCACGACGAGTAGATTTAAATGGACATTTCTAGACCATGGTAGAGTTCTGCCTTGTGCACCCTGACAGAGCCTATAGCTTTCTAGAGCTGAGCTAGTGTGTTGGAGTCTGATGCAGTCTAATACGGTACACAGGTACAGCCTGGTGCACTCGAGTCTTGCCTGGGCCCACCAGGTGTCCACGGACTAGAAGAGAGTGTACTACTGGACTATAATGGGATGGATCTGGTTAAGATGCCCTTGGGGGGCTTTGCTGGACATACTGGGCTCTATTAGGCTGTTGTCAGACCTGTATGTACTTACACCATTGCAACTAAACGATGTGTGCACGGGCAGCAGTTCTGTGTGCACGACCATTTATTGAGTATTTCTAGAACAGGTGTAGGGCACCCAAGTCTGGCCTAGTCCTGCCTAGTGGTAGAATTGACAAGGCCAGGGGTGTACTCTGCTATAAGAAAATGGATCACACCAGGAAGGGCTGTACTAGTTGTTCACTGCGTTAATAGAGTATGTTGGGGTGTGCTGAGCTGTTGTCAGCCCTGTATGTACTCACACAATTGCAACTAAACACTGTGTGCATAGACACTAGTTTCGTGTGCACGACGAGTAGTTTCAAATGGACATTTCTAGACCATGGTAGAGTTCTGCCTTGTGCACCCTGACAGAGCCTATAGCATAGCCTTCTAGAGCTGAGCTAGTGTGTTGGAGTCTGATGGAGTCTAATATGGTACACAGGTACAGCCTGTGCACCCGAGTCTTGCCTGGGCCCGCCAGGTGTGAGAACATATTAGATCTGTGCCTATTAGATCTGTCAAAGGTATGGATTGACCAATTAGATCTCCAAAACATGCAGAAGGGCCATTTAGATCTTTAAAGTGTGTGGATTGTCCAAATAGATCTGCAAAATACATTTTATATCGGGTAGAGCTGGCTATGTAGTGTTGTCCAAAACTATTGGAAGTGCACACGTGCACTTCCAATAGTTTTGGAAATAGCCTGCCACCCTGTGGAAGTATGCTTGAACTGCAGAAAATGACCCTAAATACAAACAAATGAATAAAATGGAATAAAAACTAATCTGTGGGATTGATGGGCGAACTAGTGGATGCCACACGCAGAGGGGGACACAGAAGAAATTTAGAATCCAACCGGTGATTTTTCACGGCCCCACAGTCTGCACCATGGGGCGCGGAAGTTTGGTGTGTGCACCAGCAGGAGTTGATAAGCGTTGTGGACGCAAAATACAATAGGGGTAATAATAATAATAATAATAATAATAATAATAATAATAATAATAATAATGCCACCCCATGGAAGGCTACTTTTTGCCTGTGTGATTTATAGCCAACTTTGCTTCGAAGAGTTCAGTAATGCAAATGCATCTCAAATTGATCATTAGATTATTGATATTATTATTATGAACAAATAAAATAAAGGGAAAAAGAAATCACACCTGTGTGAAGAAGGTGGTGTCAAGGTGACATGCTCACTAGATGGTGATATCTACTCAGAAGGTTTATGTATTTTATGTATTATGTGTGTGTGGCATTTTTTTTTGTAGTAGGCCTAGTATGGACGATGGTCTGTTTAGTCTTGAGTGGTGGAGTAGAGGTGGTCGTTGGGTTGATCCCGGAGGGTGTGTGTGTGTGTGGGGGGGGGGGGGGGGCGCCAGCAGGGGATTTCGCCCAGGGAGTAAATCACTCTAGGACCGCTACTGACTGTACTGTAAGTAGTTCAATACATTGTGTTTACTGTACTGTAAGTAGTTCAATACATTGTGTTTACTGTACTGTCAGTAGTTCAATACATTGTGTTTACTGTACTGTACGTAGTTCAATACATTGTGTTTACTGTACTGTAAGTAGTTCAATACATTGTGTTTACTGTACTGTAAGTAGTTCAATACATTGTGTTTACTGTACTGTAAGTAGTTCAATACATTGTGTTTACTGTACTGTAAGTAGTTCAATACATTGTGTTTACTGTACAGGTACTGTAAGTAGTTCAATACATTGTGTTTACTGTAAGTAGTTCAATACATTGTGTTTACTGTACAGGTACTGTAAGTAGTTCAATACATTGTGTTTACTGTACTGTCAGTAGTTCAATACATTGTGTTTACTGTACTGTCAGTAGTTCAATACATTGTGTTTACTGTACTGTAAGTAGTTCAATACATTGTGTTTACCGTACTGTAAGTAGTTCAATACATTGTGTTTACTGTACTGTAAGTAGTTCAATATGTACTGTAAGTAGTTCAATACATTGTGTTTACTGTACTGTCAGTAGTTCAATACATTGTGTTTACCGTACTGTAAGTAGTTCAATACATTGTGTTTACTGTACTGTCAGTAGTTCAATACATTGTGTTTACCGTACTGTAAGTAGTTCAATACATTATGTTTACTGTACTGTAAGTAGTTCAATATGTACTGTAAGTAGTTCAATACATTGTGTTTACTGTACTGTCAGTAGTTCAATACATTGTGTTTACTGTACTGTCAGTAGTTCAATACATTGTGTTTACTGTACTGTCAGTAGTTCAATACATTGTGTTTACTGTATTGTCAGTAGTTCAATACATTGTGTTTACTGTACAGGTACTGTAAGTAGTTCAATACATTGTGTTTACTGTACTGTAAGTAGTTGAATACATTGTGTTTACTGTACTGTAAGTAGTTCAACACATTGTGTTTACTGTACTGTAAGTAGTTCAATATGTACTGTAAGTAGTTCAATACATTGTGTTTACTGTACTGTCAGTAGTTCAATACATTGTGTTTACTGTACTGTCAGTAGTTCAATACATTGTGTTTACTGTACTGTAAGTAGTTCAATATGTACTGTAAGTAGTTGAATACATTGTGTTTACTGTACTGTCAGTAGTTCAATACATTGTGTTTACTGTACTGTAAGTAGTTGAATACATTGTGTTTACTGTACTTTAAGTAGTTCAATACATTGTGTTTACTGTACTGTAAGTAGTTCAATACATTGTGTTTACTGTACTGTCAGTAGTTCAATACATTGTGTTTACTGTACTGTAAGTAGTTCAATACATTGTGTTTACTGTACTGTAAGTAGTTCAATACATTGTGTTTACTGTACTGTAAGTAGTTCAATACATTGTGTTTACTTCAGGGGTTGACACTAAGGTCTCCGAGGCACAAGTGCAAGTCAGGTTCTACTTGCCCTCAGGTCATGGTCACTTGCCTCCCAGGTTCCAGGTGGTCCCCAGTTAAGTTGGTTAACCAGATGTAACTCTTGAGAACGTAAAAATGAAACCAAATGGACCCTTGCGGGTCCATTTGGTTTCATTTTTACACTCTCAAGAGTTAAAATTCATCATCTTAATTAGCCCAGGTCTACACAACTAAAGAATGTAGAATAGTAGAGCAGATTAGTGAAACGATACTTCACTTTGGTATAGAAGCATGAAAATTGGCACAGATACTCTCCAAGGTCTACTCTTTAGGAAAAAGGTGTGTGCCACTCAAAATTCCAAGATGGCGGCCCCAAAATCCAAAATGTCCGCCCAAAAATGTGGTTTTTCCTTCATAACTTGAAATGCATTGATTTTACACCCCATAAATGTATTGAACATTAATACAAAGTTGGCCATTATGGACGGTTTGGCACCAAGAACGTGTCTGTATCACTTACGGCTCTTGAGATACAGCATATAGGTACTTTCACAGATTGAGGAGAGCAAGACATTTGTAACATTGATTCTTAAGTGAATCAAATGGTGATACAGGCATGAAAATTGGTACACACACTCTTCAAACCCCACTATTTCTAAAAGTACTGCGTGCCCTGCAAAATTCCAAGATGGCAGCCCCCAAAATCCAAGATGTCCGTCCAAAAATGTGTTTTTTCCTTCATAACTCGAAATACAAAGCTTTTAAGCCCCATAAATGTATTGAGCGTTAATATAAAGTCAGGCATTACGGACATTTTGATACCAAGTACATGTCTCTATGTAGTACGGTTCTTGAGTTACAACATATACGTAGTGATGTGGCACCATAAGTGTAACATTTTGGCATGTTTCACTCTTTAACTCAAAGATTCTTTTATCAGCATTTCTTCTATTTTCAGGGAATGGACCTACATGTATCTGCTATCATAAACCACTTCAAGTTTTTCAATTGATGTAACGGGTCGGGAGTTATTAAGCCAATTGTGAAGGGCTGTTTCAGTGCTAAAATTGCTGCGTACATTTTGCGAATATAAGCCACCCAGAAATGTCTGTCTGTGCATCTGTCCTTCACAATAAGTGTATATGTGAAGCGGACGCACCAAGTGTAGCATGTGTCATAGTATAATGGTATATTGTGCTAAAAGGCGTAATAGTGTAATATATGCAATAATTTAATAGTGTAATAGAGCTAATATTGTAAGATATGCAGTATATAGCGGTATACTGTAATAGGGTAATATATAATAGTGTCGTAGTGTAACGAGTAATACTGTAATAGGGTAAAATGTGTAATAGTGTAATAGGGTAATATGTGTAATAGTGTCATAGTGTAACATGTGTAATAGGGTAATAGGGTAATATGTGTAATAGTGTCGTAGTGTAACGTGTAATACTGTAATAGGGTAATATGTGTAATAGTGTAATAGGGTAATATGTGTAATAGTGTCATAGTGTAACATGTGTAATAGGGTAATAGGGTAATATGTGTAATAGTGTCATAGTGTAACATGTGTAATAGGGTAATAGGGTAATATGTGTAATAGTGTCATAGTGTAACATGTGTAATAGGGTAATATGTGTAATAGTGTCATAGTGTAACATGTGTAATAGGGTAATATGTGTAATAGTGTCGTAGTGTAACGTGAATACTGTAATAGGGTAATATGTGTAATAGTGTAATATGTGTAATAGTGTAATAGGGTAATATGTGTAATAGTGTCATAGTGTAACATATGTAATAGGGTAATATGTGTAATAGTGTCGTAGTGTAATAGTAGTGTAATAGTGTAATAGGCTAATATGTGTAATAGTGTAATCTGTGTACATTAGGGTAATAGTGTAATATATGGAATAGTGGTCTAGTGTAATTGTCCTATTACACCATTACACATGATACACATATTTGCCTATTACACATGTCACAATTACACATATTACGCTATTATGCTATACCAATATTACATTAATATATTACACTCTTACACTATTACCATAATGCACAAACATTACACTATTAGCCCTATTACACTATTGCATATATTACACATGTTACACTATGACACTATTACACATATTACCCTATTATGCTATTACACATGTTACACTATGCCACTATTACACATATCAACCTATTACACTATTACACATATTACACTATTACACACATTACCCTATTAGGCTATTACACATGTTACACTATGCCAGTATTACACATATTACACTATGCCACTATTACACATATCAAGCTATTACACTATTACACATGTTACACTATGCCACTATTACACATATAAACCTATTACACTATTACACATGTTACACTATGACACTATTACATACATTACCCTATTATGCTATTACACATGTTACACTATGCCACTATTACACATGACACCCTATTACACATATTACACTTTGACACTATTACACATATTTCCTATTACACTATTACCCTAATGCAAATATTACACTATTACACTTATTACCCTATTACACATGTTACACTATGACACTATTGAACATATTACCCTATTACACATGTTTCACTATGACACTATTACACATATTACCCTATTACACTATTACACATGTTACACTGTGACACTTATTACATACATTACCCTATTACAGTATACCGCTATATACTGCATATATTACACTATTAGCTCTATTACACTATTGCATATATTACACTATTACGCATTTTAGCACATTATACAATTATAGTATGACACATGGTGCACTTGGTGCGTCCACTTCACATATACACTTATTGTGAAGGACAGATGCACAGACAGACATTTCTGGGTGGCTTATATTCGCAGAATGTACGCAGCAAATTTAGCACTGAAACAGCCCTTCGCGATCGGCTTAATAACTCCCGACCTGTTTCATCAATTGAAATACCTGAAGTGGTTTATGATAGCAGATACATGTAGGTCCATTTCCTGAAAACAGAAGATATGGTGATGAAGGGATCTTTGAGTTAAAGAGGGAAATGTGCCAAAATGTTACACTTATGGTGCCTCATCACTACGTATATGTTGTAACTCAAGAACCGTAGCACATAGAGACATGTACTTGGTATCAAAATGTCCGTAATGCCTAACTTTATATTACCACTCAATACATTTATGGGGCTTAAAAGCTTTGTATTTCGCCTTATGAAGGAAAAACCACATTTTTGGACGGATATCTTGGATTTTGGGGGCTGCAATCTTGGAATTTTGCAGGGCACGCAGTACTTTTAGAAATAGTGGGGTTTGAAGAGTGTGTGTACCAATTTTCATGCCTGTATCACCATTTGATTCACTTAAGAATCAATGTTACAAATGTCTTGCTCTCCTCAATCTGTGAAAGTACCTATATGCTGTATCTCAAGAGCCGTAATTGATAAAGACATGTTCTTGGTGCCAAACCGTCCGTAATGGCCAACTTTGTATTAATGTTCAATACATTTATGGGGTGTAAAATCAATGTATTTCAAGTTAGGAAGGAAAAACCACATTTTTGGGCGGACATTTTGGATTTTGGGGCCACCATCTTGGAATTTTGAGTGGCACGCGCCTTTTTCCTAAAGAGTAGACCTTGGAGAGTATCTGTGCCAATTTTCACGCTTCTATACCAAAGTGAAGTACCGTATGAAAAAAATGAGTTAATCTGCTGTACTAGAAGATGAATGGTCATTTTGATGTGTATGTTAATTTGCCTGTTTTGTGTCCCAAATCCAGCCTGGAATTGTGGATATCTAGAAAGCAGGGAAAGACACAGGCAGAGTGGAATGACTGCCTTCAAGACAAATTCATCTTGTGTTGTGTTATAGTGCACTAAGTTGCACACTTGCCCGATCGGGCAACCCACCATTTTTTTTACTTGCCCCGGGCAAGCGGGCAAGTGTTAGAAGAGGAAATTTGTTCTTAGGCACATTTAAGAAGTTTTTAAGAACATTTTGGGATGCCTCAATATTTTCTTAGCTGTGATTTGTTCGTAGGTAAGAACAAAATCTACGCACACTGAGGAGGACTCTTAGGGTGCCTTTTTTGTTCTTAAATGCAATCTGAAAAGAAAAGGGAAAACAGCGCCCTCTACAAAATGTGTAAAGTCTGGTGTGGGGACCTCAAGGGGTCCATGAGGACATTCCAGGCGGTCCACAGCAAACATTTTACCATTGTTCTAATCCCATTTTATAGCTCAAAATAGCTCATCTACAAGCTCACAGCACATTCCATTACTCTTGTAGATCGGATATTTGATAAATCTTCAAAACAAAACATATTTTGATCCCCACTATGCCCCCCCACCATGCCCACCTCATACCCCCCCACCATACCCACCTCATAACCCCCCCCACTATACCCACCTCATAACCCCCCCACCATACCCACCTCATAACCCCCCCCCCCGCCATGCCCCCCCATAACCCCCTACCATACCCACCTCATACCCCCCCACCATACCCACCTCATAACCCCCCTACCATACCCACCTCATACCCCCCCACCATACCCACCTCATAACCCCCCCCACCATACCCACCTCATACCCCCCCACCATACCCACCTCATAACCCCCCCACCATACCCACCTCATACCCCCCCACCATACCCACCTCATAACCCCCCCACTATACCCACCTCATAACCCCCCCACCATACCCACCTCATAACCCCCCCACTATACCCACCTCATAACCCCCCACTATACCCACCTCATACCCCCCCACCATACCCACCTCATAACCCCCCCACTATACCCACCTCATACCCCCCCACCATACCCACCTCATAACCCCCCCACTATACCCACCTCATAACCCCCCACCATACCCACCTCATAACCCCCCCCACCATGTCCCCCCATAACCCCCCTACCATACCCACCTCATACCCCCCCACCATACCCACCTCATAACCCCCCCACCATACCCACCTCATAACCCCCCCACCATACCCACCTCATAACCCCCCCACCATACCCACCTCATAACCCCCCCACCATGCCCCCCATAACCCCCCTACCATACCCACCTCATACCCCCCCACCATACCCACCTCATAACCCCCCCACCATACCCACCTCATAACCCCCCCCACCATGCCCCCCATAACCCCCCTACCATACCCACCTCATACCCCCCCACCATACCCACCTCATAACCCCCCCACCATGCCCACCTCATACCCCCCCACCATACCCACCTCATAACCCCCCACCATGCCCACCTCATACCCCCCCACTATACCCACCTCATAACCCCCCCACTATACCCACCTCATAACCCCCCCACCATACCCACCTCATAACCCCCCCCACCATACCCCCCCATAACCCCCCTACCATACCCACCTCATACCCCCCACCATGCCCCCCCATAACCCCCCTACCATACTCACCTCATAACCCCCCCACCATGCCCCCCATAACCCCCCTACCATACCCACCTCATAACCCCCCACCATGCACCCATAACCCCCCTTCCAACCCCACCTCACAACCCCCCACCATACCTACCTCATAACCCCCCCGCCATGCCCCCCCATAACCCCACCCAACCAAACCCACCTCATAACCCCGCCACCGTACACTCCACCCTCCCTTATCCCCATACACCCCCACCCACTAGCAATTGTAACTTCATAGCCACCCTCCAGTTCTAAAATTTTATATTCACTACTATCCACTACTTCTGTAAATAACATGGGTATTGTGCTAATTTCAGCCATTTCAATTCATAGTCAGATAACTTGACTATACTATAAATACAAAAAATATATTCATGTTTAGTATTTATGAAATATATTCAGTGGTACTTGTGAAGTACCACCACAACACACCGTAATACTGTAGATCATACTTGATTTTTAAGTTTAGAATCTGGTGTTCCACCATATTTATACACTATAATTTAGTTTAGGTATTCTTGACTTCTTTCAATTCAGTCAAGTTTATTTCTCTGTGTGAGGTTCTGTGAGTTCTGAGTGCTGCAATCACACACAGGTGTGACTGCCATGGAGTCATGTAAAACCACACCCACCTGAGTAAAGCACAGGAAGGAGAGGGAATTCCCAATGCCTTATATGGGAATCGGTGGGCGGTTCCCTATGGTAATTAGGATGCAAATTAGGAAAGGTTGGGCGTCTACCTATGATAATTTGAAGGAACCGGCACACCCCTTCAACTTACAAGGATTTGGATTCATCACCATAAGAACACATTTTGCGAACAAAATGCCTACTTAAGAACGCTTCATGAATCGGACTGAACTTCTCTTAGAAATTCTCTTAGGAAGAAATCTAAGAGGAAAATGTAAGAACTTATTGGCGCATGAGGCCCACTGTGTTTACTGTACGGTAAGTAGTTCAATACATTGTGTTTGTGTTTACTGTACAGGTACTGGGGGAGAGGATCGCCTGATAACGGTGGAGACAGGAACTGTGCATACTACAGGCACTACACTGATCCTGGAGAATGGGCGAATGACCACTGTTCAGAAATAGCGCACGCAGTGTGTGAGAAACAGTTCTCACTTCACTGATGAAACTAAAACAATAATAATAGGGGTAATAATAATCATCATAATAATAATAATAATAATGCCACCCCATGGAAGGCTACTTTTTGCCTGTGTGATTTATAGCCTACTTTGATTAGAAGAGTTCAGTAATGCAAATGCATCTCAAGTTGATCATTAGATTATTGATATTATTATTATGGAAAAATAAAATAAAGGGAAAAAGAAATCACACCTGTGTGAAGAAGGTGGTGTCAAGGTGACATGCTCACTAGATGGTGATATCTACTCAGAAGGTTTATGTATTTCCTCAGACCCCCCAAAAAATTAGAGAGAACATTGCTTGGGTGTCTCATTTGTTTCATATCACCAAATGATAACAATATGGAAAAATGCACTCTAGGTTCTGTAGGTAGCTGTGTGTGTGTGTGTGTGTGTGTGTGTGTGTGTGTGTGTGTGTGTGTGTGTGTGTGTGTGTGTGTGCGTGTGCGTGTGCGTGAGCGTGAGTGTGTGTGTGTGTGTGTGTGTGTGTGTGTGTGTGTGTGTGTGTGTGTGTGTGTGTGTGTGTATCTACAAGCTCACACAAAAATAGGCCTAGGCATATATTTTTAATGTTGCCAAAAAGCTACACTTGACCAAGTGTAGCTTTTTGGCAACATTAACCCCTTAATTAATAATAACAACAACAAAAAATGATATCATACTTTTTGTTGTTTTTCCACATAATTATTATAGGTAATTCATTAAGTAATTCATTGCAATTGGTCATGATTGATATTTGCATAGAAATACCCCCGCAGAGTCTCTCTCTCTCTCTCTCTCTCTCTCTCTCTCTCTCTCTCTCTCTCTCTCTCTCTCTCTCTCTCTCTCTCTCTCTCTCTCTCTCTCTCTCGGCATTTGGAACCATTTTACGCACGGCCAAAAGAGAGACAATTCCGTACACTGCAGTGTATTTATATTTCCTTAAGCAACTGATGAATCATGATGAATCATATACTGGTTGAGGGCTCCAGGGACCATGCAGTCTTCTAGGATTCGACCACGTCTATCAGCTGTGACTGCCTGGTAGCGGGCCTAACGACACATCCTTGCACTGCGTAAAATGTGCCTCTCCATTTCCAATTGCATATTTCCTTATTATCGGCCACATTATTTGCTTACTTTGCTTGAATCGAGCATGTAAGAAAATGTCGCTATCACAGCAGGAGGCCATAATCCTATTGCTATAGACGCGGACAGTGGGCTTTATTTTGTTAGGTATGTGAAGCCTCATTCAAATCCCAAAATGCAACAAAGACTCACATTGTAGGCTGATCCCCTTGATTTTGATATGGTGCAGGTGGAAATGCATTCCACGTAGCAAATAAAGGAGAACCGGGGAGAGGAGAAGTTGGAGAAGGGGTATTTTACGCAGCATAGAAAGGAGACCTCTGTCTGTCTGTCTGTCTGTCGGTCGGTCGGTCTTTCTTCATCTTGTTTAAATGTCAATAGACCTACTGCAAAGTTAACTGTGCAAGCCTGACCTAAACGCAGTGGGATTTTTATACATTTGTCCTGTGCGCAACAGCGGCATGAATTACGGTACGCCATTACGCAATTAAATTGCAGTGTAGGCGTATTTGTACTTTTTTGCGCTATTTAAATGTAATGTCGTCCGTCCAAAGCAATCACCCCAATGGATTTCGCACCCACTGCCTATAATGGATCTATAAACTGTATAACAGATCTATAAACTGTATAACATTGCATATGAGAGACTCAGAGAGAGAGAGAGAGAGAGAGAGAGAGAGAGAGAGAGAGAGAGAGATCAGTGCATAGCGGCTCATGTGTTGTTGATACGCACAGAGTGGTGGAGTGTGTGTGCGTGTGTGTGTGTGTGTGTGGGGGGGGGGGGGGGTGGGGTGGACCCCCTTATGGACTGTGGTATAACTGTTGTATTTTTAGGCCCGAATTATCTCCCCCTTAGTGCCTTATTTTTGGCCTCACGAAATTTCATTTTCCATAAAAAACAACAAAATATACAACAATTCAAGTTGCACATTCGGTCGTTTTAAGTTTTCAAAAGATCTCTATTCCTCACTGAGCACAATATAACCAGATCTACCTCACTGAGCACATTATAACCAACGGGGACTTCTATACGACGTCGTCCAGACCTCTCTGTAACCACCATCCTGAAACGTTCATATACGACGTCCTGAGCGCATAACCAACGAGACGTCCACACGACGTAACACAGACAACCAACCCTCTCTGAAAACGCGTCCATACGAGTTTAGGACGTCCGTACCACGTCCGCACAACGTCGTCGACACGACCTGACAGTCAAAAACCGACTCACTCAGTCCAGTGCAGAAAAGACGTCCATACGACGTTGAAACGACCTGCATTGGATTCTTGTATAGAAACCACACGGCGGACTGTAATATCTACTCAGAAGGTTTATGTATTTCCTCAGACCCCCCAAAAAATTAGAGAGAATATTGCTTGGGTGTCTCATTTTTTTCATATCACCAAATGATAACAATATGGAAAAATGCACTCTAGGTTCTGTAGGTAGCTGTGTGTGTGTGTGTGTGTGTGTGTGTGTGTGTGTGTGTGTGTGTGTGTGCGTGTGCGTGAGCGTGAGCGTGAGCGTGTGTGTGTGTGTGTGTGTGTGTGTGTGTGTGTGTGTGTGTGTGTGTGTGTGTGTGTATCTACAAGCTCACACAAAAATAGGCCTAGGCATATATTTTTAATGTTGCCAAAAAGCTACACTTGACCAAGTGTAGCTTTTTGGCAACATTAACCCCTTAATTAATAATAACAACAACAAAAAATGATATCATACTTTTTGTTGTTTTTCCACATAATTATTATAGGTAATTCATTAAGTAATTCATTGCAATTGGTCATGATTGATATTTGCATAGAAATACCCCCGCAGAGTCTCTCTCTCTCTCTCTCTCTCTCTCTCTCTCTCTCTCTCTCTCTCTCTCTCTCTCTCGGCATTTGGAACCATTTTACGCACGGCCAAAAGAGAGACAATTCCGTACACTGCAGTGTATTTATATTTCCTTAAGCAACTGATGAATCATGATGAATCATATACTGGTTGAGGGCTCCAGGGACCAAGCAGTCTTCTAGGATTCGACCACGTCTATCAGCTGTGACTGCCTGGTAGCGGCCCCTGATACATCCCTTGCACTGCGTAAAATGTGCCCCTCCATTTCCAATTGCTTATATTATCGGCCACATTATTTGCTTACTTTGCTTGAATCAAGCATGCAAGAAAATGTCGCTATCACAACAGGAGGCCATAATCCTATTGCTATAGACGCGGACAGTGGGCTTTATTTTGTTAGGTATGTGAAGCCTCATTCAAATCCCAAAATGCAACAAAGACTCACATTGTAGGTTGATCCCCTTGATTTTGATATGGTGCAGGTGGAAATGCATTCCACGTAGCAAATAAAGGAGAACCGGGGAGAGGAGAAGTTGGAGAAGGGGTATTTTACGCAGAAAGGAGACCTCTGTCTGTCTGTCGGTCGGTCGGTCTTTCTTCATCTTGTTTAAATGTCAATAGACCTACTGCAAAGTTAACTGTGCAAGCCTGAACTAAACGCAGTGGGATTTTTAAGGGATCAAGCAGTCCACGAAGTGGACCTTGTTAAGGGATCAAGCAGTCCACGAAGTGGACCTTGATCCCTTCTTGATTCTGTCTCTTTTTTTCTCCTTCCACCAGAAATAGCTGTTCTGGCTGAACCGTGCAGTCGGTTTTCGCGAAAATTGGTAATCTGGTAGAGGGTGATGCCAAACGGTGATGATGCGAAGCCTGTGACCACTGGTCAAATGGTGGCGCTATAGCACTCAACTGAAATTGCAAACTTTAAACACTCATAACTCATGAACTGCTCGTCTCTCAGAAATGTAACTTATATTCACTTATGCGTCTGCTTATGTCAAACAACTTTTGTATTCTGACTTTTCACCTCTGACCTTTAGATGAACTGCCATCTTGAATTATATGTAAAACAGTTAAAATGTCTCTTCTCCTACAATCTTTGATCAAAATGCATAACAATGACCTACACATGAACTTTGGAGCCATACAAACATGGAATGGGTGTGAATCATGTTTTTAGTGGAAAAAATGATGTTTTTACGAGCCAATGAAAATTGCTCATTTGTGAAAATTCGTCTATTGCCCCTAATCTACACATGCAACGTAATCTGCTTCTGGGATTTTACAGTTTTGTAGAGGGGGATGACAAATACCACCAAAACCAGTCTTACTCCAATTGCTCAAATGGGGGCGCTATAACAATTCTTTGAAACTGAAACATTTGAACAAGCATAACTCGGGCCTCGTTCGGCCAAAAATCATGGGACTTGTTTCTACATGTTCCTTGATTCATGTGGAACACATCTGTAACTTTGATCGGTAAGCTCCACCCCCAGTGTGTCTGCCATTTTAAGCAGTTTGAAAAATGCTCATGCCTGACTTTCTGCCTGGATTTTTGATCAATTTGCATGACACCTGCTACATGAGAACTTTGGCCCCATCCGGACAAAAGTTCAGAAGCAAATTTGTTTTCATCAAAAAATGACTTTTTTATAAGCCAATGAAAATTGCTGCTTTGTGAAGAGTCTTCTTCTGCTTGTTTCTCTCTGGCAACACACTTATGTGAGAGGAATAAACATGTGGAACTTGTTTCCACATGCACCTTGACCAATGAGAAACAATTGTGTCACTTTGACCACTAAGCTCCACCCTCGGATTGCTGAATTGTGCATATTGTTCATATTGCTTACTGCTTGATGCCGTGTTAGTGTTGTTTCATTGTTAACAACAATTAAGCAAAGCATTGTGCTTGGATAGCTCGGTCATTAGAGCTCCAGACTTGGGACCAAAAGGTTGTGGGTTCATGTCCTGTTACCGACAATAAAAATTGTGACTCTTGAAGAACCCTTCTCTGCTCCCACAATTGCATTACATGTTTCTCAAGTTCAGTCTTCCATGTTTCTAAGGCTTTTTTGTGCATACTGTTTTTATTCCTTTAGCGAACTCAATATTATGTTTCTATGTGTAACCCAGGGTAAAGTCAATGTAATGGTAATGGCACCAACTCAGTGGCCTTGTGGTTAGTGTGTCTGCCCTGAGACTGGGAGGCCCGGGTTCGATTCCCAGCCGGGTCATACCCCGACATTCTAGATTTCCAGGGTAACCATTCTAGATTTCCAGAGTAACCTACCCAATGAATGCTTTGCATTGTACAAGCCTTGATCACTTCATGTAACAGTCTTGTGGTTAAAACATTGTGCCAGTTTATGTGAGAGGATTAAGCATGTGAAACTTGTTTCCACATGCACCTTAACTAATGAGAAACAATTGTGTCACTTTAAATACTAAGCTCCACCCTCAGATTGCTGAATTGTTCATTTCTTGTTCATTGCTTACTGCTTGGTGCCATGTTGTTGGGTTGTTTCATTGATGACAACAACTAAGCAAGTCATTGTGCCTGGATAGCTCAGTTGGTAGGGTGCCTGACTTCAGAACACAAGATTGAGGGTTCAAGTCCCACTCCTGACAATACAAAGTCAGAATCTCCAAAAACCCTGATTCACTCCCACAATCACATGATGTATTTCTTCCATGTTTCTATGGCTTATTTGTGCATATTTAAGGAGCGGTAGTGGCTCAGAGGTAGAGTAACCGGATGGTAACCACAAGGTTGCCGGTTCGATCCCGGGCTCCTGCAGAGTTAGTGTCGATGTGTCCCTGTCCCACTGCCATCAGTGTGTGAATGGGTGAATGTGATGCACAATCTATGTAAAGCGCCTTGGATAAAGGCGCTATATAAATGCACCATTTACCATTTACCAAGCAGTCCACTGAATGTGTGTGTTGTTTCCAGTACGTCTTGTGTCTGTTGGGTAGCCTCATTGGTAGAGCGCATGACTTGGAAATGAGAGTTCCTGGGTTCAAATCCCGGCACGGACACCTAGTAATATGAGTCAATCATGCACAATCTCATGTGGTCTTCTACATCTAAGTTCATGGTTCTATGTGTAACCCAGGGTAAAACTCAATGTAATGGTGGTTGTCACCATTCGGCCATGTTGTGTTTTGTCACTATTCGGCTGTGTTTCCACAATCACATGATGTATTTCTTCCATGTTTCTATGGCTTATTTGTGCATATTTAAGGAGCGGTAGTGGCTCAGAGGTAGAGTAACCGGATGGTAACCACAAGGTTGCCGGTTCGATCCCGGGCTCCTGCAGAGTTAGTGTCGATGTGTCCCTGTCCCACTGCCATCAGTGTATGAATGTGTGTGTGAATGGGTGAATGTGATGCACAATCTATGTAAAGCGCCTTGGACAAAGGCGCTATATAAATGCACCATTTACCATTTACCAAGCAGTCCACTGAATGTGTGTGTTGTTTCCAGTACGTCTTGTGTCTGTTGGGTAGCCTCATTGGTAGAGCGCATGACTTGGAAATGAGAGTTCCTGGGTTCAAATCCCGGCACGGACACCTAGTAATATGAGTCAATCATGCACAATCTCATGTGGTCTTCTACATCTAAGTTCATGGTTCTATGTGTAACCCAGGGTAAAACTCAATGTAATGGTGGTTGTCACCATTCGGCCATGTTGTGTTTTGTCACTATTCGGCTGTGTTTCCACAATCACATGATGTATTTCTTCCATGTTTCTATGGCTTATTTGTGCATATTTAAGGAGCGGTAGTGGCTCAGAGGTAGAGTAACCGGATGGTAACCACAAGGTTGCCGGTTCGATCCCGGGCTCCTGCAGAGTTAGTGTCGATGTGTCCCTGTCCCACTGCCATCAGTGTATGAATGTGTGTGTGAATGGGTGAATGTGATGCACAATCTATGTAAAGCGCCTTGGATAAAGGCGCTATATAAATGCACCATTTACCATTTACCAAGCAGTCCACTGAATGTGTGTGTTGTTTCCAGTATGTCTTGTGTCTGTTGGGTAGCCTCATTGGTAGAGCGCATGACTTGGAAATGAGAGTTCCTGGGTTCAAATCCCGGCACAGACACCTAGTAATATGAGTCAATCATGCACAATCTCATGTGGTCTTCTACATCTAAGTTCATGGTTCTATGTGTAACCCAGGGTAAAACTCAATGTAATGGTGGTTGTCACCATTCGGCCATGTTGTGTTTTGTCACTATTCGGCCATGTTGTCACTAATGACAGTTCACAGCTCAGTTCACCACTCACTCACAGCTCACCAATCATTTACTCATTCAGCAACTCAGTGGCCTTGTGGTTAGAGTGTCCGCCCTGAGACTGGGAGGCCGGGGTTCGATTCCCGGCCGGGTCATACCAAAGGCTCTAAAAACGGGATCCAATGCCTCCCTGCTTGGCACTCAGCATCAAGGGTTGGATTGGGGGTAAGACCCTGTGTCATACTAGCGTCATGTCCAGAGGGTGTACTTGTACATCAAGCTGCCTCATGCTAGTAGCCCTTCTTCTTCTTTCGTGTAACGTCAGAGGTCCAACTTCGTGTCGTGGAGCCATGCCAACATCTCTGGTCCCAGGTCGAAGAGGCCGGCCTCCGAGGGTGGTCTGTATAAGGGGCAGGTGTTGATGATGTGGTCGGCCGTCTGCTCAGGGTCGCCACACTCACAAGCCGCACTGTCTGCCAATCCCCACTTCTGCATCGATGCCTTGAATCGCCCAACACCAGTTCTTAGCCGGTTCAGGGTGGTCCATTGCCGGCGAGGAAGGTCGTCTCCTCCAATGGCACCGTCTCCTGGTTCCCAGATGAAACGATGCATGCGGGAAGGCCCGGCTGACTCCCACTCCTGCCTCCACGCTGCTGCTAACCAGGCTTCTCTGGAGACGTCCTCGGAGGTGGAGTTGAGCATCTCCTGAGCTGCCTTATTGTAGGGGTGACGGGATTTGAGTCTGCTTGGGAGTGCTGGGGTTATTGTGGTGTTGTGTAAGATGTGCCAGTCGTGGTTTTTTGCTTTCCTGGCCAAGGCCAGGGTGGCAGCGTCTCGTCGGAGACCCGCGGGTGCTATGCCCGCGAGGATTGGCAGCATGGACACAGGGGTGGCCTTCAGGCATCCTGTTATGATCCGGAGGGCGTTGTTAATTGCCACATCAACTTTCTTTGCGTGGGGGCTTCTGCTCCAGACTGGGGCGCAGTATTCAGCCGCAGAGAAGACCAGAGCTTGGGTGGATATGCGGAGCGTTTGGGCAGAAGCTCCCCAGGTAGTTCCAGCCAGCCGGCGTATCAGCGCTACCCTGGAAGTCACCTTGGCCTTGAGTTCGTCCAGGTGTTGTCTGAAGGACAGTGTCCGGTCCAGACGCACGCCAAGGTATTTCGGGGCTTGCTGAACCTCCAGGCGTTTGCCATCGACGCTCACCTCAAGCTCTCTCTTTGCTTCTCTGTTACTGAGATGGTATGCTGCTGTGACAGTCTTTCCAACGCTGAGCTGAAGACGCCAGTTTTTAAGGTATGCTGCCATGGTGACCATGTCTTCATTCAGGCCCTCTTCCATCGCCTTCCAGGTAGGCCGGCGCAACATGATGGCAAGGTCGTCTGCATAGCCATACTTTCTCGACGATGTTTCAGGTAGGTCATGGATGTATATATTGAACAGCATCGGCGAAAGAACCGACCCTGTGGTACCCCGTTTCTCAGTCTTCTGAGCCTACTACACTGTCCACTGCTGGTCTGAAGTGTTCATGCTACAGAAACAGGAGATAGGCACGTGCCCTATGGGCCTCATGGCTGGGCAAGGCTGTTTGACTGTCACTATTCGGCCATGTTGTCACTAATGACAGTTCATAGCTCAGTTCACCACTCACTCACAGCTCACCAATCATTCACTCAGTCACACCAGATTACAATGTGTGAGTCAGTCAGGGCAGGAATCAAAAACCCTGCCCTGCTCCCATAATTACCTGATGTATTTCTGAAGTTCAGGCTCCCATGTTTCTAGGGCTTATTTGTGCGTATTGTTCTTACTCCTTATTGCTGCTTGCTTGATCCCGTTTTATTGCTGCTTGCAGCTATATTTATACATTTGTCCTGTGCGCAACAACGGCATGAATTACGGTACGCCATTACGCAATTAAATTGCAGTGTAGGCGTATTTGTACTTTTTTGCGCTATTTAAATGTAATGTCGTCCGTCCAAAGCAATCACCCCAATGGATTTCGCACCCACTGCCTATAATGGATCTATAAACTGTATAACAGATCTATAAACTGTATAACATTGCATATGAGAGACTCAGAGAGAGAGAGAGAGAGAGAGAGAGAGAGAGAGAGAGAGAGAGAGAGAGAGAGAGAGAGAGAGAGAGAGAGAGAGAGAGAGAGAGAGAGAGAGAGAGAGAGAGAGAGAGAGAGAGAGAGAGAGAGAGAGAGAGAGAGAGAGATCAGTGCATAGCGGCTCACAATGTGTTGTTGATACGCAGAGTGGTGGAGTGTGTGCGTGTGTGTGTGTGTGTGTGGGGGGGGGGGTGGGGGGGGGGGTGGACCCACTTATGGACTGTGGTATAACTCCCCCTAGTGCCTTATTTTTGGCCTCACGAAATTTCATTTTCAACTAGAAAAGTGCCCTTCTGGGCACATGTCTCCACCAGGCCAGGACAGGTTGTGGCCTCCTGGTGGCGCTATAATAGGCCAATGTAAAAAGGGTACCATTTATTATTATGACTTTAGCATTTGGATGATTTGAGGCATTGTGTCCAAAAATGTGTTTTGCAAATGTTCACCTGTTGGTGGCGCTATAACAAGCCATTGTGAAAAGAGTGGATTATTTTTTATCTCAGCCTAGTATTATAGTGTGTTGAAGATTTAATGTAAATTGCCTGCTGTGCTCATCATCTTTACAAAATCTGCCTCCTGGTGGCGCTATAACATGCCGTTGTGGAAAATTTGGGGCAGAGGTTCATGGGTGGCATCCAGGGAGTGTGTGTGCAAATTGTGATGTCGATTGGGTTAATGGTTTGGGAGATTAGCTGGTAACAGACAGACACACACACAATTTTTTGTAAAAAGATGCCACTAATCGGCCTCCTGGTGGCGCTATAACAGGCCGTTGTGGAAAATTTGGATCAGAGGTTCATGGTTGGCATCCAGGGAGTGTGTCTGCAAATTGTGGCATCGATCGGGTTAACGGTCTGGGAGATTAGGTGGTAACAGACAGACAAACACACAGATTTTTGCCCAAAAATGGCCAAAATAGGCCGCCTGGTGGCGCTATAACATGCCGTTGGGGGAAATTAGGTTCAGAGATTCATCGTTGGCACCCAGGGAGTATGTGTGCAAATTTTGGTATTGATCGGGTTAACGGCGCCGGAGATTACCTGGTAACAGACGGACACGGAGACGGACGGACACACACACACACACACACACACGGACGGAGTGCAAAACATATTCCCCACCATGCCTCCGGCCTGGTGGAGACAATAAAAAAAAAAATACAACAATTCAAGTTGCACATTCGGTCATTTTAACTTTTCAAAAGATCTCTCTTCCTCACTGAGCACAAATATAACCAGATCTACCTCACTGAACACATATAACCAACGGGGACGTCTATACGACGTCGTACAGACCTCTCTGTAACCACCATCCTGAAACGTTCATATACGACGTCCTGAGCACATAACCAACGAGACGTCCATGCGACGTCCATACGACGTAACATAGACAACCCTCTCCAATCTCGTCCATACGAGTTTAGGACGTCCGTACCACGTCCGCACAACGTCGTCGACACGACCTGACAGTCAAAAACCGACTCACTCAGTCCAGTGCAGAAAAGACGTCCATACGACGTTGAAACGACCTGCATTGGATTCTTGTATGAAACCACACGGCGGACTGTAATGGCGTCTCTGCTTTTGTCCACTTGAGGGCAGCAACTAGCCTGACTTCAGTCTAAATACTGAAGTGAAATGAAGTGCTCGTTTCACTTCAGTATTTAGACTGAAGTTGCTCTCTACCACAGCAGTTTCTGGGATGGGCGGGATCAAAGCAGCAGTCTTCACGGTGATTGGTTCATACCAACCCATATCAATATTGGGAAAGCAGACGACGTTGTTGTCATTATTATGCTAATGTGTTAGCATTAGCATAATAATGACGTCGCTAACTAAACAAACACAGCCGACGAGCGTTACAAGCAGTAAAATATGTCGGATGATGATGTTTATAAAACCTAAAGCCTGACACTTCTTTAAAGAATAATAAAGTGAAACGAAGTGAGTGACAGGGCTGTTGGCCAATCAGGTGCTGGGCATGGAATTCCAACCGACAAACGGCCCCAAAGGCAACGAAGCCAGTCCTTGAATCACAAAGAAAAAATAAGGTAGTATTTTTAAGGTGCTGATTCAGGGCTGAGCCAGGCTAGGCAACGCCTACATACAGTTGATACTGGGTTGACAGATACAGTAGGAAACAGGAGTCTGACAGCCATTCGTTTGAATAAAAGTCAAATATTATCAAAGTGTTTGATAACTTGAACTTGCGTGGCATGGCACCCACTCCACAATCCAAACTCATAGTGTAGATTTTTGTAAACCATGTTTTTTTCTGTTCTATGAACCCTATGGAACATGAAAAAAAAAAATCGGTTTACAATTTGTATCTTTGCCCAGAAAATATTTACCCATAACATGCCATATAATGTAATAATTCAAATATAATAATTCTTTAAGAAGCACATGTGACACGTCAAACTAAGGGTTTTTCATGCTTCTGAATCCATCCCAAGCATTAGTTTTGCCTAAAAAACATTCCTTGGGTTAAAATCAGCCATAGAAATCATGGAAAATGTGATGAGGTCAGCACATTTAGGCAAGTATCTATGGCCTTTTTTAGGTCAAGGAATGGGATGAATTCAGAAGCATGAAAAACCCCTAGTTTGACGTGTCACATGTGCTTCTTAAAGTATGATTATATTTTTTTTAGTTATCACATTATATGGGATGTTATGGGTAAATATTTTCTGGGCAAAAATAAAAAATGTAAACCGCTTTTTCTCCATGTTCCATAGGTTTCATAGAACAGAAAAAAAACATGGTTTACAAAAATCTTCACGAAACGTTCACTTAATTACACAATGACATACACTATCATGTGGTTTATTTGCCAAATGGTCTCAAGACATAAAGTAATAGAAAACTTTTAATTATTTGGCAAAAACAAAGAAAATAGTTTTAAAAGATATGGTGAGACTCTGACCAAACACTGTATCAGAATACTAATCCAATACAGACGGCATGTACTAGTTATGGTTTCCTTTATTTAATACAACATTTTATACAGCATTTCCAGTGCTAGAATACTAGAATAGTATCAACCTGTGAAGTCAAACTATGGAACAGTAAACATATGGAACTCAAGCAAAGCCATAGTATGAAACAGTTTAAGAAAATATATAAAGAATGTATAATTATATGAGGTATGGGGTCACAATAATGTATTGTTATAGAAGTGTACTGTACCGGTATTTGTTTACGTGATGATGATGATTGCTAGTATGTGAAAGAATAATAATTACCTACACAAGTTTTGAGTCGTGTACCAGGATGGTATTTAGTTGCTGTATGTTAAGCGATGACATGCTGTCTATTTATAGAAATAAATGGGGTAGGATTATATATGTTTTTTTTAAACTACTCCATTCCGAACAAGAGAGGGGAAAAAAGTGGAAAAAGAGGAAAATGATTAAAAAATATATTATAACAATTGAGGCCAGTAAGACTTTTGGTGTATTTATTATTTTTTAGTGACTTAATATGTTGTTTCATATCATGCTTGGAATAAAGCTTTCAATTCAATTCAAAAACAGTATTCTGTAGTAGTAACAATTACTAACAAATAGTTGTTGTGGAGTTACAGGTTAAATCTAAACAGTACTGTGTTCAGAATGTCAATGTGTCCACAGTGAACAGTTAGTCTGAAGGAATATGTGATAATAGTTTCAATGGGTTTCCATTAAGTTTCATTCTAAGTGTTTTGAATACAAATTAAGTCAGAAAAACCTGCATTCTTGCACCTGATTCAAATGTGAATTGTCTAATTGATGAAGGCTGATGCTTTCATTGTAGACAATTGATTCAAATGAGGTCATTAAACATGTTAATGGTTGTCTAGCATGCGCGCGCGCGCGCACACACACACACACACACACACCACCCACACACACACACACACACACACACATTATATACTTTAAGTCACATTTTTAAGTTTGCATAACATTGTTGATGTCTAACATACTCTTTTTTCTTGTTTTAAAACCTGGTCTGGCCCATATCGCATATAAGAACACATGCAAAGTAATTTCAATGTAAAAAGGATTTTATTTCAACTTGAAATGTATATAAATATATATCAATAGAACTATTATTTACAAAACGTGTTGTGCAATATTTCATCTCTCTCAGTGTATACAGTAAACAGTGTCTAATACCGGTATATCTAATATCTAATACTATAATTAAGCAAATGTCTGTCTGAATGTCTGAAACACAAATAACTTAGCGATGGCACCACCAATCGCTTTTAAGTTTTCACACAGCCGTTCACCATAATATCAGGAGGAGAGTGACGTAGCCCTTTTGCCAAATTAACACACCGTTGATTTATAATGAATTTATTTGTGCATGAAAATTTCCCCATTAAGTTTATATGGGAAAGTCCGACGGGGCCCCCTAACGTTACACAATTCACAGGCCACCGTCATTGCCGTTACCCCACTGCCTTATTTCCACTGCTACACCAGCAACACAGCTGATAGTGGCCGCGCTGTTGTTGTCGGGGAGGAGGAGGAGGAGGCACGCCACACCCCCGCTCAGGGTTCTACAGTCGACTGGGCATCGCATTTGTGACTACATCGTACAACGGCGGTGTTCGCTAAAAACAAGCAGATCTACAAGCTAGCAGCAGCCGACTCTTGCATGGAACACGGCACAAGGACAGGTTGCATGCCGAGGACAGCCTAACTTCTTCGGAATTCCCTGCACGGGGCATATCATATTGTGTTACTCCCAGCACTGCGCGCTTGGTCCGCTACTCTAATAGCTCACCGACCGCTGTATTCACATGATACGATGTTTACTTCCACAGCAACTTTAGCGTGCGTGTGTGTGTGTGTGTGTGTGTGTGTGTGTGTGTGTGTGAGATCGTGAAGCGTACTGCATTGCTAGACTTTGCTAATTAAGATGGACCCCCTCACACACACACACACACACACACACACACACACACACACACACACACACACACACACACACACACACACACACACACACACACACACACACACACACACACACACACACACACAGTTATTACACCCCCTTTGCCAGTGGCTTCATGATGACTGTCCACAGAAACAGCTACTTTAATGCAACAAAAGTGAAATCAGATTCATCAACACCTTCCTGGCCACCTTACTTTGCCACAATTGTTTTCCCATTCCCCCATGATCAAGTATACTCACAGTCCGGTGGTCCGGGGGACCACCAGTGGTCCTTGAAAGGGTTCCAGGTGGTCCCTAGGTAAGTTGTTTAACCAAATTAACTCTTGAGAACGTAAAAATGAAACCAAATGGACCCTGGCGGGTCCATTTGGTTTCATTTTTACACTCTCAAGAGTTAAAATATTCATCATGTGAATTAGCCCAAATCTACACAACTACAATTAATGGTGATGGACAGAAGCAAAAAGAAAATCTTTAGTTTTGGGATCCTCAATTGGTGGTCCGTGGCTCAAATGCTGAATAAAGGGTGGGCCCTGGGATGAAAAAGGTTGAAACCCCCTGTATTAAATCACTACCCACACTGTTATGATCTATTCATTCACATTACACTGGACATCATTTGGTTTGTTCATATATTCACAACGGGTAAGGTCCTAGTAAAATATCTAAAATACAAAATATCTAATGTACATAAGGTGCATGGAAGTTTACATAAAAATAGAAATGCTTCTTTTGCTACTAGTGTAACATTTGCAGCAGCTGTGGATAAGCAGCAGATACACATTCAGATATATGACAGTACCATGCAAACCACATCAGTAGAGTGTACTCTTATCTAATCTATGCATCGAGTCGGTTGTGTGTTCAAAATGTTTCACACACATAAAAAGGGAGAGAAAAAAAACACCATCTCAAGATCCTAATTAGTGGACTTGCTAGGTGGTGGGTGAGAACCCAGCATCAAAAAAAATAAAATAAATAAAAACAGTGTCCTCTCTTCCTTTGAATTCATCGTCTGCTTCAAAAGAGAGAATCGTCTTGGATAGAATCTGGGCTTGGCGTTGATGAAGGGATGAGTCGACACCTGCTCAGGTGTTATCCTCTCCTCTGGGTCCAGGTGAAGCATTCCTTTCAGCAGGTCCATGAAGATGTGAAAAGACGCTGCCTCTTGGTCGCGGCGCAGGGACTCGAACACTTCCTCCAGCGTGTACGGGAGTTCCTCACCTAGTCTGTCTGCTCCGATGTCTACATAATACTCCTCCGGCTTCTGTATGTGAAGAAGAATGCAAAGAAAACAGTTAGATTTCAGTGATTTGATGAATCATTGCAAGGGTACCACATTTAAACCTACATACACTATATAGCATTTGTATCCTATATGCCTGTTCATATAGGATACAGTAGTTATTACTGTTACTTTGTTCTCTTATTAAATAGCTTGTGATGTATTGCCCTGCTTTTGTCTACTGTTCCTTGCTCATTCGAGTGTGAAGTGCGATTAAATGGATTGGAAATGCTTGCAATTGTAAATTGTTGTTGAAATAAGCATCACTGTTAGACATACCTATAAATCTCACTTAGTTGTGAGATCCTGGTGATAAATAGCTGCAGGAATTTTGTCCAGTCGTCTAGAGTGGATTGTGCCGGATTAAATGCCGAGTTGTCGAGCATAGATGGATGCCGGCAAGCTGCTGCAGAAGGAAAACAAAAACAAACAGAGGATATTCACAACAATTTAGCAAACTTTCAGATTCAAGAAGAAGATTCAACTCAGGGCTTGACACTAACACTTGCCCGTGGCAAGTAAAAAAAAAATGGTCGGGCAAGTGAAGACTGCTACCTGGTTGCCCGATCGGGCAAGTGTGCAACTTAGTGCACTATAACACAACACAAGATAAATTTGTCTTGAAGGCATTGCGCTCTGCCTGCGCGTCTTTCCCTGCTTTCTAGCTATCCACAATTCCAGGCTGGATTTGGGAAACAAAACAGGCAAATTAACATACACATCAAAATGACCAAATCTTCTACATTCTCTAGTTGTGTAGACCTGGGCTAATTAAGATAATGAATTTTAACTCTTGAGAGTGTAAAAATGAAACCAAATGGACCCTTGCGGGTCCATTTGGTTTCATTTTTACACTCTCAAGAGTTACATCTGCAAAATTTACAATATATTTTTGGGGGGCAAGTGACCATGACCTGAGGGCAAGTAGAACCTGACTTGCACTTGCCCGATGGGCAAGTGCCTCCGAGACCTTAGTGTCAACCCCTGCAACTACAGGGTTTTGTTTTGTTTTAAATGTGCAAGTTCATCAACAGAACACTCACCGCGTCATATTCGGTTTCCCCGCCGAAGAAATGGTCGCCCAGCATCAGGTGGGCCACGACACAACCCAGAGACCACATGTCAAGAGCCTCTGAGAGTGGGAGGCCCAGGAATACTTCTGGAGCTCTGTGGAGTGTAGGATAAATTAAATAAATAAATTAATTAATTAATATTGATGCAATAACTATCTCGTCATTAACCCATTTAGGCCTAACCTAAGTTTTCTGAAAAACTGACAATATTTACTCTATATAGCTACATAAAAAAATACTTGAATACTGTACATACTGTGCAGCAGTTTTTCAACCTTTTTCATACCAGGCCCCACCATTTATTCAGCATTTTAGCCACAGAGGACCAACTTTTATGTTTATGTTTAATCTCTCAGACCCAAAAGTAAGTTCTTGTCCACAATTTAGGAGAGATAAACTGGCAATATGTTAGTCAAAATAACAATTCTAATACATTTTCCGATTGTGTAGATTCTTGAAATGAAATAATTCAGACGTTCAATTGTAATTCAACTCTTGGGAGCGTTAAAATTTTAACGCTCTCAAGAGTTACAGATCTATAACGGTCCATTTGGTTAACAACTGTCCATCATTTGGCTGGGGACCGCCTGGAATCCTCTCAGGGACCACTGGTGGTCCCCGGACCTGTTGAAAAACCCCTGCTGTACAGAATCCAAAAAAATGGATTCCCGACCTGAAAGGGATAAATGTTTCCTTGCGTATGCTTTCATTAAACACGTTGATTCGATATAAAAACGCTTTTCCCGTAGAGTAGAACTCACCTGAACTCCATGATGGGTCTGATCCTCCGTCGGTTGCTCTCAGACACAGGAACAGCCAGACCAAAGTCGATGAGTTTGACTCTGAGAGGTTGTTCTCGTTGCTTCACCAGCATGATGTTCTCCAGTTTGATGTCTGCATGGATCAGACCGATAACCTTCAGGGTCTGGAGGGCAACGGCAAGCTGCAAGACCAGGATAAAGAGCAGGATTAACCCTTTTCGTACTGAACGCGTGGTGCGGTGTTTTAACTGTTAAAAAATAGCAGATCTACAAGCTCATATATGAGCTTGTAGTTCTGCTATTTTTGAAAAATTGTGAAAATGTGGTGCAAATCTTTGAATGCATTATTTCGGAAGCAAAACATTTTTAACTCAAATCTTTGCTACTGGGAGATCCCTAGAACAACATGTTTTTTAGATGAGGTTCTGCAGCTAAATAATAGATATTTCTGGGGGTCCTTCCTATGAAATATATCAAGCATCACTGAAACAGAAAGAGATTTTCCCAGAAAAACTAGAACCTCGCGCCAGGGACTAGAATTTAGTGTCACAAACTAGAATCTAGTGTCAGGAACTAGAATCTAGTGTCGGGAACTAGAATCTAGTGTCAGAAACTGGAATCTAACTTCAGAAACTAGCCCCGTGGGGGGGGGGGGGGGGGGGGGATCTAGCATCAGAAACTAGAATCTGATCAGACACAATGGATTGATAGGTGCACCGCAGCAAGGAAGTTAAATTTATAGCAGGGGTGGGCAATTATTTTTCCCAAGGGGCCAAATGAGATACATAAAATATTGTGGAGGGCCAAGACTAAAGGCTGATGTAATATTAATTTAATTTCGAGATAAGAGTAAGCGTAAGACCAACCATTTTGATACCAGGGCCCTCTATTTATTCAGTATTTGAGCCCACGGACCACGATTTGACGACATTTTATGAGTTATGACTTATCATTTCAAACTCATACCTGCTGTACAGTATGATGGGTCTGGTCTCCGCCATGGACAGGTGAGAATCTCTCTCATTCAAAAACTCCACCAGATCGACATCCAGGGACTCAAACACCATGCATGTGAATCCTTTGTGGACGAAGCTGTGGTGAAAACTCACTATTCCACACGCATCAGGGTCCAAGACGCTCAGCTTTTGCAACATGGCAATCTGGGAAACACAAGACGGAAGAATTAGACACAACATCTAAACATTTAAGGCAGGGGTGCCCAACCTTTTTTGACCCAAGATCTACTTTTCAGCAGCCAACCCCTCCGGGATCTACCAGTCCAATATCAACATTTCAAACCACACGCATCGTTGCCAGCCTGCAGTAACTTCACAACAACACAACACTACGTTGTTTTACCACTTTACTTTATGTCCATATAAGCATAAAGTACAACAGACTTGTCATAAGTAGGCCTACAACAGTACAACATAAGCACAACAGACTTGCTCAAACACTGTCATTGCAAATGCATCACACACACAGACGAAAATTGCTCTTTTTTCTTTTCCACCCCATTTTTTTTCTTTCCCCCCACATCTCCCGAGATCTACTTGAGATCAGGCCGAGATCTACCGGTAGATCCCGATCTACTGGTTGGGCTCCACTGATTTAAGGGTTAGACATGAACTAACACTCACATACGGTACGTAACCAGTTTAACTAGCAGCACAAATGCTTCAGAATGTATATTTATTATCACGTTTAATATGGAAAGTGAGATTTTGTTACCCAAGTGTTAGTCAAGTTAAATATAACATAAAAAGTTCTATTTTCTATCTATTTGCAATTTGATTCTACAGAACAATCCAAAGATTACCTCATGTTCCACCACTTTCTTGCGCTTTTTAATGGCCTTGATGGCCACCATGTCTAATGTTTGCGTGTTGATGGCTTTGGCCACCATGCCGTAGCTCCCATCCTCCATGAAGCTCATGACGATGTACTGGCCTCCGTCTAGCATGTCCTGCTTGGACAAGCAATGCTGTGAATCCAACCCTTGGTCATCATCGTCGTCTTCAGAGGATTCAGAAGAGCTGCTGATCATCGGTGTTGTTGGGGAAGAGGCGGCCGTGTGGGACACGATGCTGTGTTGTTGTTGTTGTTGTTGTTTAGCAGATGTTGTCAGGGTGTCGTTGTAGACCTCGGGGAAGGGACGACGGCAAACAGGTCCCGTTCGTCTGTGAACAACTCTGAGCACACAGGGGGGGCCGGAGGAGGTCAGGCTGTCGATGTAGACGGCGGCTGGAGACGTCTTCACAGATGAACAACATGTCCCCCTCGTCTGTGTCCCACTCCGGTTCAGAGCTGGACATGACGGAGTGTTGGACGGGTTTGTCCATGGAAGCCTGGACATCTAAAGAGAGAGAGAGAGAGAGAGAGAGAGAGAGAGAGAGAGAGAGAGAGAGGGGGAGAATTTAGAGTCAGGTTGAGGGTTTGGGATTTAGGCTTACGGTTGGAGGGGTCTAGGGTTTTGTTACAAACATTGCTACACCCTTCACTAAACCTACCCCTAAACCTAGGGGTACCGCAAGCAGATTTGACTGTTATCAGTGGATAAGATCGCAGTTGTCATCTTATCATGTGAGTAGGCTCCAGACAACATGCTGTCATCGATAAAATGGTGCTGATAATTGGCCTGCTGGGAATTGATAACAGTAGAAGCGGGTGGTCAATTAGAGTATCATGCAAAAAAAAAAAAAAAAAAAAAAAATCAAACACACTTTATATATTTATATTATTTATATTTCCACTTGCTTCAGAAATCGAAGCAAGTAAAGTTTGCATTGACTTCATGATGATGAATGACATTCAAAATCACTACAAATTTACAGGATATAGCATAGAACAGGGGTTTTCAACAGGTGGTCCGGGGACCACCAGTGGTCCCTGAGAGGGTTCCAGGTGGTCCCCAGCTAAGTTGGTTAACCAGATGTAACTCTCGAGAACGTAAAAATGAAACCAAATGGACCCGCCAGGGTCCATTTGGAACTTGTGAAAGTAATAAAGTAATATGTAATATATTACTCTTTGATTCCAGTAATAATTAAAGTAATGCTATTACTTTGTCTAAGGGCTAACGAGTAAAGTAAAGAGGTTACTTTCTAATAAGACCAACACTGCACAAGACGCAAGACGAAAGAAACTAGAGAGTTTCCTTAGTGAGAGTGTACAAAATCTTTTAGAAAAAGTGTAAAAATGCACACTCAGAATGTACACTCTCAGAAAAAAAAATGTTGAAAATGGGTGGAATTCCCCTTTAAAAAGTATAAAATTCAAAGCCCTCCCCTGAATGGAGTCTCTTGGAGAGTCTTACATCTTCAGCACCCTGGAGAGGGCGAGTTTCAGCACCACGGAGAGCTCCCCTTGGGGCAGCTCCCTCTAAGGGATTTCAGCACCACGGAGAGCTCCCCTTGGGACAGCTCCCCCTAAGGGATTTCAGCACCACGGAGAGCTCCCCTTGGGACAGCTCCCCCTAAGGGATTTCAGCACCATGGAGAGCTCCCCTTGGGACAGCTCCCCCTAAGGGATTTCAGCACCAAGGAGAACTCCCCTTGAGACAGGTCCCCATGGGATCTGAGTTCAGCACCATCCATTGTTTTCTTTTATCCATCCGATACTTCTTTTAATTAAATTTTTCTCCCACGATTTTTGTAACCCATTTTTTCACCCAGTGCCAATTCCTAATGTGATCCTGGGCTCTACACACCCTCCGCCAACCTGAGGAGGAAGCGGACTGGCCCCATGCTTCCTTCAATGCATGAGGAGTCCAAGCTGCCTTCTTTTCACCTGACAGTTTCCCTGGTTGGACGTAGCGCATCGTGGAAGGAACACATTATTCCAACCAGTTCCTGTCCCCTCCATCAGGCACCCCGGCTGGCCAGGGGGAGGCAGTCTAGAGTCCAGGATTACTTCATGTTTTTGTGAGGGTATCTACAGTAGAACGGTCAAGGAGGTTTTTTCTTAATTGGGTGTCCCACTGTCTGAAGAGAAGACAGTCGGCCCCGTTAAGAAACTCGAATTTCTAGGGATTGAATTAGATTCGGAGCTCCTGCAGGCCTCCCTTCCCCTCGAGAAGCTGCAGCGCGTCAGGGAAATTATGAATCATTTTCACGGGTCCGAGTCTATTTCCAAGCGCAATTTGCTATCTTTGCTCGGGCATTTGAATTTCGCCATGAGAATAATCCCCCAGGGGCGGTCTTTCGTGGCCAGACTCCTCGATCTCGCTAAATCCGCCGCGAGGTTGAGCGACCGCGTAGTCTTAGACGAGGGCTGTAGGTCGGACTTGCGCTTTTGGGCAAAACTATGTGTCGAATGGAACGGCATTTCTTTTTTCCACCATGATGCGCTGGAATCTTCTGTCGCGTTGTTTTTTTTTTTTACGAACGCGGCCCCTTCTGTAGGGTTTGGAGGTTATTTTAATAACCAATGGTTTGCCTGTCCGTGGCCGGATGAATTGCGGGCCTTGCCAATTACTGCGTCATCCATGGCGCTTTTCGAGCTGTATCCGGTGGTCGTCGCTTCCATTCTCTGGGGGAAGGAGCGGGAAAGGAAACAAATCGTCGTGTTCTGTGATAACGAGGCGACAACATGGAGACACAAAACTATTTTGCAAGAGTAATTCATTATATTTTCATCATACATGCCTTATTGCAATATGATACCAGCTAGATTTTTAATAATCTATTTACAACGTGCTCAGGAAACTAGGGGTGTAAAAAAAAATCGATTTTGAATCGATGTATCGATCCAACAGCCGACGATACAATGCATCGATACGTACGCAAGAGAATCGATTCATGTTTAAAAATAAATCCTCCTGGACGTAATTCAGACTCCCGTGCTGCAGGTGGCAGCACGGGACCTATTTTGTCCTCCTACCTCGCTTCCGACCTTTACCCTCTTCCCGCATGCAGACACACACACACACACACACACACACAAACAGTAGGCGAAACAGAGCACAGTCATGGCAGCAGGGGAAAAAGACGTAGGCAAAATAGACGCGGCGAAGGAAAAAGAAGATGACCTACACACCCCCCCCGGTTCCAAGTCGCTTGTGTGGAAGCATTTCGGGTTCCGTAAAGATGGTGGAAAACTGATTAAGGATGTGGCTATATGCAGAAAATGTCGTTGGGAAGCACGCTACTGTGGCAACACAACCAATATGTTTGCTCACCTGAAACGGCGCCATGGATATATCGTCGGCGAAGAGAAAGCACAACCCTCTACAACATTGACGTTGACGACACTTTTCCCTCAGAAGTATTCGAACAGCTCTAAGAGGGCGAAGAATATAACCATGGCAATCGCGTTCTTCATATGTAGAGACATGCGCCCCTTTTGCGTGGTGGAGAACGAAGGCTTCCGTTACCTGCTCGACACTCTGGAGCCGAGGTATTGCATTCCCTCGCGACAGCACTTCAGCGAAACAGTGATTCCAAAGCTGTATGCCAAAGTTCGTGATGGTGTCATTCAAGATTTGCAGAAGGCACAGCGCGTAGCTGTAACATGTGACGGATGGACCTCCTGCACTACAGAGTCATTCATCACAGTAACATGCCACTTCATTGACGACGAATGGGAGATGCACAATTACGTGTTACAGACGCGTGTGCTGGCGGAGACACATTCAGGAGTTAACCTCGGACACGTCCTGCGAGCTGCATGTGAAGAGTGGGGTCTGAGTGACAAAGCGCCAGCCCTCATCACGGATAATGCATCCAATATGAAGAAGGCAGGGGAAGAGGCCGGGATGTCACCCCACATCATGTGCTTCGCGCACACACTCAATCTGTCCACTCAAGATGGGCTCAAAATCGCAGCCGCGGACAGGCTGCTGGGTCGAATTAGGAGAATTGTGAGTTTTTTCCATCGCAGCGCAGTTGCCACAGCAGTGTACAGGGAAAAACAAAAACTGCTTGACCTCCCGTGCCACAAGCTTAAATCGGACGTGAAGACAAGGTGGAACAGTTCATTCGAGATGATAGAGCGATTCCTGGAACAACAGCCTGCGGTGACGGCAACACTCCTGGACAAGAAGCTGAGGAAAGGCGCAAGCGACATTCACACACTCACGGAAAGTGACCTAACCGCAGCAGAGCAAATGGTTAGCTTGTTGGCCCCACTGAAAGCTGCCACCACGATCATGTGCGAAGAGAAGCAACCCACAGTATCAATCATCGCACCCCTCAGAACGAAATTGCTGACGCATTTCGAATGTGCACCGGACGACATTCCCTTGATCAAAGACATGAAACGAGCCATGGCCGCGGATCTCCAAGAACGGTACGAAGACGAGGAACCATTCTTACACCGTGCAGCTGCGTTGGACCCGAGGTTTAAAAAGCTCCCGTTCCTGACTGATGAAAAAAGAAACCAAACCTTTGAATGCATTGCGGAGGAAGCAGTACAACTGAAGGAACAGTGGGTAGGTTGTTTCTCATCATATACTTAAAAAATATAAAGCATAGCGTTTGTTTATTTATTTATTTAACTATCATTAGTTGGTGTTATTAGTTGTAGTCGTCGTTAGTGCTGTTATGGTAATACTTTGATCGGTTGGGTGTTGATCTGATGACAAAATCATTAGCATGGTGAAATACATGTGTTGACATCATCAAGATGTGTTTCACCATGTTAATAATGAGTCTCCTTTTTTTCTGAGGGTGTACAAATGGAACCAAATGGACCCGCTAGGGTCCATTTGGTTCACATTTGTACACTCTCAGAAAAAGAAAAAAAATGAAAATGGGAGGAATTCCTCTTTAAGAGGCGTCCACCCACTTCCAAAAGTACCACTACAACGTTGTTCATGAGTGTATGTGTCTGTGACAGTTACAGAATGAAGCAGAGGCCCAGGCCCGGAAAACACCTCCTCCTGCCCAGACGTGTGATGATGAATGGGAAACTGACTCTGAGACTGAAGAACAACAAGGTAGCCTACTGTTCATACACCCTACACTTAAGCTTATTTAGATACATCATAAAGATCCTTCTTTAAGCTACTCATATTACATACACATATTATACAGATATTACATTATACATTTACATTTTATATATTTTACACACACAGACACATACACACACTTAGTATTAGCATATATACTAAAACTACTATGACTAAAGCTTACTGCCATATTATACTTTGACTATAACTATACTCCTTCTGTTGTCTTATTTTTGTTGAATTTAGAAGCACCCCCAGCTTCCAAGAAAACAAGAGTATTGGATGACTTGTTTGGTGACTCCTTCAGCACTGATGACCCACGTGTCAAGATGAAAACATCCAAGGAGCTAGTCAATGATGAGATAAGGAAGTACAGAGACATTGCATCTCTGAGCCTGGGTGGTAAGGTGCTAGAATGGTGGAAAGCTCACCAGGCTGAGTTTCCTCTCTTGGCCGACCTGGCCAAGACCTACTTGGGCATACCTGGTACAAGTGTACCATCAGAACGTGTCTTTAGTACAGCAGGGGACATTGTGCGCTCAGAACGTAGTCTTTTAACCTCTGAGCATGTGGACCAGCTGATTTTTCTAAAGAAAAATCTGTCCAGAAGCACAATTGAAAGTATTGAACTGTAACAATGCTGTATAGAACAGAGGCATTATTGTGAGTTAAGTAAATGCCTACTTTTTTGTTGCTAGTGCACATTTTGACTGATTTTGCTGGCCCTGTGGACTGAAGTATGGCCTATGTTTTTGTTCTAGTGCACATTGAATATTGTCATTTTACATTGAATGGAGTACAGGCCTATTTTTTTTTTACCATTTGCTGCTAGTGCACATTTTGCACTCATTGCACTTATTTTATGGAGTAGTGTCAATTTATATTGAATGATGTACAGGCCTATTTTTGTTACAATTTGCTGCTAGTGCACATTTTGCACTCATTGCACTTATTTTATGGAGTAGTGTCAATTTATATTGAATGATGTACAGGCCTATTTTTTGTTACCATTTGCTGCTAGTGCACTTTTGCACTCATTGCACTGATTCTGTTGAGTATTATTTTATACCGAATGTGGTATAGGCCTATTTTTTGTTACCATTTGCTGCTAGTGCACTTTTGCACTCAATGCACTGATTCTGTTGAGTATCATCAAGTTCAAGTTCATTCTTCATTTTCATTTTATAGTGAATGTGGTATAGGCCTATTTTTGTTACTTAACACGTACTTTGCACAGTACTTTTTGATGCAAGGCCTTTCAGAAACTAAAACAGACATTATTTTTTGCTGTTTCTCAAATAAAATGTATAACGGTATTACAGCTTTCATTAATTTATTTCAAATTTGAAACATTGTCTAGCCTGTAAGGTAAAAAAATCGAAATCGAATCGAAATCGAATCAAATCAAATCGAATCGTGGTGTATTCTTGAGTAACGAAAAAAATCGAATCGTTGGGTCAGGAAATCAATACTGAATCGAATCGCCATGATGGGTGTGATTTACACCCCTACAGGAAACTAAAACCTTGGTGGAGGCTTTCACTGAATGAACAAAGTAAAGTTATTGTAAAAGGAAATGTATCGTAGGTGTGTCCTGCTGACTAATCCTTCCTGAAGCAGCTGACATATGAGGAAACGGCAGCGCTCAACTCTGGGCGGTTTGCCTTGTGGCACACCGGTGGAGCGGAGGGGCAGCAGGCATTGGCAGGCTGTCACTGTCTTCAGACACTTTTGAAGATACCATCTCCATGACCTTTGTTGTGTATTCTGTAACAAAACATAAATAAAAAGCAATGTTGCGGTAACAGACAGACACTTTGGGCTCCATTTTCGTTACATGCTAAACCCCTTATCCCAATTCCCTTATTTTGTTTGAAAAAGTTTTTGGAATGTTTCAACATGTCAATCTATTAACACATTGTGAGCTTGTAGACTGGCCATTTGAACTACTGAAAAATGTTGTTTTTACTTAATTTGACTTAATTTGTCATACTGAATTTCTGGAGTGTGCGCTTAGTATTTACCTTTGAAGGTTACTTTTTGGATTTTTTATTGTATTGACACGCACCATATTGGAGAATGTCCCCTTGCTGGGATCTAGAGAGACACACAGATACCTGTAAATGTTCTTTTGTATAGTATAGACTGTATATTGGGTATAGTTGACAGTGGTCTGCCCTATGAGCAATGAAGAGTCTGGAAAAGAGTGGATACATTTGTCTGGTGTGATCTGAAAATAAGGGAGGCAAACATTTTGCAGAGACAAAAATGCTGAGTTTGTCTCTGGGAGTAACAAAGATCAAATTGCATGTGTTATCCAAGACACTAGTCAAATCTGGCACAGAATATCACCTGATTTTAACCAATACAAATCCTGTCCACTAAAAATGGGGTGTTTCCATTAGACTGATTAGAGACATGAACGTAGTTGGTGTGAGGCAGAGGATAGTGTGACATTGAAGATAATAAAGAAATATTAGTTTACTCGCCATTAGTGGCTGTGGTCTTCACCCTGCAGATCGTATAATCTCCATTCTTTGCTTTTGGGTAGACTAATGACCACCATACCATACCATCACTTTTTCCGCACTGCCTGCATGCGCACACTGTTCTCCTTGTAATGCATCACCGCTAGGAATGTTCTAGGGAACAGACAGAACAGAAAGAGAGCATGTTCCTGAATATGAAGTAATGCATAAACGCAACACATAAGAGATAAAAATAACATTTTTGAAATGTAATGCATTCCTGTGTATGAGAAGCAAGTATGCTTTGGAAGGAAGTGCAGGATGAGTGTGTGGAAGGCCTCAAGACTGGAGGTTTGGTGGTGAGTGGAGAGCTGAGAAATATCCTTGGAGATCAAGGTCCCATGAAAATTTTTCTCCAGACCAATAGCACCAGCAGAGCCTGCTGAAGCAATGAAATAGGAATTCAGAAACATTAAAAACGTTATTTAATGTATTTACTATTTCCGTTTCAGAGTTTCAGAACTCTGTCTCTAGGTGGCGCTGATTACATACATATCTATAACCATCTAAATTTGAACAGGTCACTCACATGGTGCCAGCCATTCTTTGTTTCGTTCTTGGCCTTTCAACTGGCCTTGAGGACATGATGGCATGAGAGGGATGGGCAGGTCTGTGTGCTGATTCTGTAAGTGGAACAGGACCAGAATCATCTCCCTGTTGTCTTCTGAGCTGATCCAGCAGACCAGTACAGATGATTGGTGATAGATCTCCACCACAGACCCACAGCTCTCGTCTCCTTCTTCAAGGCCAGCATGTCAATCTTCTTGTTGATGCCTAGTCAAAGACAGTAAGTGTCACTGCCAGAAATACCTGACTTTTAGACAATTATAGAAAAATCTATGGTGGGCTGTTCGAGACACGGAATACCTTAAAAAAATCCTCCATCTCTTTGCTTTCATGGAAAAAAATAAGTGAGTTGATAACATGTTCTGTTTTGTAGATATTAGCAATTGAATACAGTGCGTTATAACAGCAGATGATGCAGCAGGCCAGAGGCCATTTTCAATAACTCAATTTAAAGTTTTATTTAGCATTTAACATTAGGTAATATTACCGCTACACATCCATGCCATATATCAAATTAAACCTCATGATGCCTGCTTGAATCTAAAAAAATAAAGAATAAAATAGCATCTACCGTTATGTAAATATCAGCCTTGGAAAGCAGCATTGTTACTCACTAGTGACTGAATTATGTGACATCAATCTGTTTTTGATCACTGATAACTCCAAAATGCTACACTTCCTCTTTTGTATTCAAGAGGACATCATAACCTTTCATTAGAGATATGGCATGTTCATGTAGTCCCCACAGATGATGTTCTGTGGCTGCATTTTCTTGCAGAAATCAGTTCATGATATAGCACAGTTAGGGAAATATACCACACTCACATCCACATCACACACTGTGATGTACTGTACTAAACTTGAATGGCACCTACCAAAATGTACTATACAATACCCATAACCATATAAATACATCAAAATAATATTATAAATAAAATCATGCCAACCTCAATAAACTTTTTTTTTTTTTTTTTTCATTTACTTCCACAACACATCACAACGAGCTTGAAGAACTGCCATGTTCAATGCCTGATGGATTTGAACTATTTCATGTGTAAAGTAGTATTATTTTGAGACCTGGTTACTTATTTCTCTCCGACAACCTGGCAACACTGTAGGAACCGTCTTTGGGGCAGTGTTGCCAACTTGGCGCATTTGACACTATATTTAGCTTTTTTCCAGACCCCCTATAGCACCAAAATGATTGAAAAACTCCTGGTCAAAAATCTAGTGCTTTTTTGCTGGTGAGTTGCGTTGAAAACCACTGCTCTAGCCCCTTGTGGCATTTTGCATTTTGGAATTGTCACTAGTGCATTTCAGATTTTGGCAGTTGGCAACATTGCTTGAGCGAGAGAGAGAGAGAATGCATGTAGTTGAGTCTTCTCATGGCCCCACGTGGCTCTCCCTTGGCCAGTGTGTCAGCTACGGGTTTCCATAGCAACCACACAACACACACAGAGAGAGAGAGAGAGAGAATGCATGTAGTTGAGTCTAAGGGGTTCTCACCCTCACCACGTGGCTCTCCCTGCCACGTGTGTCAGTGTGTGTGTCTGTGTGTGTGTGTGTGTGTGTGTGTGTGTGTGTGTGTGTGTGTGTGTGTGTGTGTGTGTGTGTGTGTGTGCGTGCGCAGTCGTCTGCTCGTCTCTCTTGTTCCTGCTAGCTGCTTGTGCTGCTGCTGCAGTGCGGTGGGCACAGCAAGTTATACCATTTCAGTTGATTTTTAGATACAATTGGCTACTCTGTCTGTACATGGTGTGCTGTGATCGTCTGCTGTGGTGTTGTCCTTTGATGTAGACGTTTGATATCCACAGCGTGGATGCACAAGGGTTTAATCTAATGTATAATGGGGGAAATGGTTATCGTCGTGATTGTGCTGCTCGTCGTGACCGGCGGGGGGAATGGACAGAGAAGATCACGAGCCCTCGTGGACAGCAGTCGGTGTGTTAAGAGCGTCTGCTAAATGCCTAAATTGCAAAGTCAGTCAGTTGTCTGTCAAATATAGAGGTACTACACTTTACGATACAAACCAGCAGCTATCCTCACTTAAAACATTTAAAAAACAGATTAATTACCTCACTTATCTTAGCTACTATCCTTTTTACAGGTATTCACTGGTATTTATTATTGTTAGTTTGTTACAAGGAGATTGTCAATCAAAATCTGTTAATCATGTTCCAACCGTCCTTCATCTTATTGTAATTTTTAATTTGTCTCAGCATCTCTTTTGATATAATGCTGTAAAGAATCATGTTGTGTTTTAGCTTTTCCGCAAATATGTCTATCAATAAGTAATTAGTGTCGTGATCGTGTTATTTATTAGTAGATTGCAATCATGTTACTAATTATTATGTCTCAATCATGTAGCTATTTTGTATATCACACTTAAATCATGTTTTATTGTTAGGAGACTGTATTTAGGTGGAGGCCTCGTATAAGCCCTAGGGCTTCCTGCCTCCTCCCAGCATTGTTAACTTTTATATATACTCTGATACATTTACACTACCCTTTTTTATAAGTGCTAAATAAATACAAATACAAACTGTAAATCATACCCTTTGCAATGTGCCAAATATCCAAACGGTGTTTGACTCAAGGCCACTGGTCGTAAATCCATTTCACGACTTGGCGATTTCTGTCACTGAATAATTTCAGTGATTCCACGACCAGTCCAACACCATCCAGGAAGTTCTTGATCCTTATCAGACCCTCAAGCTCACACCAACTCCAACTCTTCACCCCATTACTTTAACAAAAAAAAAAGACAGAAAGAAAAACAAGCTGTGATTTAGAAAATGAATGTAGGATAGACACAATGTCATATGAAATGAGCAATTAACAAACAACATGCACCCTTTGCACCACATGCCTGAACAACTTCCATGTGAAGGATCACGTTTATCCTCTGTTCAATGACACTGACTGTGCCATACTTGGCACAGTGTCCTGGGCTGTCACTCCTGCCATTCTGCTGCCAGGACCAGTTCACCCATATCCCTGAGGGAGGCCATGAGGTCGCTTTGTTCATTCTTCCAGACCTGAAGAATTGCAGGCTCAAGGTGGAGTCTCTGGTGTCTGAAGAAGGTGCTGTGGTGGATGGTTGCCACTCCGAGGATGTTCAGCATACATTGGGATTTTGTCGGCATGCTTCCTTAAGATAGAATTGCCGCTGATAACAGCAAGTTACCCGCAGTGAACGTACCAATCTTCGGCTGGCTCTCCCACCTCCTAACATGGCCACAGGCTTTACAGTTTTGTGTGACACAGATGGCGGTGCCACATTCTCTTACTGTGCCAGGTGTTTCGGAGAAACATGCTACACAGTTCTGGAAAAGAGTCATTAGCTGTAAACGAAACACAATATATTTCCTGTCCTTCACAGGACACAGGTCATCAACTTCTGGCTCTCTGGGAAAAAAAAAAAAAAAAAAAAGATACAATTTTGATCTTAATCTCTATTAAATTATTTGTATGACATCATTATTGTTGAACAGTCATTTAGAACATGGGAAATATTATTTCAACAGATGGTATTGCAACAATACCATCTACAGTGCAACATGACCATTGACCACTGACCCAGACGATGTAATCTCCACATCTTTATCATCATCTTCTCCTGGAAGGTCGTCGTCCTGCTCCTCCTCCTCCTCCTCCTCCTCCATTACATTCCCTGGCATATCCAAGATGATTTCACACTACACACCAATGGAGATCATCTCAGGAGAACTGGTTTGACAACCTAAAATTACAGGCAAAGTGGAAAAAAATAGCAGCTACTGTTATTGATCCAAGACAAAGTAATTTGTAAAAAGTAGCAATACAATATAAGACACATATAGACTCACTCTGTTCATCTCCATTGTGGTACCTGCTCGTGACTGTGAAGGCTGAACAACGGTGGCTGATGGAGCACCAGCACCAGAAACGGCGGCGGCTGCAACGTTGACTGTCGGTACAGCGTCCTTCTTTAACTGCAACACATTGCACAGTCCAGCTTTCCACATGCCAAGACCGTCAAAATCATCCGGGGTAAAGTGGGCTCCACATACGGCTGAGACGCCTGGTGTCCCCTTGATCCAGTCCACTCTCTTGATTCATGCAAAGCGCATACATGCCAACCTTTGAAAATGTTTTTGAGTAGCAAATCACCGCGGCGCGGCGGAGCAGCAGCACGGCGGCGCAGCGGCCCGACAGCGCGGCAGTGCAGCGCACATTGCAAGGCACATTTGTATGCCTATATTAACTTCACATTCTCACTTATCATGGAGGTATGTTTCAGTAGATTTTAGCCCAAAACAAGTTGGGTGCCCCCAAACATTGAAATCCATGACACTGATTCAATACTATTAAATCAGCTGTAATAGCGTGAGAAAATGTTACTGACTAAAACACTAATGAATAGTGTTTTAGCCAAACAGCATATCCACCTGCAGCAGTAAAGTTATCAAATGCTGTTAAATAAGGAGAATTTCTTAAAGTATTGTTAAGGGTTTTGGACCAATGTGCTAATAAGAGGGATTAAAGCAAAAAAAATCCTGAGCCTTTCCAAACACACACACACACACACACACACACACACACACACACACACACACACACACACACACACCTTTGTGTCCAAATGTACCGATTCCATTTGTACACACTCAGGAAAAAGGCCCTAAAAGAAAAAATATTGACATGGTAAAATAGGTTTCACCATGTTAATTTCTCCATTTCTAGGGGACAGAATGGGGGAACCACACAACACAACATCAATCAGGTGTATTTAACGACATAGTAATATGTTGGAAATGGGTGGAATTCCCTTTTTTTGGTGGAATTCCCCTGGCTTTCAGCTATAGACAAGTCAACGTGGGTTCGCGCACGCACGCACGCACGCACGCACGCACGCACGCACGCACGCACGCACGCACGCACGCACGCACGCACGCACGCACACACACACACACACACACGATCGTTATTTATTGTTTCAACTATCTTGAAGTGCTTTTGCTTTTGCTTTAGCACCACATCTCTCAGTCACTGCGTTCGCCAAGGGGAGCACATGCCGTGCCTCCCCGACCAAAGAGACCTCTGGATCGGAGAGACTCTGCGCCCCGTCCGGTTCACAAAAATAATTCCTTAATGGCGCTTTCTTCTTGGACATTTTGACGAGAGTCTGGCTAAGTTAGAAGATTAGCGAACTGCATGGAAGGACGCACTCAGAGCCTATGCGCTCTGTTTGCTACAACGTTAGAGGCCCTAGTATATTTAAATAGAGAGAACACCGGAGGTTACACTAATGTCCATTTCGCCTCAAGGTTTCCTCAGGGTGTCCTGTCTATTGTATAATATGTCTAGGGCTACAACGGCTAATGTATCCACAAGACACTGTGATTGGCCAGTCGGGGCAGAGCCATCTAGTGTCAGAGGGGCGACATTGGGGGGTCGCTAGAGCTGCTGTCCATGCAGCCTGAATAGGGACAAACTGGAGTTGAAATACATTGTTTACGACGTAGCAGAGTCGCCATTGGACTGGCCCCATGAAGTGAACGGAGTTTGAGTTTGGTTGCGCTCTCTGCGTATTTTTAAGTGATTAATCGTAGCAGCGTAGTAGGAGGTAAAAAGACGTAGCTGATACGAAAAATGCGTACACGTTGGGATGTATGAAAGCGGTCCCACTTCCACGCAATCATTTCACTTCTAGGCCACAAATGTAAACTGATCCCCTCAGACTGGGAAGAATTACTGCATCCCCTGATGACGCAACGATTAGGCATTGTATTATACAATAATACATACAATTACACACAACACAACAACAACACAACCACAACGTCTGTCTCCGAGTCCCGGCCTTCACCAACATGCCGATAAGGTATTCTACTGTAGCCAGGGGCGAAACTTTACCTTTGACATTGGTGGGGTCCTAATCCTCTGAAAAACTGCCACAAATTAAAAAGTTCACTATGCTAACACCCACGCTTTACGAAGGCACCCTCGTGATAAATGATGAATCTGTCTCATGTTGTGTATGACGAGGAGTGATTGTGTCACTGTCACAAAATTTCTATCATTAGTAGGACCTGTGCCTATCGATTTGACAGCCATCATTGGATGATTTTCAACTACAGTCTCTGCAGTTAGTCGTGCGTGTCATCATAAACACTTTCTTCCTTTTGCTTGCCATCTCACTCGCGTTTGTCAGTCATGTGCCCACGTTGCACCAATAAGGCCTTACACGGAGAAATACGAGTTCAGAGCCTTAAATACAGAGTTACGCCAACTCCGTTCACTTCATGGGGCCAGTGCAATGGCGGCTCCTCTACATAGACTTGTATTGGATAGTGACAACAAATAGTGACAGCCGGAAGTTACCGAGTGCATTGGAGCCTATGGGCTGGAGCCTATGGGCTCACGCGAGTACTAGAACCACGTGACCAGACTATTTTCTGCCCCCTCAATGTCGCAACTCTGTCTATTTCAAAGGCTCTGTACGAGTTTTTCCCCACGTCTCAGCCTGCTTAATCCGAGAAAGAAAATCTTTGGGTGTCCTCACACTATGAGTCTATGGGGTGCATTATACACCTTGGACAGGAGAGAGGGGGTGCACCGTAATGAATGAATGGCCTGATCCAGTCATACCACGCATGGATAGACGCTCGTGTCTCAGCGCAACGACACAGCCCCCAGCCGTAGCACTCCCCTGGCTTCAATACAAAGTCAATGGATGGCGTGGGGACACATCCGCACACCCCGACTCACGGCATGTTAGTAGTGCAATGTTTTGGTAAAGGGACTATTTTAAGCAAAAAAAAAAGATGGATCTACAGAGATCCGCTACAAAGGTAATCATTAAGCATATAAATAGACGGAGCCCTTTCTTCGCTGCAATGTGAATGAGACGTTTTTTTTTCCAGACCCCACCAATATTATTGGTGGGGTCCAAACAATAATCCCTGGATATTGGTGGGGTCCGGACCCCTGGGTCCACCCCCTAACTACGCGCATGACTGTAGCTAACTTTAGCCGGAAGCTGAGCTGCTGGAATTACTCACCAAAGTTTGCCGAGCAATCCGCTGCCTACGTCACGCGGTGACGCGTTCGGCTGTTTTACCGAATGCAAGCCCTTTTCAGGGGAGCAAGAGGGGCTCTCAACTTCTTTCTTCAACTGAGCCTATATATTTTATTTTTTCTGAAACGACTTTATTTCTGGACATCTTTAGGGGGTCATTGACATATATGCGGCATGAGATTTTAAAGGAAATATCCCTCATACCCACTCTTTGTGTGTCATCTGAAACCAAACAGCCTCGAGTGGAAGTGGCTTACAAAGCCCTCAAGAGCGAGTCTATACAAGTATAGACATAGGCCTAGATTTCCGTCACTGCTAAACCCCTTATACCTTAACCTCTTTGCCTTTTTAAACTATTAAAAAAAACATTTTCAATAGTTAAAATATCCAATCTACAGGCTCACAACGTGTTATAGATTGGCATGTTGAACTATTGCAAAAGGTTTATCAAAATAGTGAAAAAAGCATCAGGGGTTTGGGATAAGGGGTTTAGCCCATAGTGTGTGTTTTTAGACCACCAGTCTCAGTAAAGCCTTCACCACATACCATGTCGATCTAAACTCCATTGGCGTGTGCAACCCCTCCACATGTCCACATGGAAACCACGATATACAAATGTAGATCCACCACAGTAAATTATATTTGCATTGTGTATAACTGCTCCTAAACAATCTGGATGCAGGACAAACAATCCTCCAACTGATATTCACAATTAAGGTCTCTTTATTTACCTCACCTTGAACAAATGACAATTAAACCACACAAACAAAACAATGATTTATGGACTAATATGGTATTTCCTTTTTGACAGTCATGCCATCCTCCCTCTAAATGTCCATATTACTAAAATCCTTATCACACAATTCAACACACATTGATGCTCATAGTGTACTTGTACTGTCTGAGGTGGAGGGAATAATGCAAGAGAAAATAAAAATGAAATTCCAGAATGTTGACTATAAAATCAGATCCATACACATCCATCCATGAAAATAAAATACATCACAAGAAATTATTGATGTGTTTTACTCATGTTGATATTGTCAGGTGATGTAATTCCTCTGCTTTTGCCTCATTGTCATCCTAGAATAGACTGACTGATCATGTCTTAAACTAAAGCCTTTCCCTCTGTATGAGTCCTCATGTGTGAATTTAGATTACCTGTCTGAGTAAAGCCTTTACCACATACTGTACAAGAGAAGGGCTTTTCACCTGTATGAGTCCTCATGTGTTTTTTTAGATCACCTGATTGAGTACAGCCTTTACCACATACTTTACAAGAGAAGGGTTTTTCACCTGTATGAGTTCTCATGTGTTTTTTTAGAAGACATGTCTCAGTAAAGCCTTTACCACATAGTGTACAAGAGAAGGGCTTTTCACCTGTATGAGTCCTCATGTGTGAATTTAGATTACCGGTCCGAGTAAAGCCTTTACCACATACTGTACAAGAGAAGGGCTTTTCACCTGTATGAGTCCTCATGTGTGATTTTAGATTACCTGTCTGAGTAAAGCCTTTACCACATACTGTACAAGAGAAGGGCTTTTCACCTGTATGAGTCCTCATGTGTGATTTTAGATGACCTGTCTCAGTAAAGCCTTTACCACATACCGTACAAGAGAAGGGCTTTTCACCTGTATGAGTCCTCATGTGTGATTTTAGATGACCTGTCTCAGTAAAGCCTTTACCACATACTGTACAAGAGAAGGGCTTTTCACCTGTATGCGTCCTCATGTGTGTTTTTAGATTACATGTCCCAGTAAAGCCTTTACCACATACTGTACAAGAGAAGGGCTTTTCACCTGTATGAGTCCTCATGTGTGATTTTAGATGACCTGTCTCAGTAAAGCCTTTACCACATACTGTACAAGAGAAGGGCTTTTCACCTGTATGAATCCTCATGTGTGATTTTAGACTACCTGTCTCAGTAAAGCCTTTACCACATACTGTACAAGAGAAGGGCTTTTCACCTGTATGAGTCCTCATGTGTTTTTTTATACCATCTCTGTGAGTAAAACCTTTACCACATACTGTACAAGAGAAGGGCTTTTCACCTGTGTGAATCATCATATGTGATTTTAAATGATACTTCCGATTAAACACTTTGCAACACTCTGTACAACTAAAAGGTTTCTTCCCTGTGCGACTCCTCACAGAGTCAGTTTGTTTTGGTGGTTTCAGATCCTGGGACAGCTTGCGCTGTCCTCCCACATTTTGTGTGTTTCGTGATTTCAGTGTGTTTAAAGCTGACTGACCTCCCCATGTCTCCTCCCACTCATCACTGTCTTCAGTGTCAGATTCAGAACAGTGTGAAGAGAGGAGCTGATCATCACTAGTTGGTTGTGATGTTCCACAGTCCTCTACGTCAGCTTGTGTTTTCATGTGTTCAATTGAGGTGCCGGCTACAGGCTCTGTCTCTCTGTTATCATCATCATCATTACTTTTCACTGCTAGTAATGTCAGCGTTGACCCACCAGCCTCTTCTGCTCGTTGAAGTATCTCCTCCTGTTCTTCTTTAATGTGTGGAGGTTGTGGTTCCTCTAGGAGAAGACTGGAGCTCTTCTCCTCTTCATGTGGAACCTCTTCTTTACACACAGAGACCTGCAGAAAGTCTAGGAGAAATAATACAAAGACTCTATGAGAAGGTTTGGATCTTGTACCTCAGTGCAGAGCAGTGGATGGAAGAAGTATCAACAGATTAATCATTGAAATGTGACGTCTTTACTGTACAGTCTCAGTACCGATCCACTGTCACCAATACAATAAAGACAGAGTGCTTTAAACTCACTGAGATCCATGTGGTCTTCAGGTTCCCGTTTAAGATGGTCTTCAGGTTCCTGTTTAATAGATCCAGTCGCGTCTGGAGAACTGATCTTCACCTGCAGACTGGACTCCACACGCTGGTCTGGAACGAAGGAAAACAATACATACTTTAAAGATTAAGCACCACAGGTTTTGCATTTTTTGTTCTTCACGTGTTTATTAGGTGGCAGCACTTCATTAGAAACCTGGGTGTGTTTTCTTTGGTGCAATGGTTCGGGGGCTTGGGGACGAGCCCACATTTTAATTCAACGCAGTCTGACAAATAACTAAACTTTGTAAAAGCTTGTTCAGTCCATCAATGTGTTTCTTTTAGGTAATTCATATGATGGCAATAATTTGACACAACCTACTGACGTCATAAACAAGTCACTTCGATTCGATCAATGAAGTGATCTTTTATTTGACTTGCCTGAGAGAGTGTCACAGCTCATCTTCCAGTGTAGTAATGTCAATGATGACACATCAGCCTCCTCCTCCTGTTCCTCTTTAATGTGTGGAGGTTGTGGTTCCTCCTGGACCAGGCTGGATCGCCACTTCTCATATTCAGATGAAACCTCTTCACACACAGTCAGAAAGAGGAGAGAAGAGGTTAGTATCAGCTCAACAACTCAAATGCTAAAACCAATAGACTGCATTGATTCTCTTACCATATTTTCTGGACTATAAGGCACACTTAAAAGCCTTTCATCTTCTAAAAAAAAAAAAAAAAAGTCTTATAATCCGTATATATAATATATATATATGGATTGTTTGGCTGCAGTAGCTTCTATTCTATGTCGACTGCAGTAGCTTTTATTCTATATTGACTGCAGTAGCTTATATTCTATATTGACTGCAGTAGCTTCTATTCTATGGTCACTGCAGTAGCTTCTATTCTGTTGACTGCAGTAGCTTCTATTCTATGGTAACAGCAGTAGCTTCTAAGGTTCAAGGTTACTTTATTTAGTCTCGTTAGAGAAATTTGTCTTGGACATACAGACTTGCAGCAACAAGTAAAACAATACAGGACAATACAGTACATACAGTACAATAGTAGTGACTCGTACACCTCATCAGGCTTACATACCACCTCCCAAAGTAGTGCTTAGTTAAGTAGTCATAAGAAGAATATAAATATAAATAGAATAAATACAACAGTACAAAAACTAGTGCAGTTCTAGCAGCATCATAACGACATTCACAGTCTTCTCCTTCCTCCCCTTGCCCCCTCCGCAAGAGAGTTATTAAGGAGTGAAATGGACATAGGTACAAAGAGTATTTAAACCACCCTGGAGCCACGACATGCTGAACCACGCTGCTATTTGAACTAGAGGCAGATGTCTCCTGTTCTTCACAGGGAATAATTCATATATATATATATTTACTATAGCCTTATTACTAATACCCAGTTACCTCTATGTGCCATTACTTCTAGCATGTTCCTCCCTCGTATAAAACGGTGCTCAACTTTATCTGAATGAAATGTCCAATCTGCTCGCCTTTTTGGTCGTCGTAGATAGCCGTTTACTCCTGGGTTCTGACCAAGCTTCCCACCCCAACGTCCACTATGTCACAAAAAGATTTCTCATACATTTAATTTGTTAATCACAAATTTGTCGATCAATTTTGCAGCTGGCGATACCTTGCGCAGTGCAAAGGTATATAATCTAAGGCTGCATGTTACACTCGTCTGGATAAACTGAGGAAAACATAAGAGAGTTTAGCCTGTACTTCATAAAGCTTGCAACAACAAGCGTCACCATGCACCGGCATGGGTCAAGACATATCACACTGAAGGGACATGTGCCGTCATGCATGCATCAAGACCGCCTTGGTGCTTTGGTGTAGAAAGGGCTTTAAGGCCCTGCTACACTAGCAATATTTTGATCAATATCAACATCAACGGGCAACATGATGAGACACATGGCAACAGGCAACACAACAGGCTTCTTTTTTCCTGAGAGTGTACAAATGGAACCAAATGGACTCGCTAGGGTCCATTTGGTTCACATTTGTACACTCTCAGGAAAAAAGCCTTAGTTTGCATTGAATCATTTTCACCTAAATGCCACCCAACTCAAAATGTTCATTTAGCAAAATAAAAGTTACAAAATCCTTGTTTTTGTCCACCGCAGTGAAGCAGCAGCAGCCATGGTTTCAGAAAAGTTTATCTGTGGGAGTCTAGGAGAAAGGATCAGGTGATGCCCAGGAGGGCTGTGATTGGAGGCTTCCGAAATGTTGACCAGTAGAGGGCGCTAACAATCTGACTTTTCTGAACAACCAAGAGTTGATTTTTTTCTATAGAAAGATGAAAAGTCAACGTTGATAGTTGACGTTGCTTGTTGATGTTGATCAAAACATTGCTAGGTGTATCAGGGCCCTCAGACTCTTTTAGACTTTTTTTTTACCTGAGAGAGTGTGGCACATTGTCTTCCCATGTAGTAAGGTCAATGTTGACACTTCAGCCTCCTCTTCCATGTCTTCCTCTTTAATGTGTGGAGGTTGTGGTTCCTCCTGGACCAGACTGGGGCTCCTCTCCTCATGTTCAGGAGAAACCTCTTTACACACTGACAGACACAAGAAGGAGAGAAGAGATAAACACTCACCTTCTGGCCAAAAGGTGCATTTTATCCTGTCTTCCATGTGCAATGCATCACCGTTTGGCAGAACAATATGTTATGAGAATTGAAAGACAAAAGGCGGAAAAACAATGTGTGAGTACTTTATATTTAAAATCAGAGATTTTAACATTTTTTAATGTACGTAAATGTAGCAACCCACACGAAACTTGATTAAAGCTCCTAATATGTCATTTTATGGTAAAAAATAATAATGATGTAGTTTTAATTGTTTAGGGTTTTCATTAAGTCTTCCTTTAAATAAATAATCTCCAAAAATCTGAATCATATTAAAGTGAAATAAGCTTCAATCTGGCCACCGATTGCTGCAATATGCTCAGATATGGACCTAAATAGCGTGTGCGCAAATCCACGCACAGCCCTGTATTTTGAACATTATTTACAAGAGAGCAATCCCAACGTTAGCCGAAGATGCTAACTCGGATAGCATCGACCACGGTTTAAGTGTATTAATCAATGGATTAAACAAAGCTCGGCTGTACGTCTTTGGCTACCTTTACCTACAGGTAAATGCTTGTTTACATCTCAGCTTATCGGCTTTGGCACTTAAACAGTTAATTATCAAGGTGCACCACTTGTTCACTCAAATGAAAAGTGATTCATTAAAAGACTGTGCACCATGTATTTTTATCTATATGGCAAAATCTTATTTGAAAGGGTGGGCTGGATATTACAATATTCTGAGATGTTTTATTATAATATGGAATATGACAGAGCTGAGCTAGTAAAGTAAATCAAATCAACTCATTAGTATTACTCTCATTATAAAATAAATCAAGTTATATGATGTTATGTTATGATGTTATATTACCAAGCAAGGGTGGTATTTAAAAAAAGAAGGAAAATGTTAAAGGGGGCGTGACATGCCCCCCGGGGAGCTCACAAATGGTAATTCAGGTGCTAACCTTTGCCGTGACGTTACGCAGCAGGTCTAACTTCCCCCATAGTCAGTGCTAGCATAGCAACAGGCTAGTTGTTTTGACATTACATATGGCTTCATACTGGGTCAAATATCCACTTGAAAATTATTATTTTCACTAACATCTTATTTACAATGACATTGGGTTGAGGTGTTGTTTACACTAACTGTTGCATAATCGCAATTTCAAACGTTAGTCCCATGGTACCGGGCCACATATGTGTGTTTCCCCACTGAGATGGTGCTGAGCCATGGCATGGGTAACTGCTTCGCCCTGCTCAGCTTCAGTAACAGGCTAAAATGTATATCTTCATGGATATCTCCCAACATATGTCAACATGCAAGGTGGAAGAGTTCTTTCCATTGATATTCCGTTTTGACGGATAATACTACTACGCTATTAGACAGATACAGCTGAAAAATTGAGCGGCGGTGGACTGAAGAATCGAGCCGCTGCTGGCCCGCTGCCGATCACAAACGCCAGAGCAGCGACGGACCTTCCCCTCCTCTCCTCAGACAGAGGGGGGGAGAGACCAGGACTGGATCTAGGCACACCACTAAACCAACTGCTATTTTCAGCTGCCCCCCCAATTCGGAAATGTTACATCCGGGCCTGATACTTTCAGTGCGAGGGGAGGGACTATGCGACTCTCTCTCTCTCTCTCTCTCTCTCTCTCTCTCTCTCTCTCTCTCTCAGAGCCATAGCCACAGAGCCATAGAGCCATAGAGTTGCGACAACTCAGTCCATGTCATCGGGCCGGTCTAATGGTGGCTCTTCTACTTAGACTTGAATAGAGAAAGGGGACAACAAATAGGGACAAGTCCTGGACCTGAAGTAGCTGGACTCAGGCAACAGCCTGTTACCGGTGACATGTTGAAAACATTCATAAAACAACTCTTATCTGCGCCGCCCTCGTTGAAAAGAATACATTTCCAACTCCAGTTTGTTCCTTTTAGGGCTGCATGAACAGCGCTCGAGCGCTCAGTTTGTGACGCCTCAATGTCGCAACTCTTTTACTAGATGGCTCTGATTGAACAGAGCGAACGGAACGGTCCACCACCACCACACAGGCACACACACATACACAAGAGGAAAACGGGAGAGAGTTGGTTAACCAGATGTAATTCTTGAGAGTGTAAAAATTAACCATTTCATTTCTACACTCTCAAGAGTTAAAATATTCATCATGTGAATTAACCCAAGTCTACACAACTAGTGAATGTAGAAGATTAATGGTCATTTTGATCTGTATGTTTGCCTGTTTTGTTTCTGAAATCCAGCTTGGTTTTGTGGACAAAAACAAAAGAAATCTTTAGTTTTGGGGTCTGTGGGGCTAAAGTATCATCAAATGGTGGTCCATGGCTCAAATTCTGAATAAATGGTGGACCCTGGTGCCAAAAAGGTTTTCTTCTGTAAATAATGAAAAGGAAGGAAGGCCTACTTAAAAAAAAGGAACATTTTGGATTTTATTTATTTTAAAAATCCGAAACGTACCGAAACCGAACCGAAACCGTGGCCCCCATACCGAAGTACGAACCGAACCGCGGGGTAACTGAACCGTTGCACCCCTAGTAGGTAGGTAGGATACCTCACTATAAACCACTATAGCAACAGACATGCTAAGTAGTAGTGGTAGTCTGGTAGGCAGGTAGGATGGCTCACTAACAGACATGCTAGTGCAGTAGTAGTGGTAGTCTGTTAGTCAGGTAGGACGCCTCAGAGTCATTCCGCGCCAACTCACCTAAGGGTCCCCACATCACCATCTCAGATTTTGCTCAAAAAATTCTACGTGCCTGTATCACTTACGGCTACGTGCCAAACTGTCCGTAATGGCCAACTTTGTATTAACGTTCAATACATTTATGGGGTGTAAAATCAATGCATTTCAAGTTATGAAGGAAAAACCACATTTCTGGGCAGACATTTTGGATTTTGGGGCCGCCATCTTGGAATTTTGAGTGGCACGTGCCTTTTTCCTAAAGAGTAGACCTTGGAGAGTATCTGTGCCAATTTTCATGCTTCTATACCAAAGTGAAGTATCGTATGCAGGGATAGACAATAAGGGAAATAAAAGCCACTGGCCCAAAGGGCCAGTGGCTTTTAAGGATCACTGGCCCCGCAACTGTAACCACTGGCCCAGGTAATCGATCCCCATAGTTTGCAAAAAAGACCACTTTCGATTCAATAGCACTTATTAATGCTGATCATTCAAGTAATAACAGCACTCTTTTCACGGGGGTCAAAACCGGCAGACCGCTCAGCAAGCTGACCCTACAATGCATAATGCTTAAAATAATTAAAGCAAGGGGTGAAAGAATGCCAGCATCCAACATAATATATAAATAATCATAACAAGTAGTTATACATTTCTACAGCCTTAAATGTATTTGATCGAACATAACATTTTAATATACATGAAGCATTAATTCTCTCTGCCCCTTCTTGGACAAAAATACAATACTTGTATTTTTTCACTGTTCAAGACAAATATACAGTATATCAAATAAATATCTATAAAATAGATAGCATTAGATAGTGATCCAGGGCTAGAAAAGGCTAACAATGGGCTTATGCTGGCATACATGCACCATATTATAAACTGTACTTTACTACTGCAGCTAATAAACAAATAACTGTGATACATTACAAGCAGTGGTTTCCAACCTTTTTGATAACAGGGCCCACTATTTATCCAGCATTTGAGCCAAGGACCACCATTTGATGACATTTTAGCCCCACAGATCCCAAAACTAAAGATTTCCTTTGTTTTTGTCCACAATTCCAGGCTGTTTTTTTGCAAACAAAACAGGCAAACAGTAAATCAAAGTGACAATTAATCTTCTACATTCTCTAATTGTGTAGGGTTAATTTAGACGAATATTTTAACTCTTGAGAGTGTGAACATGAAACCAAATGGACCCGTAAGGGTACATTTGGTTTCATATATTTTAAAATATTGTAATATATAGCCTCAATCATGTACAGTATATTCGTTCGATTGAGGTTTTGCCTTATAGAATACATGGTGATCAGTTTTTCAAATCAATCAAATGCACAGCTGCTGGGAAAGCCCCTAGCAATTATAGCCTACGCGCAGCGCACGTGTGTCTCTAAGCTGCGCAGATACAAAGGACATGCAACATTATCTCTTTTCATATAGTTTGAAGTCATATAAAAACGTATACCTATACCCAATGGAATATAAAATATATAAAATATACACTGTTTTAGCAAGTTGGAATTAAAGCAATCGCTTGAAAACCGAGTGAGAACGGAACATTTGCAATCTCAAGACTTTTTGGAACGGAACGCGTGTGAGTCAATGCGCTGTTGACAGACGCTTGGATTCAATATGGTAAGTGCGTGCTTATACAATGCGCAGTGCAACACTTAGGCCTAGATACAGGACAACGTGTGAGAGAATATGCAGTCTGAACAATCGTTGTACATAGGCTGTTTATGGCAGAATTAAACATATATTTTGAGGTGGAGGAATTCTGTCGCATTGTGACGTGCGAGATGCTGAGCTGAGGGCATGTTGCGCGTCAGGCAGAAATGAGGAGGTTTGCAAACACCATACGCTATAGTAATGATAGTATTAATAAGTGTTTTGTGAGCTATGCCGGTCTATGCCCGGCTGTGAGATGGGGGACGGAGGTTTTAAGAACATTTTAGACAGCAACAAGTAGCTGCATTTCTTCTTCTCTACAGTAGTGCGCTGCAAGTGAACGGGGGGAGCGGGCTTACACGAGAGCCAGCCAAGTCAGCTGTATAGCTCTGCGTAGCCGCTGTTCCATGCAGACGGTGGTGCGCACACAACAGGCGACTTAGGCGACTTGGGTTTGAGATCACATAACCTAAAGGCGGTTGTTTTTTGTGCTAATAAACGAAATATAAATGAAGTTGGAAAAAAAATCTCTCTCTCTATATATTGTGAAATAAAATTGTATTTATTATTAATTTATTTTTAAGAGGTATTTTTCTATACTGGCCCATCGGGCCAGTGAGTGGCGCCATTTGGTGGTCCGAAGGGGTTTTGAAACCATCGGGGGCCAGCGGGCCAATTATATTGTCGAACCCTGGTATGAAAAAAGTGAGTTAGTCTGCTGCACTATCAGGGTGGTGGGTGTTCTCTCTAGCATACTCTAAAGTTTTGGCCGTTAGCAACATTAGCATGTCGGAGAAAAGGATCGAAGGATCGAAGATATTTCGTGCGAGGATGATATTTATGATACGGATGACCAGCGACAGCAGTGGAGATGAAGATTCTGATGATTATAGCGACGCGACGATCGGAGGTTGCAACACACGGACATCTCGAGGTAAGAACAAATAATATTACTATGAGACGGTCGGGAAGAAGTATTTGCTATTGTCGTTATACAGGAGGATACGGGAGGATGATGAACAGCAATTTACTACAATGACTATAACGTTGTTATAATGACGACGATTGGCGAACGCTATGTGTACCGTTATGCATGGAATTTACTACAGCAAGCCAACCACAATGATTAAGAATGTTTACCGTTATATGGAAACAATAAGCAACTTTGGCTACTACAGTGACCATAACGGTATAATAATGACTACAAAGGGCGGCATTATTATATTCACATTATTATCTGGAAATACTATGTGATGATAGTACTATTATACCACTGTGTTGTTATAACTTTATACACAGGTGAAAACAGTACTAAGATGACTATATCAATTATAATATAAAAAGCATTTGTAAACAACTATACAATGGTGTATGTATATGTATACAATGGTGTGTGATACTACTACTACTACTATAATAATAATTGTAATAGTAATGAAAATAGACTACTACTAATATGATGATAAAATAGCTATGACATTTTACTTATTGCACATTTTCTACAATTCTGTAAGCAATAATTATAAACAATGTAGAGAGAATAATGTCTGAACACATGATGGCTTATAGGTAAACATTTTTCTTTCCTCCAAGGTGACTAAAATATATGTGAATTTGCAGGTCCAGGTCTACAGCTCCACCATAACCAGCCAGCTGATTTGAACCACGCTGGAAGCGGAGATGGTTCCTGAACTTCTCTTGCTCCTTTTTGGACCTTCTGCAGCTTCTTTGGGACAGCGTGTGAGCATGACAAGCTCAGAGACAACAGGATGAGTTGCGTTGTGTGGTTGGTAGAGAACTTTGGAACAAAGAAACATACTCGTGCTACTGTTTTGCCAGGTATCTGTGTGCAAAGAGTGCTTTGGGAAGCACGTTTGCAGTTTTCTTTGACAAATGACACTGTGCATCATCCTCCCATCTCCTGTATAACAATTAGAGCAGTACTACGTTTACTAGTTTTATTGATTTTATTATCCTATATTTATTATTGTGTTTTTTTTTTTTTTTTTTTTTACAAAATAAATGTATTTTCTAATGGAACCCTATTGTGTCAGATCTCATATACTGTATATTGCTTCCATCTGCTACAGAGGCTAAGAAAGTAGACATTTCATTGATTTTATTATATTTTCTAAATTTGTAGACGTTTCAGATTTTGTGACAAAGGTTTGGACCAAGAAAGGTAACTGCCTATGGAAGGCACAGGTGTAAGCTATCAAATGGGATTGTAATTTGGACCATGGCAAGTAATTTTCCATGAAAGCCAAAGGTCTGAGCATTCAAATAGTTTTGGAATTTTGTTTCTAGCTGCTTCAGAGGCTGAGATATCATTTTTTACTAGACGTTGACAGTCCTGTCAAGTTTTACAGAAAAAGTCAGGTTTTAGGGGTATTTTTCCAATCGGACTTAGGTTTTTAGGGCTTTTTTCTAACCGGACTTAGGACACAATGGGTTACGCCTTACACCTATTGTCGTTTATTTCAATTAGTTAAAAAAAAAAAAAAAAAAAACTATTTAAATTAAACAAATTACAAATGCATTAAAACAAAAGGAATCGCTCTGGTCAGTGATTTTAATGGTTGGGCCAGTGTTTTGGAGAATCCACTCATGCTAAATTTCCCTTAAGTTAAAACTAGACCTGTTTATAGTTATAGATTTCACAGGGCCAATAAAGTCTTAGATCAATGATTTTATTGTAGTTAATTTCACTAGCTGTATTCATAATCATTTCATTTTAGACAGTATATTCTGCTCCTACATCTACCTGTGCTGCCAGAGCCTGAACACTGACTACCTCCATAACTTGTGCTACTTCCTCCCAATTTCAATCCCAGATTGAAATTGTATCCATTTATATTTCAGATAATCCTTCTACAATTAGTAAAAATGACAAAAAATGACTCCTAGCATCATCCAAGTAAGACTCATCAAATGTCCCAGGGACTCATCCAAAAGACCCTCCCTGCATTCTGGGACCCATTAGATTGAAAACCTATTTACATCGCAGGTGTTATAAATTACTTACTCATCTCTGCAGCGATTTGGTAAACAGGTGAGATGTCCGGTATTCACGGGCGAGATGTCCGGTATTCACGGGCGAGATGTCCGGTATTCACGGGCGAGATGTCCGGTATTCACGGGCGAGATGTCCGGTATTCACAGGTAAGATCTCCGGTATTTACGGCGGAGATGTCCGGTTTTCACAGCGAGATGTCCGGTATTCCTTCCAAACTAGCGATGTTTACTTGTTTTACCTCCTTTAGAAGACATTTTCACCAAAGAGAGTCTTCCAAACTACCGCTGTTTTCTGGACTTCAACGCCGACAAACTGAACTTGAAGCTGGGCTGAGTGAGTGAGGAAACACCGCTGGAGTTTAACTTAATATAATCTAAAATGTGTCGAGAGGAGGATCAACAGCAACAAAGAGCTTCTCTCCTATTCCGCCATTACGATGAAGAAGCAATGGGTTGCCACGTTGTGTGGAAGAATCAAGCAAGCAGCTCGATGAAAACAAGGCCAAAAGAAGCCTGACTAAAGGCTGTTTGAACATAGCAGATCTACAAAATCACAACGCAGATCTACGCTTGTAGATCTGCTATTTACAACACAATCACGTGAGAACAATGTGACAAAATTTATTCATTTTAACTACAACACAAATCTTGTTAGTGACACAAAACATTTTAAATATAGAGTCCTTGGACAGATGCAATTATCTGGAGGTCCTTATGTGTTAGATTCAAATCAGTGGTTTAAACAACAAGACCAAATAAACACCTACATTTTAAAGGTAGGGGAAGTGATTTCACTTTTGTCAGATATCACCCAAAAAATATTTTTTTTTCTGTTAAAATGCTCTATTATAAGGTGTGGAAACCACATATGGAGTTTCCCCCTCCCCCACGTTAGCAGAGGAGCTAATAAAAGTTCCCCAGGTCACCACCAATTCTCCTCCAATCAGGATCGAGCAGCAGGTTCACATAGTGTAGCTACTTTTGGGGGCCCCTAGTGCACCAGGCTGGTACTACACCATGAATTTCAAATCACTTCCCCTACCTTTAAATAAGCACCAAAAAACGCAACCCGCAACCACTAATAATTATAAGCAATTTCACTGAAAAGACGCTTATAATAAGCAGACCTGGCAACCTGGGACAGTAGAAGCCAGGCCAGCGCCATCTAGAGAGAGAGAGTTGTATTGTATTGTTTGTTGCTTTGGCAATGTAAACGTGTGTTTTCTCATGCAAATAAAGCCCCTTTGAATTGAATTGGATTGAGTTGCTGCTTTGGCCCATAGGGTGCATTCCAAGCTTTGAATTGAATTAAATGTAATTTAGTTGCTTTGGGCCCATAGGGTGCATTCCAAGCTTTGAATTGAATTAAATGTAATTTAGTTGCTTTGGGCCCATAGGGTGCATTCCAAGCTTTGAATTGGATTGAGTTGCTTTGGGCCCATAGGTAGCCCATAAGTGTGCCCATATTTGAAGTGGGTAACATCAGCTGTTCTTTACTATACATCTTGAAGAAAAAAAAAAATAATTTTATATATATATATATATATATATATATATATATATATATATATATATAATATATATATATATATATATATATATATATATATATATATAGGGTGCATGGAGGAGTTGTTATGCAGTATCGGTGAATTATAATTATAATATAATATTTTGTGATAATATTTAGGTTTGTATGCACTACACATGATGTAACCATGGCCAAACTTCATATCAATCAATTCATCATACAAAGACAGACATAGCATGGGGTGAATGGTTTCTGTCAGATGTGCAGTTCTGGAGATATGCTGATTTAAGGTTTTCATGTTTCACAGCTCAGGGGTGGATACAGATATGGTTTGGGAAAAAACACATATCTATATATATATATATATATATATATATATATATATATATATATATATATATATATATATATATATATATATATATATATATATATATATATATATATATATATATATGGGCAGAAATGTGAATGGGTAACCATCAACAAAAACGTTGACAAAAAATTGATTAGACACTTTAGGGATTCTAAAAAAGTAGATTAGAAAAATATATATTTTTCGGGTGCATGGGACCCCTACCTTCCTACCAGACTATTACCACTTGTAGTAGCTTAAACAATGAACATTTCATTTTGGCACTTTTGTTGAGAGTGCAACCACACATTTTAGCAGTTGTATAAATAACAATTACAATTATCAGATACTAGTGTTGTAGTTCTCGAGACATTGTCTCGTCTCAGACCAGTCTCAAGACAAATTTGACAACTTTGTTTTGTCTTGGTCGACCTCGGAGCCATTGTCTCGGGTTTTGATCGCCAACAAGACAAGACAATGCAAAGGAAAAGTTCTATTCATTGTGCGGAGCGAGGACCCATTCATAAAGACAGCTGCAGGCACAAATAGCAATATACTTTTTTCTTCTGTAAATATTGAAAAGAAAGAAGACAGACACTGGGATGTGTCTGATTAGGGATTTTTTATATTCCTGTTATCAACCATATCGCCCAACCCCTATTATATTATTATTAGTTTTGTTTAAAAATGTAATGGTGGATGGGGGCAAAACAATCAAATTCAGTGTTACTAATCATAGCAGATTGAAAATCATTAAGAACGTTATTATATGTTAAAATGGGCATGACAAGACTAGGTCTTGGCCTCGGTCTTGACCAGTCTTGGTCGTGCCTTGTTCTCGGCCCCTCTAGGTCTTGTCTTCTTCTCGGCCCCGCTAGGTCTTGGTCTTGTCTTGTTCTCGGCCCCGCTAGGTCTTGTCGTTATCTCGACCCTCTAGGTGCTAGTCTCGTCTTGATCTCGTCTCGATAAAGTCCGTGGTTGTCTTGGTCTTGTCTTGGTCTTGTCTTGGTCTCGATTTAAGTGGTCTCGACTCCAACACTATCAGATACAATACCAGTTGATATTATTGATGTGGATGAAATAATTCCAATAGTTAGTTTCCCAAACTTATGTGGGCTAGTTTGCTGTGAAAAGTACACATTTCACTATGTATTTGCACTCACACTGTAAACTACACTATTACTAGATGTCAAAAATAACCACATCAACAAGATATAACTCAGTATAAGTTTTACTTTTTCTCCCACAGAAAGTTCCGGTATACTTCATACAGACAATACGTTTTCTGGAATTGGGGAAGACTTGGCAGGTACAACAGAATTCCAATTCCCTAATGTTCGGTCAAAGCAATCCGTGACAGATTCACAAACGATGCAGGGATGCCATACACTGGATTCAAGCTGCCATGATGGAAAAAGAAAAACAGTTGTAACTATTAAAATTGGCAGACAAATAAATTAACTCATGTTTCTAACACTAATGTCTTCAGGTTTTTTATTTCTACATGACTGCTTGTTCATAATATGCTTATTTGTACAACTTCAAATTAACATGGAGACACAAAACTATTTTGCAAGAGTAATTCATTATATTTTCATCATACATGCCTTATTGCAATATGATACCAGCTAGATTTTTAATAATCTATTTACAACATGCTCAGGAAACTAAAACCTTGGTGGAGGCTTTCACTGAATGAACAAAGTAAAGTTATTGTAAAAGGAAATGTACCGTAGGTGTGTCCTGCTGATTAATCCTTCCTGAAGCGGCTGACATATGAGGAAACGGCAGCGCTCAACTCTGGGCGGTTTACCTTGTGGCACAGCGGTGGAGCGGAGGGGCAGCAGGCATTGGCAGGCTGTCACTGTCTTCAGACACTTTTGTAACAAAACATAAATAAAAAGAAATGTTGCAGTAACAGACAGACACTTTGGGCTCCATTTTCGTTACATGCTAAACCCCTTATCCCAATTCCCTTATTTTGTTTGAAAAAGTTTTTGGAATGTTTCAACATGTCAATCTATTAACACATTGTGAGCTTGTAGACTGGCCATTTGAACTACTGAAAAATGTTGTTTCTAAATAGTTTAAAAAGGCAAAGAAGTTAAGGGATAAGGGGTTTAGTGGTAACGAAAACGGAGCCCATGTCTCTTCAAGTATATATTGGGACCGCACTGAAACGCAGGGTGACTTACTTTGTCATACTGAATTTCTGGAGTGTGCGTTTAGTATTTACCTTTGAAGCTTACTTTTTGTATTTTTTATTGTATTGACACGCACCATATTGGAGAATGTCCCCTTGCTGGGATCTAGAGAGACACACACGTACCTGAAAATGCTCTTTTGTATAGTATAGACTGTATATTGGGTATAGTTGACAGTGGTCTGCCCTATGAGCAATGAAGAGTCTGGAAAAGAGTGGATGCATTTGTCTGGTGTGATCGGAAAATAAGGGAGGCAAACATTTTGCAGAGACAAAAATGCTGAGTTTGTCTCTGGGAGTAACAAAGATCAAATTGCAGAGAACGGATAGTGCCCAGCAAGCAGGACAGGACCGGGACGAATTAGTGATGTTATCCAAGACACTAGTCAAATCTGGCACAGATTATCACCTGATTTTAACCAATACAAATCCTGTCCACTAAAAATGGGCGTGTTTGGCCATTTTTGGGTGTTTCCATTAGACTGATTAGAGACATGAACGTAGTTGGTGTGAGGCAGAGGATAGTGTGACATTGAAGATAATAAAGAAATATTGGTGTACTCACCATAAGTGGCTGTGGTCTTCACCCTGCAGATCGTATAATCTCCCTTCTTTGCTTTTGGGTAGACTAATGACCACCATACCATACCATCACTTTTCCGCACTGCCTGCATGCGCACACTGTTCTCCTTGTAATGCATCACCGCTAGGAATGTTCTAGGGAACAGACAGAACAGAAAGAGAGCATGTTCCTGGATATGAAGTAATGCATAAACGCAACACATAAGAGATAAAAATAACATTTTTGAAATGTAATGCATTCCTGTGTATGAGAAGCAAGTATGCTTTGGAAGGAAGTGCAGGATGAGTGTGTGGAAGGCCTCAAGACTGGAGGTTTGGTGGTGAGTGGAGAGCTGAGCAATATCCTTGGAGATCAAGGTCCCATGATTTTTTTTCTCCAGACCAATAGCACCAGCAGAGCCTGCTGAAGCAATGGCATGGGACTTCAGAAACATTAAAAACGTTATTTAATGTATTTACTATTTCCGTTTCAGAGTTTCAGAACTCTGTCTCTAGGTGGCGCTGATTACATACATATCTAGAACCATTTAACATTAGAACAGGTCACTCACATGGTGCCAGCCATTCTTTGTTTCGTTCTTGGCCTTTCAACTGGCCTTGAGGACATGATGGCATGAGAGGGATGGGCAGGTCTGTGTGCTGATTCTGTAAGTGGAACAGGACCAGAATCATCTCCCTGTTGTCTTCTGAGCTGATCCAGCAGACCAGTACAGATGATTGGTGATAGATCTTCACCACAGACCCACAGCTCTCGTCTCCTTCTTCAAGGCCAGCATGTCAATCTTCTTGTTGATGCCTAGTCAAAGTATACATATTTACTGCCTACTACAAAACTAATATCTTTAGTACACTTTGTTACCAAATTAAAAACATCAAGCTATCTACAAAATATTTTCTTGTTCGTGTGGATTGCTTCAATAATTCAAAAGTGTAGATGCACACTAGGCAGTAGGCACTAAATCACAATCATGTTTTAGTACATTAAGTCTATTGTAAATTCGGCTTAATTGTAAACTGTATAAATTTATATAATACATTGCAATGTTTCAGCTTAATTAATGTAAATCGCTCTGGATTAAGAGCGTCTGCTAAACGCCTAAATTGCAAAGTCAGTCAGTTGTCAAATATAGAGGTACTACACTTTACGATACAAACCAGCAGCTATCCTTACTTAAATCGTTTAAAAAACAGATTAATTACCTCACTTATCTTAGCTACTATCCTTTTTTACAGGTATTCACTGGTATTTATTATTGTTAGTTTGTTACAAGGAGATTGTCAATCAAAATCTGTTAATCATGTTCTAATCATCCTTCATCTTATTGTAATTTTTAATTTGTCTCAGCATCTCTTTTGATATCATGCTGTAAAGCAGGGGTGGCCAACCCGTGGCTCGCGAGCCGCATGCGGCTCTTCAGCTGGTTACATGTGGCTCTTAAGGGGCTTCCACATGAAACCATCAAAAAACCTTTTTTTTTTATACCAGGGCCCACCATTTATTCAGAATTTGAGCCAAGGACTACCATTTGATGACATTTTAGCTCCACAGACCCCAAAGCTAAAGATTTTGTTTACTTTTGTCAACAATTCCAGGCTGGATTTCAGAGAAAACAAAACAGTCCAACATACAGATCAAAATGACCATTAATCTTCTACATTCTCTAGTTGTGTAGACTTGGGCTAATTCACATGATGAATATTTTAACTCTTGAGAGTGTAAACATGAAACCAAATGGACCCGCAAGGGTCCATTTGGTTTCATGTTTACGCTTTCAAAGAGTTACATCTGGCTAACCAACTTTCCATAATTTAGCCTGGGGACCACCTGGAATCCTCTTTGATGTGGCTCTTTGCAGTAACACAGTGAAAAAACGTGGCTCTTAGTCTGTGACCGGTTGGCCACCCCTGCTGTAAAGAATCATGTTGTGTTTTAGCTTTTCCGCAAATATGTCTATCAATAATTAATTAGTGTCGTGGTCGTGTTATTCATTAGTAGATTGCAATCATGTTACTAATTTGCATGTCTCAATCATGTAGCTATTTTGTATATCACACTTAAATCATGTTTTATTGTTAGGATACTGTATTTAGGTGGAGGCCTCGTATAAGCCCTAGGGCTTCCTGCCTCCTCCCAGCATTGTTTCCTTTTATATATACTCTGATACATTTACACTACCCTTTTTTATAAGTGCTAAATAAATAAATACAAATACAAACTGTAAATCATACCCTTTGCAATGTGCCAAATATCCAAACGGTGTTTGACTCAAGGCCACTGGTCGTAAATCCATTTCACGACTTGGCGATTTCTGCCACTGATAATGGTTTCCACGACCAGTCCAACACCATCCAGGAAGTTCTTGATCCTTAGCAGACCCTCAAGCTCACACCAACTCCAACTCTTCACCCCATTACTTTAACAAGAAAAAAAAGACAGAAAGAAAAACAAGCTGTGATTTAGAAAATGAATGTAGGATAGACACAATGTCATATGAAATGAGCAATTAACAAACAACATGCACCCTTTGCACCACATGCCTGAACAACTTCTATGTGAAGGATCACGTTTATCCTCTGTTCAATGACACTGACTGTGCCATACTTGGCACAGTGTCCTGGGCTGTCATTCCTGCCATTCTGCTGCCAGGACCAGTTCACCCATATCCCTGAGGTCGCTTTGTTCATTCTTCCAGACCTGAAGAATTGCAGGCTCAAGGTGGAGTCTCTGGTGTCTGAAGAAGGTGCTGTGGTGGATGGCTGCCACTCCGAGGATGTTCAGCATAAATTGGGATTTTGTCGGCATGCTTCCTTAACCCTATAATTACCAATGACGTAATTGACGTGAAAATGGGCCACTGACGTAATTGACGTATTGTGTGTTTTTGGGTGGTCTGGAGTGTTAAAATGTAGTTCCCAGGTGTAGTGGGGGCCCTCCGCCAGCAGAGGGAGCCCTCCCCCAACTTGTCACAAAGTTTCAAGGTGCTGTGATCATTACAATGGACCCTTATAGATCTCTAACTAGCCCTAACAAAAACAACAACAAACAAAGCAACAAAGGGATTTTTTTTTACCTTACCTTATGTGTCTCCAAATAACAGCACAAAAGATCAAAAACATGTAAAAAAGATTGCCAATAGATCCAAAGGTCAATAAATCCAATAATTTGTATCAGGACTCCCATGCTGATGACAGGCTTCAAGCCACAGCCATGGCTTTGCAACAGGGAACAGAATGTACCATTCTGTGTTTGCAGTGTTGCCAACTTCCAAAATACACTAGTGGGACTTCCAAAATGCACTAGATGGAGCTAGGGCAGTGGTTTTCAAACCAACTCACCAACAAAAAAGCACTCGTTTTCTTTAAAAAAAAAAACCCCACTACTTTTTCAATAATTTTGGTGCTAGGGGGGTCTGAAAAAAAGCTCAATATAGTGACAAATGTGCCAAGTTGGCGACACTGGTTGCCAGGTGTTTGGAGAGAAATAAGCAACCAGGTCTCATAATAATAAACTACTTTACTCATAGTGCATGAAAAAGTTCAAATACATCAGAAAATAGCAGTTCTCCAAGCTCACAACACGTTGTGAAGTGGTGTGAGGAAAGTAAATGAAAATAATAATAATAATGTTAATCCTTGAGAATAATAAAATAAAATATACATATTTCTTTTTTTCCTGGTGAAAGTAGAGACTTGCAGGGTTAAAATGAGACATTTGTGACATTTGTGGTCATATCACAAATTTTTATATGGGCATTTTATATGGGACACAAATATGTACTTTATTAGGGTATTTAGCTGGTCTGGCTACACAATTAAGCCTAATTATGCTGGTAGGGAAAGGGTTAAGATAGAATTGCCGCTGATAACAGCAAGTTACCCGCAGTGAACGTACCAATCTTCGGCTGGCTCTCCCACCTCCCAACATGGCCACAGGCTTTACAGTTTTGTGTGACACAGATGGCGGTGCCACATTCTCTTACTGTGCCAGGTGTTTCGGAGAAACATGCTACACAGTTCTGGAAAAGAGTCATAAGCTGTAAACGAAACACAATATATTTCCTGTCCTTCACAGGACACGGGTCATCAACTTCTGGCTCTCTGAAAAAAAAAAAAAAAAAAAAATACAATTTTGATCTTAATCTCTATTAAATTATTTGTATGACATCATTATTGTTGAACAGTCATTTAGAACATGGGAAATATTATTTCAACAGATGGTATTGCAACAATACCATCTACAGTGCAACATGACCACTGACCCAGACGATGTAATCTTCACATCTTTATCATCATCTTCTCCTGGAAGGTCGTCGTCGTCCTCCTCCTCCTCCTCCTCCTCCTCCATTACATTCCCTGGCATATCCAAGATGATTTCACACTACACACCAATGGAGATCATCTCAGGAGAGCTGGTTTGACAACCTAAAATTACAGGCAAAGTGGGAAAAAAAATAGCAGCTACTGTTATTGATCCAAGACAAAGTAATTTGTAAAAAGTAGCAATACAATATAAGACACATATAGACTCACTCTGTTCATCTCCATTGTGGTACCTGCTCGTGAATGTGAAGGCTGAACAACGGTGGCTGATGGAGCACCAGCACCAGAAACGGCGGCGGCTGCAACGTTGACTGTCGGTACAGCGTCCTTCTTTAACTGCAACACATTGCACAGTCCAGCTTTCCACATGCCAAGACCGTCAAAATCATCCGGGGTAAAGTGGGCTCCACATATGGTTGAGACGCCTGGTGTCCCCTTGATCCAGTCCACTCTCTTGATTCATGCAAAGCGGTCCCACTTCCACGCAAACGTTTCACTTCTAGGCCACAAATGTAAACTGATCCCCTCAGACTGGGAAGAATTACTGCATCCCCTGATGACGCAACGCTTAGGCATCGTATTATACAATAATACATACAGTTACACACAACACAACTACAACACAACCACAACGTCTGTCTCCGAGTCCCGACCTTCACCAACGTGCCGATAAGGTATTCTACTGTAGCTAACTTTAGCCGGAAGCTGAGCTGCTGGAATTACTCGCCAAAGTTTGCCGAGCAATCCGCTGCCTACGTCACGCGGTGACGCGTTCGGCTGTTTTCCCGAATGCAAGCCCTTTTCAGGGGAGCAAGAGGGGCTCTCAACTTCTTTCTTCAACTGAGCCTATATATTTTATTTTTTCTGAAACGACTTTATTTCTGGACATCTTTAGGGGGTCATTGACATACATGCGGCATGAGATTTTAAAGGAAATATCGCTCATACCCACTCTTTGTGTGTCGCCTGAAACCAAACAGCCTCGAGTGGAAGTGGCTTACAAAGCCCTCAAGAGCGAGTCTGTACAAGTATAGACATTAAAGATTCAAGAACTTTATTGCCATGTCAACAGAAGTTGATAGGAATTTGTCTCGGTTCATGCTCAACATGTACAGACAACATATATACAAAAGACAACAAGAAGACATTACAGTGCAAAGACCAGCAGCATAGAAATTACATTACATATTAAAAAAAACATTTTCAATAGTTAAAATATCCAATCTACAGGCTCACAACGTGTTATAGATTGGCATGTTGAACTATTGCAAAAGGTTTATCAAAATAGTGAAAAAAGCATCAGGGGTTTGGGATAAGGGGTTTAGCTAGACCGACCATACGTCCGTATTTCCCGGGACATGTCCGTATTTCACGTCCTGTCCCGGGTGTCCCGGTTTATTTTTAGAAATTGAGGAAATGTCCCGGTTTTTGTAAAATTACTTTCATTCAGTTCCTTTCCGACACGCCTTTGCTTACATCGGACCAGTAAATCGACAGGCACTAGGGCACGTTCGGAAATTGCGCACTGAGTACACTGAGCAATGAAAACTAATAGGCGAGTGCGCTCCGGTGTGGTATTTCCGAACGTCCCCCTAGCGCTGCGCACGATGACGTCAGCCCTAAGCAGAGTCAGTGCAGAGCAGCAGCAGGCAGCCTTCGTCAGTCAGTTAGTAGACACTAGACAGCGTGGTTGTCAGTCTCCGCCACCATGCCCAAGCGCAAGTGCACGTTTACAGACGAGTTACAGAAAAAATTCCCTGTATTCAGACCGGGGCGAGACAAAAGTGAAGCACTGTGCACTGTTTGCAAAGCAGGCACATATGTTTCGCTCTGCAATGGTGGTGCAAGGGACCTAAAATTCCACATTGACACAGAAAAACACAAAAAAGCTGTTCGGGCGATAGTAGCAACTGTTCGATATCTGAATATTTCGTGAAACCAGGGAAAGATAGGGTGACCATACTAAAAGTACAAAACCAGGACACCTTGGGGGGAAACAGAAATAATTACAAATTATTTCTGTTTTATTTAAATGCATTTATTCAAAAAGTCAAAAGTGCTTTACAATGTGCTTTACAAAGAAAGAAATAATGTCAATCAACTTCTCTCAGACATAACTCTGAACAGCAACACTGAAACTCAGCCTCAATTTCAGACATGAATGCAACAATGTCTGTTGTAGGCTATTGAAAAAGGTTAACAATTGTCTTCTGGAAAAATGAAAATAAAATATCTAACAAAAAATCCTCTTGTATATTAACAACTTAGAAAGTAACTGTAGTAAAATGTACCAAAAACTAACCAAAATATAAATTTTGGTTAGTTTTTGTTGCATTCATGTCTGAAATTGAGGCTGAGTTTCAGTGTTGCTGTTCAGAGTTATGTCTGAGAGAAGTTGATTGACATTATTTCTTTCTTTGAAAAGCACATTGTAAAGCACTTTTGACTTTTTGAATAAATGCATTTAAATAAAACAGAAATAATTTGTAATTGAAGTTATTTTTGTGTGTGTGGGACCCGTGGGACCCGTGGGACCCCCCCCCCCCCCTGCTAAGGTGTCCTGGTTTTGTACTTTTAGAATATGGTCACCCTAGTTTAGCCCATAGTGTGTGTTTTTAGACCACCAGTCTCAGTAAAGCCTTCACCACATACCGTGTCGATCTAAACTCCATTGGCGTGTGCAACCCCTCCACATGTCCACATGGAAACCACGATATACAAATGTAGATCCACCACAATAAATTATATTTGCGTTGTGTATAACTGCTCCTAAACAATCTGGATGCAGGACAAACAATCCTCCAACTGATGTTCACAATTAAGGTCTCTTTATTTACCTCACCTTGAACAACTGTCAATTAAACCACACAAACAAAACAATGATTTGTGGACTAATATGGTATTTCCTTTTAGACAGTCATGCCATCCTCCTTCTAAATGTCCATATTACTAAAATCCTCATCACACAATTCAACACAAATTGATGCTCATACTGTACTTGTACTGTCTGAGGTGGAGGGAATAATGCAAGAGAAAATAAAAATGAAATTCCAGAATGTTGGATATAAAATCAGATCCATACACATCCATCCATGAAAATAAAATACATCACAAGAAATTATTGATGTGTTTTACTCATGTTGATATTGTCAGGTGATGTAATTCCTCTGCTTTTGCCTCATTGTCATCCTAGAATAGACTGACTGATCATGTCTTAAACTAAAGCCTTTCCCTCTGTATGAGTCCTCATGTGTGAATTTAGATTACCTGTCTGAGTAAAGCCTTTACCACATACTGTACAAGAGAAGGGCTTTTCACCTGTATGAGTCCTCATGTGTTTTTTTAGATCACCTGATTGAGTACAGCCTTTACCACATACTTTACAAGAGAAGGGTTTTTCACCTGTATGAGTCCTCATGTGTTTTTTTAGAAGACATGTCTCAGTAAAGCCTTTACCACATAGTGTACAAGAGAAGGGCTTTTCACCTGTATGAGTCCTCATGTGTGATTTTAGATTACCGGTCCGAGTAAAGCCTTTACCACATACTGTACAAGAGAAGGGCTTTTCTCCTGTATGAGTCCTCATGTGTGACTTTAGAGCATCTGCCCGAATAAAGCCTTTACCACATACTGTACAAGAGAAGGGTTTTTCACCTGTATGAGTCCTCATGTGTGATTTTAGATGACCTGTCTCAGTAAAGCCTTTACCACATACCGTACAAGAGAAGGGCTTTTCACCTGTATGAGTCCTCATGTGTGATTTTAGATGACCTGTCTCAGTAAAGCCTTTACCACATACCGTACAAGAGAAGGGCTTTTCACCTGTATGAGTCCGCATGTGTGTTTTTAGATGATTTGTCTGAATAAAGTCTTTACCACATACTGTACAAGAGAAGGGCTTTTCACCTGTATGAGTCCTCATGTGTGATTTTAGATGACCTGTCTCAGTAAAGCCTTTACCACATACTGTACAAGAGAAGGGCTTTTCACCTGTATGAATCCTCATGTGTGATTTTAGACTACCTGTCTCAGTAAAGCCTTTACCACATACTGTACAAGAGAAGGGCTTTTCACCTGTATGAGTCCTCATGTGTTTTTTTATACCATCTCTGTGAGTAAAACCTTTACCACATACTGTACAAGAGAAGGGCTTTTCACCTGTGTGAATCATCATATGTGATTTTAAATGATACTTCCGATTAAACACTTTGCAACACTCTGTACAACTAAAAGGTTTCTCCCCTGTGCGACTCCTCACAGAGCCAGTTTGTTTTGGTGGTTTCAGATCCTGGGACAGCTTGCGCTGTCCTCCCACATTTTGTGTGTTTCGTGATTTCAGTGTGTTTAAAGCTGACTGACCTCCCCTAGTCTCCTCCCACTCATCACTGTCTTCAGTGTCAGATTCAGAACAGTGTGAAGAGAGGAGCTGATCGTCACTAGTTGGTTGTGATGTTCCACAGTCCTCTACGTCAGCTTGTGTTTTCATGTGTTCAGTTGAGGTGCCGGCTACAGGCTCTGTCTCTCTGTTATCATCATCATCATTACTTTTCACTGCTAGTAATGTCAGCGTTGACCCACCAGCCTCTTCTGCTCGTTGAAGTATCTCCTCCTGTTCCTCTTTAATGTGTGGAGGTTGTGGTTCCTCTAGGAGCAGACTGGAGCTCTTCTCCTCTTCATGTGGAACCTCTTCTTTACACACAGAGACCTGCAGAAAGTCTAGAAGAAGAGAGAAGAAGAGACTCAATAAAAGGTTTGAATCTTGTAGAAGAGAAGTGGCTGGAAGAAGTATCAACAGATTAATCTTTGTCCACATTTTCTATTATTATTTATTTAACAGTGATATTTATTTTCAATGGATTGTGGTATACTAGTGTATATTGGTACAATACATACAATACAATGTTGGTGGTAGGCTACCTGTCCAATAGTAACTTGTTAATTGGGCTGACATTCCAATGTAATAATCACACTGTTTTATTACACTGCTGACTTTATTATTGTCCTGGTTGCTTGGTGATGTTGATTCCTCTAACATGGTGAACAAATCACATCACAGAGAAGGTAATTGATTGGCTAACACAGGGCAACATTTCAGAGCAAGCCAATCAGAGACAGTCTGACAGACTAGAAGTATAAATTATGAGAAGGACAGAAAGCTACAGATACAGTCCATACTGCCAGTAAACGTGTGGCCAAAGTGAACTATAACTCCTTACTTTCTAAAATTAAAGGACCACTTCACCACTTTTCAATGTATGTTCATCAGAGTAGAGACTAACGCCATTAAAATAAATTCGGTTACATAATTCTTAAAGGTATCGTGACATTATTTGTAACATCACTTTATTATGTTGGAGATGAAATGTGTTTAACAGGCTTTCATAGAAAAAAATACTCAATTAATGTGTTTTTGGTCCCTTTCTTTTACATTCTAATGGGGCATGGAGAAAAACACATTCTTTTGGCCACTAGGGGTCGTACTTTACTCCTTCTATGTCAATCACTGTCATGATCCACCCACCCACCCCTCTACCCCTCCTCTCCAACAAACTTCCCCGCCTCCTAGATAGGGTGGCCAGGTCCAACCTGTTCATTTGAGGGAAAATAAGTGTTGCATGTGTGGGACATGTTGAGTGGGGAAAGGGGACAAAATGTGGTTAGTTAATAGGTTAGTTAATTATTAACATTGTGATGTCATTATTCTAAAATAATTCAGGATTTCAATTCATATATAACAAAAATAGCTGATCTTGGTTGAATAGACAGGAAATACTAACTAGACCACTGACACTGTGGTTGCCTCATTTTTAGTGTCCCGAACAAATCCATAGACTTGTCTTTGAGACTAAATATTTGGTGATCAGCAGTTCAACTGTACTGCATTACAGTGGTTTTCAACCATTTTGATACCAGGGACCACTATTTATTCAGCGTTTGAGCCATGGACCACCATTTGACATTTTCACTCCACAGACCCACAATACCAGGCTGGATTTCAGGGCACTGGTGGTCCCCGGACCATTGGTTTAAAACTGCTGTATAATACATTGATTCTAATATATACTCTTTATATCAGTTGTTTGTAAATAGTAGGCCTAATCAATAATATAAACAGAATCCTAGCCGATGTCGCACAAATTACGGGTTATATCAAAGTAAAATGATCGAGCAGAGACAGAGAGAGAGGGACAGAGAGGCAGGCAGAGACCGGCTGCTGTGCCAGAACTTAGGGTATAGAGTTGTGCAAACTCCGTTCACTTCATGGGGCCAGTCTAATGGAGGCTCTTCTACATCAACTTCTATTGAGAATGGTGGCAGCAAATAGGGACAAGTCCTGGACCTGAAGTAGGCAGAGACAGCTTTGATGGTCGTAAAACCCTTTATTTTAGATCGTTTTGTAGTAATAGTAGCTAGGCTACAACATAAACATGACAACAGTTGGCATGTTGCTCTTGTTGAAAATATCGTAGGCTTATTTCCAACTCTAGTCTGTCCCTACTCATGTTAAATGGGCAGCGCCAAAGCGTTCGGTTTCTGACCCCTCAATGTCGCAACACTGAGACTAGATTGCTCTAGGCTGTGAACGGCAGCGTGCCCCAGAGTGAAAGGTGGAATTATTTACACAATTATCTCTCTCTCTCTCTCTCTCTCTCTCTCTCTCTCACTAATTAGCATAACTACAAAATACGGAGAAACCACTGAATGTTCAAAGACCGACTTTTTATGGTGTAATTGTTGTCAAGAACCCCCCCAAAACACAAAAAATGAACAAAAACATGTTTTTAATGTCACGATACCTTTAAAATGCTGTTACAATTACAAACATCGAGGACTTAAGTTTCTACTAAAATCGGGGCAGTGCGCTCTTGGCAACAGTATGCGGCCAGCTGCCATCTTTTTTTTTTTCACTCTCGCCCTCTCCTCCTCGCTTTATCAGTGGGCTAGTAGCATAGAGATACGACAACGTGGTTTCGATCAATAGCAAGGATAAGTCAGTGACGTCGCGTCATTTTTGCCTCGTTTCATTTTATGAAACAAGGAAGTAACTTAATTGGCGATGTATAGCTGCGTGAGTCACACGTGACATCATCAACGAATCCTTGTTTATTTTACAAACAAACCGACATCACTTCTGTGCCCCTACCCCCCCCCCCCCCCCCCCCCCCCCACACACACACACACACACGACTCACAGGGGAAAACAAAAACAGAGAAGAGATGGCAAACACTACTGCTACAGAGGATCAAGTGGGTAAGTTGGGGATTACAAACAGTAAATACAAACACTACTTCACCATCGTTGACCAGCAAAAAAAGTGACATCGAATGTATTTCTTAGCATATAATTGTGTGTGTGTGCGTGTTTACTGTGCACTGCATGCGCTCACATATGTAGTAGTAATGTCATTTGCATGTTTCATTGCAGGCAATCAAAACCAGATTTGCAACTGTTCTGGAAAGTGAGATTGCCCTACTAGCTGCTGTGACACTACCCAGGTTTAAACTACGTTGGCTGCAGACACAGGACAAAAGGGACCAGGCCAAGGCAAGGCTCCTGGCAGAGTGCCGTAAAGTCCTGTTTCAAGGTACCAGCACACACAACCTCAGCACTGACTCTGCCAAAGAGAGAATACCACTGATGCTGCCCAATCCCAAATTGTGGATTATGTCAAATCGATGGATAAAGACATGGAGACTGCTCAGATTTCTCAGATCAGATTTCCTCTGATAAAGCAGATTTCACTAAAATACAATGCAGCAACCCCCTCCAGTGCCCCTGTAGAGTCTGTTTAGCCTAGGGAAGCTGGTTTTTATGCCAAAGAGAAACCGGTTGTCTGACCAGAGGTTTGAAAAGCTTCTGCTTCTTAGGTACAATCACTGGTTTAATGAGCAGCATGGTTAGATCACTGGTTTAATGAGCAGCATGGTTAGATCACTGGTTTAATGAGCAGCATGGTTAGATCACTGGTTTAATGAGCAGCATGGTTAGATCACTGGTTTAATGAACAGCATGGTTAGATCACTGGTTTAATGAACAGCATGGTTAGATCACTGGTTTAATGAACAGCATGGTTAGATCACTGGTTTAATGAGCAGCATGGTTAGATCACTGGTTTAATGAGCAGCATGGTTAGATCACTGGTTTAATGAACAGCATGGTTAGATCACTGGTTTAATGAGCAGCATGGTTAGATCACTGGTTTAATGAGCAGCATGGTTAGATCACTGGTTTAATGAGCAGCATGGTTAGATCACTGGTTTAATGAGCAGCATGGTTAGATCACTGGTTTAATGAGCAGCATGGTTAGATCACTGGTTTAATGAGCAGCATGGTTAGATCACTGGTTTAATGAGCAGCATGGTTAGATCACTGGGTTGTCGGGATAGATGAAGGAATGCATACATGTCTGTATGCACAGACAAAAAAAAATCACACAAGTTTGAGTTTACGTTTTCAGTACTACAAATGAATACCTCATGAATACCTCATGAATACCATATTTTGTTAAACTGTACTATTTGTTCTAGGGATGTCCAACTGTTAATTTTGGTTATCGACAACATTAACAGGTAATGATTAACTGATAAAATAAAAAGTACAATCAGGGCACGCTGGACTATTCCAATTTCATCTACGTTATTTTCCAGCCACTGAGCTTCCACTAAACTTTGGTCAAATAACTATCTTTGTAAGTAATTGAGCCAATAGTTTTATTTTATGGATGTCAGCAAGGCCATTGCGCTGTCTGTCTGTCTGCATCATGGCACACGCAGCGCACATGCATGGCTATATGGAGTTTACGCATGTGTCTCTTTCAATGATCTTTCTGATGGCTTTATCCTCTTCAATTAATCTCTGGATTTTGGACCTTTGACCTTTAGCCTTTAACCCTAATAAAAGTATGTAAAATGACTGCAATAAATATATTTTTGTGATTATTAAAATTTATTACAATTAACTAATTAATTAATTAGCATAAATAAAGTACCCCCCCCCCCCCCCACCCCCCAAAAAAAAAAAATAGATCATGGTAGTACAACCTAGTAGTAAGGTTGTAACGCAAAAAAGCCCTTTTCTTAGTAATTAGTTTTACTTTTGTAATAGAGTAATTGAGTTACTAATTACTCAATTACCTTTTTAGGAAGTAATTTGTACTTCTAATTGAGTTACTTTTTCAAAGTAATTTGCCCACACTGATCTTCAACGTACATCATGTACATGATAAATACCACTATTTTTTTCCTACTCAGTCTGTGTCTCACAAGAGGGCTGTGGACAGTTCAGACCTGTCCTCCAATGACATCATCATTTGGCAGATTTTTTTTGAAAATATATTTATATTTTTTATTATTGGAAGGATGGCTGCCATTTTTGCATTGCGACTTTTCACAAATAGAAAGCCTGCAGTTTCTATTAGCTTGGATTCCACCATTGACAATGTCATTGGAAGAGGTTTATGAACTGTCCACGGCCCTTCTGTGAGACATAGACTGAGTAGGAAAAAATAGTAGTATTTTATCATGTACATTAGGACCTGTTATATGAATATACGTTGAAAAGTGGTGAAGTGGTCCTTTAACTTCCTCAACACTGATTACAATGTAGCATATCCAGGTGTACCAGTACTGTATATGCAAATGCTTCTAGTTTTGCATGTTAAAACACCATTCATTTCACTGAGGAATGTAGGTCTGAACAAATTACTATAGTGGAAAATTTAAAAGTTGAACACAATTTTTGTTTTCAATTTGAGTGTCCCAAAACTGTAAGGTACGTTTGCATGCCATCATGCTATTAATACGATAAAAAATGTGATCATGACAGTGAGTTAAGAATACTTCCCAATACAGAAAATTGGACTCACGCTGGTCCATTTAGTAGAGGCTGTCTATGGAGCCCATCTTGAAGTGTTGACCGAAAATATGTGTAAAGTGAATGTTTTGGCCATGAGAACGATTTCTCCAACCATGACAGGGAACTCAAGACACTGCCCTTTACACTCTCACTTCTCTCTCACCAGGTGAATGAGCCTCTAAGCTGAGCTGAATGCTCAAAACACACACACTTTGAACTGCGATAGCGGACAGACTGTGTAAAATATTCAGTTAATGTATGAACCGTGAAAAAGTTGATGTCTTGACAGATTTTTGCTTTTTAATTGCTTTGCTGTGTTATGTTCCCGGTGGATATTGTGGATTTTTGTTTTGTGTGTGTTCGGCTACATTGAAAATGAGTGAATGACCCTCAATTGTACTCCGAATTGAAATAAAGGTTATGATGGTGAGATTTTGCATTTATGCGTTTGTGGTCCGGTTGCCAACCCCTGACCTAGGACAATGTATGGGCAGCTATAATATGACCTTCAGACTCAAATTATGTTTTATTTTTTACCTGAGAGAGTGTGGCACATTGTCATCCCATGTAGTAAGGTCAATGTTGACACTTCAGCCTCCTCTTCTATGTCTTCCTCTTTAATGTGTGGAGGTTGTGGTTCCTCCTGGACCAGACTGGGGCTCCTCTCCTCATGTTCAGGAGAAACCTCTTTACACACTGACAGACACAAGGAGAAGAGAAAAAAACATTTGTGACTGTTATGCAAAACAATCACAATGGTTATAAAACAATCACAAATGGGTTTCGCTCCTCCTGCTCAGAACGTATCATTCACGGAAGTGATGGATCAATTTTGTTCACCAAAAGGATCCAGTTATTGAATTTGATTTTTGAACGACCCATCACTGCCACACACACACAGGATCAGTTTGGACGTGGGTTTTGAATTAGAACAATTTTGCAAATATTCAAATTTCCCCCTCAAGCATAAGATCAGTATCGGCCAATCATAAAAAACAAAACAAAAACACTGTGATTGGATGGGCCTGAGCAGAGCACCACTACTGAACTGACAGCCCATACATCCTAATGCCCTAACTACATCAAAGTGTCGACTCTTTCCATCATGCGTCAGGTTGCGTCGGCTTGTGACCAAATGGTGCTTTAACTGCTCATGTCACACCAAAGGGTCAACGTGCTCCGAGCTGCGACAGTCAATCATACAGTGCTGCCTGCAGCAGCAGTGTGGATCATTTCTGACACTTTTAATTTATCACATGATTATCACACAAATTTTTGGGACTTTAACAACGTCATGCACAAGGTACCCTGTCCCACTAGACACTACGCAATTAAATTTCCATAAATCTTTGAGGATTTTTTTTGAGTCATCACATTACATGTTTTCTACATTGCCTGACATATTTTGGCCAGGGGAGAAATATATTGCACAACAATGAATCTGCCGTCAGCAGTGAGTTGTTATTTATTTGGAAATGTACTGTATTCTACAAATGAATCATTCAATCAATCAGTCAATACACGTGGGCCGTGGGCAGCTGTTCAGTTATGCACATGCCTAAATTGTTTTACTTACATGATATACCTGTATAGTAAGTATTAAATAATTCACTCATGAAATTAATAGGACTGCTAGTGTCTGCTTGACTTACAAATTCCTTGACTCCTTCAAAGCCTCTCTCAAGGAACACCTACGGCTGGCTGCAATTATAAACTGGCCTTTGTAAAATAAAAAAAATGTCTATTTGGCTCTTCTCTTTTTCACCCTGTTATCTTTTTCATACATAGGCCTATACATTTTTTTATATTATATTACATTTACATATAGATTTCAAATTGTTCCTATTTACTGCTTATACTGTATGGAATGCTGGACCCCAAGTGGAAACAAGACCACAAGTTCTTTTGTCTGTGTTCCTTTTGGACCAATGCTTCGTCTGACTGTATATTTTCTCTCTCTCTCTCTCATGACCCTGATCTCTCTCTGGTGCCGGCCCTGGAACCACCCTGGATCCACGACATGCTGAACCACGCTGCTATTTGAACTAGAGGCAGACGTCTCCTGTTCTCCACAGGGAATAATTCATATATATTTACTATAGCCTTATTACTAATATCCTGTTACCACTATGTGCCATTACTTCTAGCATGTTCCTCCCTCGTATAAAACGGTGCTCAACTTGATCTGAGTGAAATGTTGAATCTGCTCGCCTTTTTGGTCGTCGTAGATAACCGTTATCTCCTGGGTTCTGACCGAGCTTTCCACCCCAACGTCCACTATGTCACAAAAAGACTTCTTATACATTCAATTTGTTAATCACAAATTTGTCAATCAATTTTGCAGCTGGCGATACCTTGTGCAGTGCAAAGGTATAATATAACGCTGCATGTTACACTCGCCTGGATAAACTGATGAAAAAAGAAGAGAGTTTAGCCTGTACTTCATGAAGCTTGCAACAACAAGCGTCACCATGCGCTGGCATGCGTCAAGACATATCACACTGAAGGGACATGTGCCGACATGCATGCATCAAGACATATCACACCGAGGGGACATGTGTCGACATGCATGCATCAAGACATATCACACTGAAGGGACATGTGTCGACATGCATGCATCAAGACCGCCTTGACACTTTGGTGTTGCTACACTAGCAATATTTTGATCAATATCAACATCAACGGGCAACATGATGAGACACATGGCAACAGGCAACACAACAGGCTTCTTTTTTCCTGAGAGTGTACAAATGTGAACCAAATGGACCCTAGCAGGTCCATTTGGTTCCATTTGTACACTCTCAGGGAAAAAGAACCCTTAGTTTGCATTGAATCATTTTCACCCAACTCACAATGTTCATTTAGCAAAATAGAAGTTACAAAATCCTTGTCTTTGTCCACCGCAGTGAAGCAGCAGCAGCCATGGTTTCAGAAAAGTTTATCTGTGGGAGTCTAGGAGAAAGGAACAGGTGATGCCCAGGAGGGCTGTGATTGGAGGCTTCCGAAATGTTGACCAGTAGAGGGCGCTAACAATCTGACTTTTCTGAACAACCAAGAGTTGATTTTTTTCTATAGAAAGATGAAAAGTCAACGTTGATAGTTGACGTTGCTTGTTGATGTTGATCAAAACATTGCTAGGTGTATCAGGGCCCTCAGACTCTTTTAGACTTTTTTTTACCTGAGAGAGTGTGGCACATTGTCTTCCCATGTAGTAAGGTCAATGTTGACACTTCAGCCTCCTCTTCCATGTCTTCCTCTTTAATGTGTGGAGGTTGTGGTTCCTCCTGGACCAGACTGGGGCTCCTCTCCTCATGTTCAGGAGAAACCTCTTTACACACTGACAGACACAAGAAGGAGAGAAGAGATAAACACTCACCTTCTGGCCAAAAGGTGCATTTTATCCTGTCTTCCATGTGCAATGCATCACCGTTTGGCAGAACAATTATGTTATGAGAATTGAAAGACAAAAGGCGGAAAAACAATGTGTGAGTACTTTATATTTAAAATCAGAGATTTTAACATTTTTGAATGTATGTAAATGTATCAACCCACACAAAACTTGATTAATGCTCCTAATATGTAATTTTATTGTAAAAAATAATAATGACAGTTTTAATTGTTTAAGTTTTTCATTAAGTCTCATCTCCAAAAATCTGAATCATATTAAAGTGAAATCAGCTTCAATCTGGCCACCGATTGCTGCAATATGCTCAGATATGGACCTAAATAGCGTGTGCGCAAATCCACGCACAGCCCTGTATTTTGAACATTATTTACAAGAGAGCAATCCCAACGTTAGCCGAAGATGCTAACTCGGATAGCATCGACCACGGTTTAAGTGTATTAATCAATGGATTAAACAAAGCTCGGCTGTACGTCTTTGGCTACCTTTACCTACAGGTAAATGCTTGTTTACATCTCAGCTTATCGGCTTTGGCACTTAAACAGTTAATTATCAAGGTGCACCACTTGTTCACTCAAATGAAAAGTGATTCATTAAAAGACTGTGCACCATGTATTTTTATCTATATGGCAAAATCTTATTTGAAAGGGTGGGCTGGATATTACAATATTCTCAGATGTTTTTATTATATGGAATATGACAGAGCTGAGCTAGTAAAGTAATCAAATCAACTCATTAGTATTACTCTCATTATAAAATAAATCAAGTTATATGATGTTATGTTATGATGTTATATTACCAAGCAAGGGTGGTATTTAAAAAAAGAAGGAAAATGTTAAAGGGGGCGTGACATGCCCCCCGGGGAGCTCACAAATGGTAATTCAGATGCTAACCTTTGCCGTGACGTCACGCAGCAGGTCTAACTTCCCCCATAGTCAGTGCTAGCATAGCAACAGGCTAGTTGTTTTGACATTACATATGGCTTCATACTGGGTCAAATATCCACTTGAAAATTATTATTTTCACTAACATCTTATTTACAATGACATTGGGTTGAGGTGTTGTTTACACTAACTGTTGCATAATCGCAATTTCAAACGTTAGTCCCATGGTACCGGGCCACATATGTGTGTTTCCCCACTGAGATGGTGCTGAGCCATGGCATGGGTAACTACTTCGCCCTGCTCAGCTTCAGTAACAGGCTAAAATGTACATCTTCATGGATATCTCCCAACATATGTCAACATGCAAGGTGGAAGAGTTCTTTCCATTGATATTCCGTTTTGACAACGGATAATACTACTACGCTATTAGACAGATACAGCTGAAAAATTGAGCGGCGGTGGACTGAAGAATCGAGCCGCTGCTGGCCCGCTGCCGATCACAAACGCCAGAGCAGCGACGGACCTTCCCCTCCTCTCCTCAGACAGAGGGGGGGAGAGACCAGGACTGGATCTAGGCACGGGCATGCCATGATGACTGCCCCACCAAACACCACTAAACCAACTGCCATTTTCAGCTGCCCCCCCAATTCGGAAATGTTACATCCGGGCCTGATACTTTCAGTGCGAGGGGAGGGACTATGTGACTCTCTCTCTCTCTCTCTCTCTCTCTCTCTCTCTCTCTCTCTCTCTCTCTCTCTCTCAGAGCCATAGCCATAGAGCCATAGAGTTGCGACAACTCAGTCCATGTCATGGGGCCGGTCTAATGGTGGCTCTTCTACTTAGACTTGAATAGAGAAAGGGGACAACAAATAGGGACAAGTCCTGGACCTGAAGTAGCTGGACTCAGGCAACAGCCTGTTACCGGTGACATTTAGAAAACATTCATAAAACAACTCTTATATGCTAAAGTGTCATCAAATGGTGGTCCATGGCTCAAATTCTGAATAAATGGTGGACCCTGGTGCCAAAAAAGTTTTCTTCTGTAAATAATGAAAAGGAAGGAAGGCCTACTTTAAAAAAAAAAAAAAGGAACATTTTGGATTTTATTTATTTTAAAAATGCGAAACGTACCGAAACCGAACCGAAACCGTGGCCCCCATACCGAGGTACGAACCGAACCACGGGGTAACTGAACCGTTGCACCCCTAGTAGGTAGGTAGGATACCTCACTATAAACAACTATAGCAACAGACATGCTAAGTAGTAGTGGTAGTCTGGTAGGCAGGTAGGATGGCTCACTATAAACCACTATAGCAACAGACATGCTAGTGCAGTAGTAGTGGTAGTCTGTTAGTCAGGTAGGACGCCTCAGAGTCATTCCGCGCCAACTCACCTAAGGGTCCCCACATCACCATCTCAGATTTTGCTCAAAAAATTCTACGTGCCTGTATCACTTACGGCTACGTGCCAAACTGTCCGTAATGGCCAACTTTGTATTAACGTTCAATACATTTATGGGGTGTAAAATCAATGCATTTCAAGTTATGAAGGAAAAACCACATTTCTGGGCAGACATTTTGGATTTTGGGGCCGCCATCTTGGAATTTTGAGTGGCACGTGCCTTTTTCCTAAAGAGTAGACCTTGGAGAGTATCTGTGCCAATTTTCATGCTTCTATACCAAAGTGAAGTATCGTATGAAAAAAGTGAGTTAGTCTGCTGCACTATTAGGGTGGTGGGTGTTCTCTCTAGCATACTCTAAGGTTTTGGCCGGTGGCAACATTAGCATGTCGGAGAAAAGGATCGAAGGATCGAAGATATTTCGTGCGAGGATGATATTTATGATACGGATGACCAGCAACAGCAGCGGAGATGAAGATTCTGATGATTATAGCGACGCGACGATCGGAGGTTGCAACACACGGACATCTCGAGGTAAGAACAAATAATATTACTATGAGACGGTCGGGAAGAAGTATTTGCTATTGTTGTTATACAGGAGGATACGGGAGGGTGATGAACAGCAATTTACTACAATGACCATAACGTTGTTATAATGACGACGATTGGCGAACGCTATGTGTACCGTTATGCATGGAATTTACTACAGCAAGCCAACCACAATGATTAAGAATGTTTACCGTTATATGGAAACAATAAGCAACTTTGGCTACTACAGTGACCATAACGGTATAATAATGACTACAAAGGGCGTCATTATTATATTCACATTATTATCTGGAAATACTATGTGATGATAGTACTATTGTACCACCGTGTTGTTATAACTTTATACACGGGTGAAAACGGTACTAAGATGACTATATCAATTCTAATATAAAAAGCATTTGTAAACAACTATACACAATGGTGTATACCAGGGGTGGCCAACCCGCGGCTCGCGAGCCACATGTGGCTCTTCAGCTGGTTACATGTGGCTCTTAAGGGGCTTCCACATGAAACCGTCAAAAACGCTCGGCATGACGCAGTCATTCATTCCCTATACAGTGGTGTCTAACCACTCGATCATGGACTGATTCCTAGTTAACCGCGGAGGTGTAGGTGTATGTTTTTTGACTTGTCATACTTTTTTGGATTGTAAACCCTATTTCTAAATACATGCCTATATGTTTTAATAGTGTGTCTTTGCATTGCGCAGTTACACACACGTGTCTTATGGCAGGAGAGGGGAAATCTATTTGTGACCATGACGGCCATCGCAGCGATTTTATAACCGTTGTGACAGTTTGATGTGGCTCTTTGCAATAACACAGTGAAAAACGTGGATCTTAGTCTATGACTGGTTGGCCACCCCTGGTGTATACAATGGTGTGTGATACTACTACTACTACTATAATAATTGTAATAGTAATGAAAATAGACTACTACTAATATGATGATAAAATAGCTATGACATTTTACTTATGTACATTTTCTACAATTCTGTAAGCAATAATTATAAACAATGTAGAGAGAATAATGTCTGAACACATGATGGCTTATAGGTAAACATTTTTCTTTCCTCCAAGGTGACTAAAATATATGTGAATTTGCAGGTCCAGGTCTACAGCTCCACCATAACCAGCCAGCTGATTTGAACCACGCTGGAAGCGGAGATGGTTCCTGAACTTCTCTTGCTCCTTTTTGGACCTTCTGCAGCTTCTTTGGGACAGCGTGTCAGCATGACAAGCTCAGAGACAACAGGATGAGTTGCGTTGTGTGGTTGGTAGAGAACTTTGGAACAAAGAAACATACTCGTGCTACTGTTTTGCCAGGTATCTGTGTGCAAAGAGTGCTTTGGGAAGCAAGTTTTCTTTGACAAATGACACTGTGCATCATCCTCCCATCTCCTGTATAACAATTAGAGCAGTACTACGTTTACTAGTTTTATTGATTTTATTATCCTATATTTATTATTGTGTTTTTTACAAAATAAATGTATTTTCTAATGGAACCCTATTGTGTCAGATCTCATATACTGTATATTGCTTCCATCTGCTACAGAGGCTAAGAAAGTAGACATTTCATTGATTTTATTATATTTTCTGAATTTGTAGACGTTTCAGATTTTGTGACAAAGGTTTGGACCAAGAAAGGTAACTGTCTATGGAAGGCACAGGTGTAAGCTATCAAATGGGATTGTAATTTTGTTTCAATCTACTACAGAAGCTGGGAAATGACAGAAATGGTATTTCTTTAGCAGACGTTTTACCACATTTTCATAATTTCTGACTTTGGTGATTTTTCTAAAATTGTGATAATGATTTGGACCATGGCAAGTAATTTTCCATGAAAGCCAAAGGTCTGAGCATTCAAATAGTTTTGGAATTTTGTTTCTAGCTGCTTCAGAGGCTGAGATATCATTTTTTACTAGACGTTGACAGTCCTGTCAAGTTTTACAGAAAAGGTCAGGTTTTAGGGGTATTTTTCCAATCGGACTTAGGTTTTTAGGGCTTTTTTCTAACCGGACTTAGGACACAATGGGTTAAGCCTTACACCTATTGTCGTTTATTTCAATTAGTTATAAAAACAAACAAACTATTTAAATTAAACAAATTACACATGCATTAAAACAAAAGGAATCCCTCTGGTCAGTGATTTTAATGGTTGGGCCAGTGTTTTGGAGAATCCACTAATGCTAAATTTCCCTTAATGTCGACCCCTGAGTTGAACGCGGACCCCTTCTGCATCCAAAAGGATACAGAAGGGGTCTCCGGGTCTATGCTATGTGTACAGTAATAAGCAACCAAGAAAGGATTGTGGTAAAAATAAAACAATCATGATAATTTTGCATGGCTGCATCCAACCTGAGTAGCTTTTTGACAAAAATCGCCGTTTTATCCCAAATGGGGCACCTACGTCATTCATGCAAATCTGCATTGATTAAGTCTGCGAAATGCCTAAATTGTAAATTGTATATATTAAGTTAAAACTAGACCTGTTTATAATTATAGATTTCACAGGGCCAATAATGTCTTAGATCAATGATTTTATTGTAGTTAATTTCACTAGCTGTATTCATAATAATTTCATTTTAGACAGTATATTCTGCTCCTACATCTACCTGTGCTGCCAGAGCCTGAACACTGACTACCTCCATAACTTGTGCTACTTCCTCCCAATTTCAATCCCAGATTGAAATTGTATCCATTTATATTTCAGATAATCCTTCTACAATTAGTAAAAATGACAAAATATGACTCCTAGCATCATCCAAGTGAAACTCATCAAATGTCCCAGGGACTCATCCAAAAGACCCTCCCTGCATTCTGGGACCCATTAGATTGAAAACCTATTTACATCGCAGGCGTTATAAATTACTTACTCATCTCTGCAGCGATTTGGTAAACAGGTGAGATGTCCGGTATTCACAGGCGAGATGTCCGGTATTCACGGGCGAGATGTCCGGTATTCACGGGCGAGATGTCCGGTATTCACAGGCGAGATGTCCGGTATTCACGGGCGAGATGTCCGGTATTCACGGGCGAGATGTCCGGTATTCACGGGAGGAATGTCCAGAATTCACGGGTGGGTTGTCCGGTATTCACGGGTGGGTTGTCCGGTATTCACGGGAGGGATATCCAGAATTCACGGACGGGTTGTCCGGTATTCACGGGAGGGATATCCAGAATTCACAGGTAAGATCTCCGGTATTCACGTGAGATGTCCGGTATTTACGGCGGAGATCGTAGGAGGTTTTCACAGCGAGATGTCCGGTATTCACAGGCGAGATGTCCGGTATTCACGGGCGAGATGTCGGGTATTCACTGGCGAGATGTCCAATATTCACAGGCGAGATGTCCGATATTCACGGGCGAGATGTCCGGTATTCACGGGCGAGATGTCCGGTATTCACGGGCGAGATGTCCAGAATTCACAGGTAAGATCTCCGGTATTCACTTGATATGTCCAGCGAGATGTCCGGTATTCCTTCCAAACTAGCGATGTTTACTTGTTTTACCTCCTTTAGAAGACATTTTCACCAAAGAGAGTCTTCCAAACTACCGCTGTTTTCTGGACTTCAACGCCGACAAACTGAACTTGAAGCTGGGCTGAGTGAGTGAGGAAACACCGCTGGAGTTTAACTTAATATAATCTAAAATGTGTCGAGAGGAGGATCAACAGTAGCCCAAGACATTGGACTCTCGTAGAGAGGTGTTGGCGATTCTGACGTGATCACTCTACGAGAGTCCAAGCGTTTGTATCGTATTTCCTTGTCGGATTTCGCCGTTTCGGCTTCTAGTAGCTCTTAGGGTGCACCAGTCCCACATGTAAAAGGCTGAACATAAGCCTCCACCCACTAGCTTCCACTACGGCAAAAGATTGTAGGCCGTAGAGTCCTAGTTTTTAATAAATAAAATGTTTTATATTTACCTCTCTGTGTTGTGTTGTCTCTGTTGTTGTTACGAGAGGCCATCTTGCCCATTACGTCACCGTTTCGCCGCTGCGAAACAGCGCCACCCCTGGCCGGGAGGTGTAATGCGCATAAAAAGGACAATATCTGGTACAGGCTATTTTACTCACTTTTTTAGCATTTTAATATCTTAAATAAGTATATATATATATATATATATATATATATATATATATATATATATATATATATATATATATATATATATATATATATATAATCCTTCTCGCTAGTTATTATATTTCAATATTATTTAAATTCCTATTTGCCTCCCACACATGAAATGGATTTATATTTTGCTGCAAAAGTAGTGACATTCATATAAAAAGTTATACACCCCAAACTAAAAATGTAGCCTGTTTGTCTGGGGTTTGAGACATATGAATTCCATATGGAAGCTCTTGGAGGCTTAAAAGTTGGTATACTTGAAGCCAGAACATTCCTCTAGACTCTAGAAAAGACCAGGTGCCAATATCTCAATGTAAATAGGAGTTATAGTCATTTGAACACATACCTAATAGGCAGATTATAAATCTGTGTAGAAGTTCTCTTGTACTTTGTATTGACTCAGACATGCATCATCAAGGCAACACATATTTGGGGGGGGGGGGGGGCTAGCTCAACCACTCAATAGTTTATCACTACTTTGTATTGGAGTGCCGATTCACATTGTGTCACGTTTGGCTTGCAATGACAATGTTTAGTAAAGGTTTGCATGAAAGTTGACTAAAACTACGGTATATCATCAAAATGTCATTCATTGCAGAGACGGTTCACCTTAATATGGCAATGGCAGAAGAAACCATGCAAGGTACCGACGAGCACATCGGGAGCAATTTGGGGTTGAGTGTCATGCTCATGGACACATCCACACTAACTCTGGGGAAGCCTGGTTTCAAACTGACAACCTTGGAGTTACCATCCAGCCACTCTGAGCCACCGCTGCCCTCTTAGCTCATATGCCACTGGGAACTAATGTGTCCCATTTTATTTTTACAATTTACCTCCAGCAATTTGATATACTGTATCCTGAACTGCTATAGCTGAAGACCATCTGATAGGCTTATTTAATTCTAAATGATGATATAGGAAGAACCCCAGAGCCTGTTGCACTTGCACACATAGTAGCTTACTGCCAGTTAGGTCAGTGACATGTCTTTGGTGTTTGGTATGACCCAGCAGGAATCAAACCCTGACCTTAGGGCAGAAGGGGCCAAACGAGATACAGAAAATATTGTTGGAAGGCCAAGCCTAAAGGCCCGAACTAAATTCTGTGTAATATTAATTTAATGTCTAAACGTACTAACTAGTAAATGGCATTGACTTGACACTCTGGTAAGAGTATTATGTTATTATAGCAGTGGCATGTCTGATTTCACTACTTTTGCAGCAAAATATAAATCCATTTCATGTGTGGGAGGCAAATAGGAATTTAAATAATATTGAAATATAATAACTAACGAGAAGGATTATATATATATATATATATATATATATATATATATATATATATATATATATATATATATATATATATATATATATATATATATATATATACATATATATATATATATTAGGGGTGGGACTCGATTAAATTTTTTGATCTAATTAATATGGAGCTTTGTAATTAATTAATCTGAATTCATCACATGCTAATATTTGATCCGAGAAGCATTTTTTGTGTCAATTAAAACAGGTTGGTAGTGTGTGAGTGAGTTTTTCTAAATCAAAACTGTGTCCATACTGTGAAATGTTAGGTTAAGGGTGAGGGTTAGACATAGCGTTAGTAATAGTAATAGTAGTTAGTAATTTGCGAACCAATGGGAGTTTGGATCATTGGCAGCCCGGTTTGCCTGATTGGCTTCTTCTCCCATTGCATGCACCGCTATGATCGGTACTCCTGAAATTCATCCAGTGAAAAACGTTCTGTGGTGCAAAATCTCTGTGCGATTAAAATGAGTTATTTTTTTAATTGCGTTTTTTTTTCTGTAATTACTTAATCTCAATTAATCAGTTAAATATATATATATATATATATATATATATATATATATATATATATATATATATATATATATATATATATATATATATATATATATATATACTTATTTAAGATATTAAAATGCTAAAAAAGTGAGTAAAATAGCCTGTACCAGATATTGTCCTTTTTATGCGCATTACACCTCCCGGCCAGGGGTGGCGCTGTTTCGCAGCGGCGAAACGGTGACGTAATGGGCAAGATGGCCTCTCGTAACAACAACAGAGACAACACAACACAGAGAGGTAAATATAAAACATTTTATTTATTAAAAACTAGGACTCTACGGCCTACAATCTTTTGCCGTAGTGGAAGCTAGTGGGTGGAGGCTTATGTTCAGCCTTTTACATGTGGGACTGGTGCACCCTAAGAGCTACTAGAAGCCGAAACGGCGAAATCCGACAAGGAAATACGATACAAACGCTTGGACTCTCGTAGAGTGATCACGTCAGAATCGCCAACACCTCTCTACGAGAGTCCAATGTCTTGGGCTAGATCAACAGCAACAAAGAGCTTCTCTCCTATTCCGCCATTACGATGAAGAAGCAATGGGTTGCCACGTTGTGTGGAAGAATCAAGCAAGCAGCTCGATGAAAACAAGGCCAAAAGAAGCCTGACTAAAGGCTGTTTGAACATAGCAGATCTACAAAATCACAACGCAGATCTACGCGTGTAGATCTGCTATTTACAACACAATCACGTGAGAACAATGTGACAAAATGTGGAATATTCATTTTAACAACAACACAAATCTTGTTCCTGACACAAAACACTGTTAAATATACAGTCCTTGGATATATGCAATTATCTGGAGGTCCTTATATGGAGATGTGTTAGAATCAGTGGTTTAAACAACTACACTTTAGAAACAAGCCCAAATAAACAACTACACTTTAAATAAGCACCAAAAACGGAACCCGCAACCACTAATAATTATAAGCAATTTCACTGAAAAGACGCTTATAATAAGCAGACCTGGCAACCCGGGACAGTATTGGGACAGTAGAAGCCAGACCAGCGACAGAGCCTTCCAGAGCCTTAGAAATAGACAGAGTTGCGACATTGAGGGGGCATAAAATAGGCTGGTCACGTGGTGCACGTACTCACGCGAGCCCATAGGCTCTAATGCATTCAGTAACTTCCGGCTGCCACTGCCCGTTGTCACTATCCAATAGAAGTCAATGTAGAAGAGCCGCCATTGCACTGGCCCAATGAAGTGAACGGAGGTGGCGCAACTCTGTCTATTTCTAAGGCTCTGGAGCCTTCCATAGAGACACACGGGGACTACAAATGTCATGAAACAGCGGAGACGCAAGAGGGTACGTCAGAAAGGGGGACTGCCGGCAGCCCACTGAAGTCCACTGAAATTCCACTGTAGTTAGCCTACCCTTAAAACAATATGAAATGAACAGAAGACTATATTGATTTGAATAAAAATATGATTCCAAATGTATGAAGTCTTTCTCAACACATGTTGTTGTTTTTTCTCAATAGAGGTCGTGTTTCACATTTAATTTACCACTTGAATTAGTTATCCATAATGCTAACAGAGCAGAGAGGAGACTGCAGACAGAGAACCTGTCGCTTTTAAATGACGTCACTGTCTTTACGAGGCTACAATCGCCGACTTTGAAGAGTCGAATTCTCAACAATACACACCAATCCCGACTGACTTTGTTCATTCATGTCTATATTTGGTACATGTCACAGCTTATTATTATGTTTTACCTACCTCGGAGCTCTGACAGCTGTTTTACTGTTGTCAGCTTGTTGTATTAATAAATGTGGCTGATTAATTGGGAAAATAAGCCAGCTATATTTGGAGGAGTGACATATACTGACATTTTCAACTACCATAGTGAATTATGCAGAGGAGTATTAACTAGTCTTGTAAAATGCCGTTTGGATCATTATAAACAAATACATAGCATATGAAACAAAACACAGCTAATATATCTGAGTATTGAAAATCTCAAGGGATGGGACCATGACGTATATACTGTGCGACCACATTAATTTGAGATTTATAATGCTAGTACATGTGAATTTCTGATGGAGTATATTATAGTACATTGTGGGCTGTATATTCAGATGGCAGGTGTGTGACAGTAATAAGGATAAATAAATCTTATTTTACACGTCATCAGAACACAGAATAAAGTGCTACAGCCTCAGTAATAAATTAGTGAAATTACGGTATTTTGTGACAGGGATTGCAGGGATTGCATTGACCGCTGGAATACCCTGTTCTAACGAACCCTTTGGGTAGCCGCTGTTTCATTTGGGGGCGTGAAATTTGTAGTCTCCGTGTGTCTCTATGGCTACGATTACTCGCACAGGCCAGCGTTTTTTTTTTTTAGCTAGGATAACGTCTATGATAAAGAGAGAGGATAAAGCACGGGGGCGTGGCGCAGGCTGGTTCCGGTTTGCACATGCTCAGTGTAAACAGGAACTGCTATAATGGAATGTTTCAGCAGAGGCGCTAGAGTTACTGACCCTGAACTGAAATTATATACAGGTGCTGGTCAACGAATTAGAATAATTTGAACAGTGCAAATTAAATTCTTTGAATGCATTTCTTGTGCAGAAAACAAATCAGGTGTTCACCGTGCCTGTCCTACTCGTTAGAGTAATCACAGAACTCGTTACCTGCAAAAAATTTGCTCAGCTGAGCTTTCCAAAAGGCCCATTTAGGCCATTTAACTGTGACACTGTTGTTTCATTGAATTAGAATAATGGAGAAACCGTTTCATTGAATTAGAATATTTTTTATTATAATTAGAATCATCACTTTCTCAGTATTTTGTGGCTGCCCCCTTGGCTTGTATGACTGCCTGAAGTCTCCGTGCAGGGGTTGACACTAAGGTCTCCGAGGTACTTGCCCATCGGGCAAGTGCAAATCAGGTTCTACTTGCCCTCAGCCAAATGGACCCTTGCGGATCAATTTGGTTTCATTTTTACACTCTCAAGAATTAAAATTCATCATCTTAATCAGCCCATAGTGGTCACAGACCCAGTGGTCCCTGACCGCAGCAAAATGATAGTTTGGAACCAAGTGGACCTGGGAGAGAGATAGGTAGAGATAGCTAGTTCTTCAAATCGATGCCACGGACAGGGCTTGACAGTAACACTTGCCCGCTTGCCCGGGGCAAGTAAAAAAAATGGTGGGGCAAGTGAAGACTGCTACCTGGTTGCCCGATCAGGCAAGTGTGCAACTTCGTGCACTATAACACTACACGAGATAAATTTGTCTTGAAGGCAGTCATTGCACTCTGCCTCTGTGTCTTTCCCTGCTTTCTAGCTATTTACCTATCTCTCTCCCAGGTTCATTTGGTTCCAAACTATCATTTTGCTGGGGTCAGGGACCACTCGGTCTGTGACCACTATGGGCTAATTAAGATGATGAATTTTTAACTCTTGAGAGCGTAAAAATGAAACCAAATGGACCCTTGCGGGTCCATTTGGTTTCATTTTTACGCTCTCAAGAGTTACATCTGGTTAACCAACTTAGCTGGGGACCACCTGGAACCCTCTCAGGGACCACTGGTGGTCCCTGGACCACCTGTTGAAAGCACCCAAGTAGGAAGTAAACTTAAAAGCAAAATTTACAATATATTTTTGGGGGGGCAAGTGACCATGACCTGAGGGCAAGTAGAACCTGATTGCACTTGCCCGATGGGCAAGTACCTCGTAGACCTTAGTGTCAACCCCTGCACGGAGGCAGTCATACAAGCCAAGGGGGCAGCCACAAAATACTGAAAAAGTGATGATTCTAATTATAATAAAAAATATTCTAATTCAATGAAACGGTTTCTCCATTATTCTAATTCAATGAAACAACAGTGTCACAGTTAAATGGCCTAAATGGGCCTTTTGGAAAGCTCAGCTGAGCAAATTTTTTACAGGTTACGAGTTCTGTGATTACTCTAACCAGTAGGACAGGTGCGGTGAACACCTGATTTGTTTTCTGCACAAGAAATGCATTCAAAGGGTTTAACGATTGCACTGTTCAAATTATTCTAATTCGTTGACCAGCACCTGTATATATATATATATATATATATATATATATATATATATATATATATATATATATATATATATATATATATATATATATATATATATATATATTATATATATATATATATATATAAGAGAATACTAAATTTCCCCACAACAATGTTGGTTTTCTTCCAGAATATAATACAAAACAGGAAAATTTAATATATTCTCCATCAATTGTCCATCAAGTGAAGTATTTAAAACTTGTTTTGTTTTAATCCAGATGATTATGGTGTACAGCTCATGAAAACCCCAAAATCCTATCTCAATGAATTGGCATATTTTTACGAGACCGCTAAAAAAAATATGTTTTAAACAAGAAATGTTGACTATCTGAAAAGTGTATTAATGTATGCAGTTAATACTTGGTCTGGACTACTTTTGAACAAATTATTTCATCAATGGGGCGGGGCATGGAGGTGATCAACCTGTGGCACTTTTGAGGAGTTATGTTTTGCTTTGATAACGGCCATAAATGAATTTGTATTGTTCAGTCTTATGTCTCACACCTTCCTCTTGGCAATACAACCCAGATTCTCTGTTGGGTTAAAGCCAGGACAGTTGGCTTGTCAGTTAAGTGCAGTAATACCATGGTCAGGACAGCAGTTAGTAGTAGAAGTTTTCACAGCTGACTGTGAAAACTTAACAGTGGTTTCAACACAGCCATCTTTTTAGAGTGCTTCAGTATATTGACACACTTCATAGAGATGCTAATTTTCCTTTCCAGCTCGATTTGGCACCTGCCCACAAGGCCAAAACTACTACAAACTGCTTTACTGACCACAGTATTACTGTGCTTAACTGAGAACGTGGGTTGTATTGTCAAGAGGAAGGTGTGAGACATAAGACTGAACAATACAAATTAAATTACGGCCGCTATCAGAGCAAAACTATAATGCTTCAACAGTGCCACAGGTTGATGACCTCCATGCCCCGCCCCATTGATGAAATAATTTGTTAAAAATATTGGTCCAGACCAAGAAAGTTTCATGTTTTGTATTATATTATGGGAGAAAATGAACTTTTACACAATATGCTATTTTTTTGAGAAGGACCTGTACTGATGAACATGCTTGAGTTGTTTTGTCACTCTGGAGCAGACTTTACTTGTAATCCTAAAGGTATTCTATTTCTCCTCTCCTCCCCTCACTTTTTTATCTTTCATCTGTATAGAACAAAAACTATTTTGGAAAATATGAGATCTACCAGCTCACAGTGGCACAATTTGAGCTTGCAGATCTGTTATTCTTAAGTAGCTGCCAATGTATATTCTTAAGAGTATAATGCATAACGTGTAATGTACTGTATATACCTGTATGTATAGCTCATGATTGACTGATTGTTTATCTCTCTCACACAATCTGGCAACACCGGAGCAATGTTCCAGTTTGTGTGAGAAATGAGCAACCACGGCCTATGCCATGGGGTTTCAATTAATTGTGAACCATGGGTGAAATGTAGAAAATGGGGCATCTATGACAAAAATAAATGACATCATGTATCATGTCACAGGAATCAAGGTAGATTGATGGCCAATGTGTTTTGTGGAATTCTCCTTAAGAGGAGCGCTTCTAAACGATATCTCTTAGAAAAAATATCAACAGAAAGTTGATATTTACAGAAAAATATTAACAGAGAGTGTCTCAAACATGTCTGGATTTTTTTTATTTATTACACAAAGGATAATTCAAGTTTTCCTTACAGCTGCAATGTTGATGGCTTTACCATCGTTTAAGATTTTCTTTTTTTAGTGATGGGAGATTAATCAGCAAACGTGGCTGATTCCAGCTGTTTTCAGATTAATTTGCATTGTTTTGATTATTCAAACAGGCCATCTATTCAGTCTGTCTTTACAGATAAATTCCAAAGTAGCTGTTTGAACAGATCTACAAGCTCACAATTTGAAATGTGAGGTCCTACAGTTAAATCTGATGTGGCTAAGCCTACAGTGCATTCCATTGAGTTCCTAAAGCTTTTTTCTATACTTCAGGTATGCACAAAATATAGCCCTGCTGTGTTTAATTATTGATGTTATATATACAGATAAACACAATAGCTCCTTTTTTCATACTTTAGGACTGGACAGTCCTTCGCCTTCCTTTGCACTTCTTATTTGAAGCTCTGGCGACGGCATCGTAAAAAAGCTGCAGCAATTGCTCTGTACTCTAGCAGTGAAGATGATTTGGAGCCCACACAGCGTGGTGGTCCTACTGAAGATGATGTCTCTGAAAATGTGGAACCTAGTCAGCGTGACGTGGAGCAGGGAAATAGTACTTCAGTAGAAGAATCGGATGATACAAATTCAGATTTTGGATACAGAGAAGATATCTCTAAGTTCTGATTGTGAACAAAGTTTAGATTGTGAACAAGGCGTTGAGTCTAAAAAAAATGAGGAAACCTTTCAAGAAAAGCTTGCTTCCTGGGCCACAAGAAGTAAATGTGGAAGAACTCAAATTAATGAATTGCTCAGTATTTTGATAGATGAGGGTTTAGAAGTACCAAAGGATGCCAGGACATTATTGAAAACGCCTCGTTAAATACAGGTACAGGAAAAGTGTGGTGGACAGTACTTGTACTTTGGGATTGAAACCAGTGTAGTGGAAATTCTCACCCACAACCACAACTTTTTGGAAAGTTCAAACTGTGTCCGCTTACTGATTAACATTGATGGTATTAATACTTTCAAGTCATCTACTGACCAGTTTTGGCCAATCTTGTGTTCTTTTAGTGACTTTGAACCATTTATAGTTGCACTTTTTTACGGTAAATGTAAACCAAACTCAGTTGATGATTTTCTCGAAGACTTTTTTATCTGAATTCATGACGCTGCAGACAAAGCCATTCAGTGTGAATGAGATAGAAATTCATGTCAGTATCAAAACTTTCGTTTGTGATGCACCAGCTCGAGCATTTTAAAAAAATATCAAAGGACACACTGGCTATGACAGTTGTGAAAGGTGTATTGTTAAGAGAGAGTACAAAGACAGAAGAGTTGTGTATATTGGAGAGCATCCTTTGCGGACTGATGACGATTTTGCAAATCGGCTTTATGTTGATCATCAGATTGGGGTATCCCCTTTAATTAAGATAGGGTTAGGATGTGTCACAGGCTTTCCTCTAGACTATATGCACCTAGTATGTCTTGGTGTTGTGAAAAGACTGTTGTGCTTCTTCAAAAAAGGACCGCCTGGATGCAGACTGCCACAGGGACAATTAGGGGAGATTTCAACTCAACTTGTGTCTTTATCTGGCAAGCTGCCGAGTGAATTTGCCCGGCAACCGGGCAAATTCACAAAGACCCCTAACGGAGTTGGAGCGGTGGAAAGCAACAGAGCTTCGACAATTCCTATTGTATACTGGCCCTCTAGTTTTGAAAAAGGTGTTGCACAAGGAAGTATACGAACATTTTCTCTGCTTGACAGTAGCTGTATCGATACTTCTGGACTCTTCTGAGAAGAAGCGTGCTGCTTACATGAACTATGCAACAGACCTGTTAAGAGGTTTTGTAGACAGATGTAACCATATATTCACACCAGCTTTTACCGTCTATAATGTTCATAGCTTAAGACATTTGGCTGATGACTGTAAATATTACCAGTGCTCTCTCAACGACATATCTGATTTCCCTTTTGAGAATCATCTTCAAATTGTGAAAAAGATGGTAAGGAATGCCAAGAATCCCATTAGTCAGGTTGCGAAGAGACTTGTTGAACAAGAGAGGGCAAAGACCCACAGAAAGAAGACAAAGAGTTGGCACTTTGTCTCAGAAAATGAAAGAAATGGGTGTTTCCTCTTGCACAGTGAAGACTTTGCGTTTGTGCAAGGAAAATGTGATGACAGTTACATGTGCGATGTCATAACACAAGATGATCTGGAAGACTTCTTCACTCTGCCTTGTTCGTCAAAACTCATCAATGTAACATTTGTCCGGAACTTCGAGAGAGTCCGGAAACGGCGAAAGCTTATTCAAATGGAAGAAATAGATCGTAAAGTGGCTTGTCTACCCTATCAGACAGGATATGTGCTCCTGCCTTTACTGCACAGCATGGAGCGAAACCTCTAACAAAGGGTAATTACTGAACTGAATTTTGATGACTGAAGACTTCAGGGTTGAAACATGAATGCAATGTGATTGTGTTAGACCAGTGATTCCCAAAGATGCATCATGTAACAAGTAACAGTGAAGAGAATTTGTTTCCATTAAGACTAATAACTGTTACATTGGAGTAGCACCTAAACCCCACCATTCCTATTCTGTCACATTGTGACACCTGAGCTTGTAGACCGGCTATTTTTGGTGAAGAGTACACTAGCGTACACTAGGCAGGCATCTCACATCCAAAAACCTTTGGAGTTGGACAGCATTCCATGAACACTACTATATTATATACCAGGGGTTTTCAACAGGTGGTCCGGGGACCACATGTGGTACTTAAATGGTTCCAGGTGGTCCCCAGGCTAAATGATGGAAGGTTGGGTAACCAGATGTAACTCTTGAGAGTGTAAAAATGAAACCAAATGGACCCTTGCGGGTCCATTTGGTTTCATTTCGACACACTCAAGAGTTAAAATATTCTTTAATTTTAGGTCTGAGATCTAAAATTAAATAATTCTTTTGATTTTGTCCACCAATCCAGGGACAAAAGAATTCTTTAATTTTAGGTCTGAGACCTAAAATTAAAGAATTCTTTTGATTTTGTCCACCAATCCAGGTAGACTTAAGTGGTGCCAATTCAGATGATGAATATTTTAACTCTTGAGAGTTACATCTGGTTACCCAACCTTCCATCATTTAGCCTGGGGACCACCTGGAACCCTCTCAAGGACCATTGGTGGTCCCCGGACCACCTGTTGAAAACCCCTGGTATATAATATAGTAGTGTTCATGGAATGCGGTCCAAAGTGACCCCAAACTTTTGAACGCCAGTGTATGGGGATGCTCCACAAAACATAATTTATATTGTTGACTTATCTATTACACTATTGTCCATATCACTTTACCCAGAAATGTGATAGAGGGGTCTTTGAACAAATGTCCTCTATTATTTTAAAAATAACGTTAGTTTTGTGGATTAATTTACGTTTAATAATAATTTACCCCAGTGCCTCCCACCACGAGACTCGGCCAATCAATACAGTTGCAACCACTATATAGGGCGGCTGTGGCTCAGGAGGTAGAGCAGGTCGGCCAATGATCCAGTGGTCGGCGGTTCGATTCCCGGCTCCTTCTGTCTACATGTCGAAGTGTCCTTGGGCAAGACACTGAACCCCACCTTGCCTCCAGTGGTTACCACCACTGGTGTATGAATGTGTGAAGTTTAGGACGCTGGCGTTGACTGTTCGCCGCTCTACTTCCCAATGTATGAATGAATGGACCATTGTAAGCGCTTTGAGTATACACGCTGTGCATAGAAAAGCGCTATAAAAATGCAATCCATTATTATTATTATTATTATATGAATCATCATGCAACTTCAGTTCAAAAACTGCTGTAACGTCCCTTCACATTCCAAAAAAAAGAAAAAAAAATCAGGTGTAAATTGAAAAAAAAAAAAAAAAAAAAATCAAGTCACCTAGCAGGACGAAAAATAATATAAGATAATTTAATGTAGATGAAAATTACAAGTGAATTTTCCTTGCTGGAAAGCGTCATAGGTTGATCACTTTTGGAGAGAACCTTTACTATTTTTTTTTTCTTCTGTTATTAGGATGTCTTGGGTAAGGGCGGTGTGGCAGGAGAAGAATGGTGAGCAGGAAGGGACGGTGCCCAGCAATTGGGTGGACAAAGAAAACCACAAATTGTTTTGGCCAGCTGTACAAAATGCACAAAAGCATCTGGAGGAACGGCGAGAACCAAAAGGTGGTTGGCGACAATTTCGCCTTGTGAAAGTAAAGATGATCTCAGGTTGGTAGTTGAATCTTTTCTTTAACGTTCTGTATGTTGTGCATATGTTATACATTCATGACCCTTGCTGTTCATCAAAAAAAAAAAAAAGTAATAGAAATTCCCAAAAAGTAGCACATCCAACAGTTCAGTCAGGACAACTCAAGAAGGGTTTAATATTCATTTATTGAATATAAAATAAGCAATATATTTATCATGGTTTGGCGGATGAATTGGATCTGCTTTTTGGGTACTCAGATCAAGCGCAACAGTCCTGACCTTAAGGACTCCGAATCCTCCATACCCAAAGGGCAGATCCAAATCTACAGGTGGTAGCTGGGGTGGAGGAGGGTTAGCAGCAAAATGATTAAGCATAAGCAGAACAGCAGTATCAGAGTGAGCAGCAGCAGCAGCAGCAAGCAAGCAGGAAGAGCAATACAAACTTACAGTTTAAATAGCCTGTGAGAGCCTGTGATTGGATGAAGTCAATCATGTGAATGTGATGCTGAGGCGGCCCTTTAAAGGGCCGGCAGCGACTGCACTGAGGTTTCCTGAATGAACTTGCTATGCGCTTGTCTATGACCAGCGCACCGCTCATTTAAATAAATGGCCAACGAAGTACTCACGTTTCCATTTCTTTAGAGCATTTGAAATGCTCTGAAGGCTGCATAGCCGAAACACGTAAGTGTTCAGTCTTTGGTGTGCCAATAAATAAACGGAAATCAAGGTTCAAGGTTCAAGGTTACTTTATTTCGTCTCGTGAGAGAAATTTGTCTTGGACAATCAGGCTTGCAGCAACATTTAAGACAATACAGGACAGTACAGTTACAGTGGTCGGTGACTCGTACACCTCACCAAGCTTACACACCACCTCCCATATGTGGTACTAGTAGTAAAGAAGAAATATGAATGTTTACACTCCCAAGAGTTAAAATATTCATCATCTGAATTAGCTGTATGTTTGACTGTTTTCTGAGGGGGAGGGGGGGGGGGGGGCTGTATTGTGTCTTTGTGGACATAAATAAATGATTACAATGTGTGTGTGTGTGTGTGTGTGTGTGTGTGTGTGTGTGTGTGTGTGTGTGTGTGTGTGTGTGTGTGTGTGTGTGTGTGTGTGTGTGTGTGGAGGGGGGCGGGGTGAGGGTCTAATGACCTCTGACCGATTTGATGGGTGGGTGCGTGTGTCGTTCGGGTGGTTCTATAAAAACTCAGTTAATGATTCATTTCAAACCCAACAGCAGGAGTGGAAGGAGAGGTCGAGAGAGAGGAATCTGAGGAATGTCAGCCAGGTAAGCAGAGTCAATTCAATTTCATTTACTACTTTTATATTTGAAATGTCATTATCACACAAACTTAGTTCAGCTGTCACAATATTTTCTGTATCTCATTTGGTCCCCTTGGGAAAACAATTGTCCACAGCAGTTCTAGAGTTGATCCTGCTTATAGCATACATATATATTTTTTTTTACTTTGCAAAGATAATTATTAATTATTTCTTCCTTATTTCTTAAACGCTACTGCTCTCTCTACTGTTAGTTACTGTAGTAAAAAACAGTTAATCTGCATGAAATACCGTCCATTAATTAAAGGACCACTTCACCAGTTTTCAACGTAAATTCATATAATAGGTCCTCACTAATGTACATGATAAAATACCACTATTTTTTTATAGTCTGTCTGTAGACAGATAATGGTGAAATCCAATGGTGGAATGATGATATCACTGGAAGAAGTTTCTGAACTGCCCACAGCCCTCCTGTGAGACACAGACTGAGTAGAAAAAAATAGTGGTATTTTATCATGTACATTAGGGAGGACCCATTATATGAAGATACATTGAAAAGTGTTAATATAGTGGTGTCAACTGTGTGTGTGTGTGTGTGTGTGTGTGTGTGTGTGTGTGTGTGTGTGTGTGTGTGTGTGTGTGTGTGTGTGCGTGTGTGTGTCTTTCAGTGTGTGTGTGTGTGTGTGTGTGGGGGGGGGGGGGGGGCTGAGGGGGTTGCCTAATGGCCTTTGAGGTGTGAGGGGTGTGTTTAAAACTTTTTCACACCCTTCTGACCGATATGAAGGGTGGGTAGGTGCAGAGGAGGCCTTAAAGGGGAATTCCACACAAAAACAACTAAATCGACCCCTGTTGCCATTTTGAGCAGTGAGGGAGATTTTGTGGAATTGGCCTTTAATGTTTGGGGGGGGGGGGGGGGGGGGGGTGCTTTCATGACGTTGCACTCAATTCCGTTACACAAGTCATTCCTCTCTCCATAACCATTAACTGGCCCTTTAGTAACATCACCCATAGTAAGTAGTATTCTACAGCTGAGATGGGAAATTATGTTTTTCTTATAGCTAAAGATGTCCTTAATAAAAAATAAAATAAAATAAAAAATAAAATTTCAGGAAAAAAAAAAAAATCCAAATCGTACCCATTCCACGGAATGACTCAGTTAATAAAGTTGTTCCATACAGACAAAGACATACATTCGCAATTCGAATTAACATTTCTATTGTTAATGCTGAGCCCTTGACGCACATAATCACACCTATTAATGAGGTGCCGTGCTTGGCCGTCATTAGCATGTTGTTTTTCTCGCACCTCAGAACAATGGACTGCAGTATCGATTGGTTTCGGGGCGTGCTAAGGATTTTTTTGGGGCAATTCTCAGAGCACACCTATAGGCTTTCCCCAAGTCACACTAATGTGACGCGAGAGAGAGAGATTATGGCATTATCTCTCTTTCTCTCTTTCTCTCTCTTTCTCTCTCTTTCTCTCTCTCTCTCTCTCTCTCTCTCTCTCTCTCTCTCTCTCTCTCTCTCTCTCCCTTCGGAGGCTCGAGGGTCCCTTTCAATTGAAAGGGTTGAAATATAGGTAAGGCCGCCTATGGGTGGGTGTGTCATTTGGGTGGTTCTATAAAAACTCAGTTAATGATTCATTTCAAACCCAACAGCAGGAGTGGAAGGAGCGGTCGAGAGAGAGGAATGTGAGGTCAGCCAGGACAACTCACAGGTTGAATTGATCACGATCCATCAACCATTAACATTATCATCAGCATTACACCGTGCCCATGGATCATCATTATGAGGCGCCTCCCACAGAGGCAGCGTCTGAAAAAACACAGTATGTTTTTCATTTTGGACTGTTTTATATGGAAATGAAATATTGAATAATTAATTTGAAATATTGTTTTATTTGTTTGGGGAGTAACTTAGAAACTGTGTGGGGAGTTCCCAAGGGCCTGAGTAGATGATAAAATGACCCCCTTTTTTCATCATTGTTGCAGGAAATTATTGGCAAATCTAAGTGGGAAACGTTACAGCGGTGAAACGTGCACAGAATTGAACAACTCTCGTCCTGTCACCAACAACATTACTGAATATCCTGTTTTAAAGGTACGTCATGATTTACAATGTCATAAAATGAATAAAAAACTAAAAAGAAAGAGTCCTGACTAAAGTACGAATCCACTCAAACTGTTTGTGTTCTTTTCTGTTTCACAGGGTTGTTTGCCAGACAACTACACTTACCATACGTGTGAATATGTGCCAATCAGTGAAACCGATGATCACACAAATTTCAACGCTACCGTCAGAATGGCCCTGTCTTCGCAAGATGGCATAAAGCAGTGGCTGAGAAAGTGGCCTGTAATCACGTGGCGTCTTGCTCGTACGTATAGTTGTAAGGGTAAAAAAGTAATTTCTAAGGTAAGATGTGTGATTATTAATAACAATAAGGGCAATAATAATATTATTGATAATAATACAGTAATAATAATAAGTATAAATCTAAACCAATATTTGTTTTCTTCTTGTCTTAAGATGGATTACAGATGTCAGCACAACGTTCAAAGAGCCAAAGCAGTCAGAGAGAATAGTAAAAACACAAACTGTCCAGCTGAAATGCGAGTGACGCTCTTCAGTGATGTGTACCGGTAAATGTCACAAAATCTTTTTTTTTGTGTGTGTAACTCTAATGTTTTTAAATAACATGTCGTGTGACTCTAATGTTATTAAAAAGCATATTTTGTTTTAGTTAAGTACAGTAAAAAATACACTCGTTTCTCCTCTTACCTCCACAGGAACTCGGACAAACATCTGCCTGAGTTTCCGACGTTGGTCGTCATTCATAACGAACACAACCACAACATCAACGTGGCAGCGGCTCTGCGTTACCGTGACGTGGGGGATGAGGTGAAGAGCAAGCTCAAACGACTGTTTGAAGTCGGCCACACTCCGACCTCAGCTCGAGACTGCATTTCTCGCGACCTGCTGAAAGCGTCTGGCGATCAGTTCATTGTCGCGGCCGCCAACAGGGAGGTGTGTCCCGACCTCGCCTACTGCTACAGGTACTTTTTGATGTCGAAAACATTGTGTGGTGAAAACGCGGCGTATTACCATGCTTATCTTAAAGGTAGGGGAAGTGGTTTCACTTTTGTCAGATATCACCCCCCCATTTTTTAAATGCTCTATTATAAGGTGTGCAGACCATATATGTTTCCCCCTCCCCCACGTTTGCAGAGGAGCTAATAAAAGTTCCCCAGGTGGAGGGTGAATTCTCCTCCAATCAGGATCGAGCAGCTGGTTCAAATAGTCTAGCTACTCTTGGGGGCCCCTAGTGCACCAGGCTGGTACTACATAATGAATTTCAAATCACTTAACCGCTTTGGACTAACAGCGCCCGTTAAATGCTTAAAGGGGAATTCCACCCATTTTCAAAAAAATTTTCTGAGCGCGTACAAACGGAACCGAATGAACCCGTTAGTGTTAATTCGGTTCCATTTGTACGTTCTCAGAAAAAAAAGAAGTGGTTTTCTTCAGACCTCCGTTTCTTGGGAACCCAGAATGGGGGAACTTTTTTTTTTTTTTATCATGTCCACCCAGCACCTCCAGGGTATACTAATGACATATCGAGAATGTTGAAAACGGGTGGACTTCCCCTTTAAAACCTGCAAATCGTCAAATTAAAGTGTGTTTTTTAATTCAACGCTGTCCCTCCGACAGATTGCAGAGGAAACTGCTCAACGCAACTCACGGGGCGATTCGAGACACAGAAGAAGTTCGAGCGACGCTGGAAGAACGAAAGTCTGCAGGCAATGTGCGCGCGTCTGTCCGAACGACATCCTCTGATCTTCCGATGTCCGAACAGACACCTGCTGAGATCGGTGCACAGACACCGACCGGTGACTTCCAGGGCGCTGTTGTTGTTCGAGCTCCAGAGGAGGACACGGACGTCGTTGGTACGCAGGTGGAGTTTGGAGCGACCCCGTCAACCCGCCGAGGAAACGTACAGACAAGCGCGGCTGAATTAGGTAAATAATATAAGACAGTGATGTTTAAACCCTTTGTGTACTGAACGCGTTTTGGTGTTTTTAGCTGTTGAAAAATAGCATACATACAAGCTCATATCGCGCCACTCGGTGGCGCGATATGAGCTTGTATGTCTGCTATGAGCTTGTATAGTTCTGCTATTTTTGAAACATCGTGAAAGTGCGGTAAAATCTTTCAATGCATTATTTTGGAAGCAAAGATGTTTCAACTCAAATCTTTGCTTCTGGGGGATCCCTAGAACAACATGTTTTTAGATGAGGTTCAGCAGCTAAATAATAGATCTTTCTGGGGGTCCTTCCTATGAAATATGTTAAGCATCACTGACACAGAAAGAGATTTTTCCAGAAAAACTACAGTAGAACCTCGCACCAGGGACTAGAATTTAGTGTCACAAACTAGAATTTAGTGCCATGGACTAGAATCTAGTGTCGAGAACTAGAATCTGATCAGGACCTAATGGGTTAAGTAGGGGTGGGCAAAAAAATCGATATGCCAATATATTGCAATTCTTAATGCCATGATATCCATATTCAAAAGGGATTTTTTGATGATCATGTTAGGGCATTAACCAAACGTGATTTTTGGTAGTCGACGCGACTACATTGTTAGTCGGAATTTTTCCGACTAGTCGCCAGTGATATATATATGCATATTATTCAATAAAAAACGGCATTTCTCAGCTTCTTATTGAAACAGCGCAGCGGGGACAAACCTGCGTTTTCTGCTCCACCGGGAATTCCCCTCACAAAAGACAAAAGCAGCATTTGACTGTCCCTATGATCGCACCATTGCGATCATAGCATTTAAAAACGTAAGGCCTAACTGGAGGTTATAAACATCAAAGGTCCGACCGCGGATCGCAGCTACGGGACATTGCGCAATAGATGGTGCGTAATGGCGGCGCCCATGAACACACATGGCCAGCAATAATGACGGACCGAACGTATTACATAAGGTGCTTAAACGTAAATGCACGTCGGTCTTGAATACACTCTCTTTGCTCTTCAATGTCCAAAAACAGAAAACGTAATCAAAATGTGCTTAGATAACGTTGTGGATTGGAACATCATCTTAAACGGAACGTATCATAGCGATCACTAGCTGTCAATCAAACCAGAGACGGAATAAACATACACAATGTCCATATTCCAACACTACCCACTGCAAAGTGCAAACACGATCGTATTTCACTCTTTTTCGAACAATGCCTATCACACACTGTTGTGTTGTCTAATAATAAACTGTATGTTCGACTACGCGCCTGTCCATATTCAAGCTGCACGAACAGCGCTCGAGCGCTCAGTTTCTGACTCCCCAATGTCGCACGTATGACTACATGCCATTGATGTCGCAACGTTGACTCTGCATGCCCTTGAACGGCCAGAGTGTTACAGACAGTAGACAGAGTTGCGACAACTCCATAGACATGTACAGGCAGTTCGCCATCATGGCGATGATGTCCACAGAAACAACCATTTTTATGCAACAACATTATTTATCACCATTTTTCTGTACGCCTTGCTTTGCCACAACTGATTTATCATTTCCCATGTTACAATATACATTAAAACAATTGTTCCTCAACTCACATTATTGGAATGATTAGTACATCACATTACCCATGCTTTGCATGATTTGGACACATTAAACGGGTAAGGTCCTAGTCATCTTAACGTATCATAGCGATCACTAGCTGTCAATCAAACCAGAGACGGAATAAACATACAGAAACAGCAGCATTGCAAGCACATAGAACGGGATACTATAAGCAGGTATCACTGAACTACATAATACACTTACAGTAATCAAAGACGCACACTGGCACTGCAGTAATGCACAATGAAGACGGTTCATATTGTTGGAGACGAGTGAACTTAAACTGGCTGTTCACCGCTCTCACCGTACATTAGCTGATTAGCATGTGTTTACATTAGCATACCCAATGCTGCACATTAGCATAGTCAATTCACATATTCACCTACCAGAGGGCAATGACAACCAGTCTTTCATGAATTCTGGAAGAATCTCAGTAGGCTATTGCTGCGGCTTCAGTTTGATTTAATTTATATAAACGAATAATCAGATGTTGATAAACAGTTCCGACTAGTGTTTAGCTAGTCGACTAGTCGACTAGTCGAATATTATGTTAATGCCCTAAAGGGATTTTTTGATGATCATGTAGGCCTATTCAATACAATATGTGTTCATGTCTGAAAGACTGATTGACGTTTTGAGGCTGCATTGATGTGTACGATTGAACTTTTTGTTATTTATATCGTTTAAAATTGCTTTAAAATGTTCTAGTTGATTGAACTTGTCATGGTTCATATTGTTCAGATTTCCGCCCGTTTTCAACATGTTACTGTACTGTATTTTACTTGATGATGACATCATCAAGTTGTGTTTGTGTTGTGTTTGTTAATGATTTTTCTTTTAGGACCTTTTTTTCTGAGGGTGTAAAGAAAAAAAGCACTTTGAGTCATTTGTGGGGAAAAAATGTGATATATCAAATCGCAGCATAACTAAGAATCGCAATATAAATCGATTCAGGACACTAAATCAATTCAGGATACTAAATCAAATCAATATTGTATCGCAACGTGAGCTAAGTGTCCCACTTAGCTTTAAAACCCATTGTGTCCTATCTAGTTTCTGAATAACATAATATTCAAAGATTTCACCACGTTTTCACGATTTTTCAAAAATAGCAGAGATACAAGCTCATAGCGCGCCACTCGGTGGCGCGCTATGAGCTTGTAGATCTGCTATTTTTCAATAGTTAAAACATAATGCTTAGAACACCAAAACGCGTTCAGTACACTAAGGGTTAAAAAAAAATAATAATAATAATAATGTTTTTGTATTTTTTTCCCCCCACAGCACTACTGAAACGTCAAGCTCTAGAAGCATTGGCTGATATGGTCAGATCGGTTGTGGATCTGATCGCCAACGACTCGGATGGTTCCATCGCCGAAGCAGTGATAGCAATGGCTAAGTCGTACAACAAGATTAAAAGATGGCCCGATAAGGTCGCCGCCGCCTTTCATCTTTTCAACAAGAAATCAACTCGGCCTCACCGATCTAGAGTGCTAAGATTTTTGTCAAGACGCCGAAGGCAAGCTATTAGGATAAGTTGGATGACCGCCCAGAGGCGGAAAATGAGACTCGCTCTGCCAGACCGGTAAAGGTCAGGATGGGATTTGATCACGACTACGCCCGGCCACAGAAGAGATTACGAACAAGGGCTCCACATCAGGGGCGGATCTATGCATGGACAAAATGGAGGGCAAAATGACAGATGCCCTAAATGCCCTGGATGCCCCACCAAACATGATAGAAAACATGATGGAAAACTTCAAATTATTGTGTAACACCATCAAATTTTTGACATTTTTGATACTGTACATTCTGTACAGAACACATATTGGTGTTCCCGTCAACTAGGGTAAAACTACCACTAGGGGTTCCCGCCCACTATGGGTTAAAGTGCTTATACTTTAAAATGATTTGAAACTCTACTATCATTGAAAACAGAAAACTCTCTGAGTCAGACCTTTAGCTTTATGCACGCTGCGTGTCTATTAACCTCAACAATTATTATTGATGCTTTACTTGCCTAATAAAAGTCCTGAAGCCGAAAATGGTATGGGTGACAGACAGTACCCAAATTGATCAGTGTGAAAATTGTTTCAGTTTGTGCCAATTAAAAATCAAATAAAGACCCTGAAGTGATTTCCTTCATTTGTTGTTGTTGTTGTTGTTGTTGTTGTTGTTGTTGTTTTTCATAATTGTCTTGCTGATTGGTTGGAAGGTTGTTAATAACTAGTAGTATTATTAAAGGGATATTCCACTTAAAAAAAAAAAAGAAAAAAAACTCTTGGTCATTTTTTTTCATGGTCTACTCAGGGCGCATTCGGAAATTGCGCGCTGAGTACACTGGGCAATGCAAACTAATAGGCGAGTGCGCTCCGGTGTGGTATTTCAGAACGTGCCCTAAGTCTCATGTGAACACGCCAGACAGTTTATAAGTTACTCCTTTCAGTATTTAGATATTTGATGTTCATTTAAGTGTATTCACCTCCTTCCTATACAAACCATCTTTTTTTCTAGTGACTGATATTGTCCTTCTAATACGTGAGAGGGCTGTGGAATTTCATTTACCATTTGCATTTATTTTTAATTCATATATTAATATGGGCGGGAAAGTCCACTACTGAAGGTCAACGTTCTGGACATGAAAAAAATGACAAAATAGGGGTTGTCGTCTGAAAGAAAGCAACATACATTTATGATATTAAGATAAAATCATGTAATGTTTACACAATATAAATAGGGGACAAAATCAATTGATTTAAAAATAATTTATGATATTTTTAAAGTCCACTCAATCAATGAAATACATTTGAAACGGTCAGAGGGACTGCAAAACTCAATACCGTTTTTGACTGCAAAATGACGTTTTTGTGGAATGACTCAATAATACTTTTTGCAATGTCAGTTTTATCGCCAGTAAAAAAAAAAAAAAACACAACCACTATTAGAACCATCCAACATTTTGTTGGCATGGCTGGTACTGGCTGGTTATGTGTTATTATGGCGTTATTAGGGTTATACTCAAACAAACGGCACAGTATTGTATTTAAAGACAAAATATGCGATTTAAAAAGATAAGGATGAGGTTGACAACCACAGAGTTCATACTCTGAACTTACTTTCCAAAATAAACAAACCTGTATCGATCGATTAGTTCAGACAGTCAGGGATGATCACTGTTTGCACAGTCTGAGCTGGGTCACACTGTACTGTCACTTTGTATTTGTCACAGTGACACAGTTCACAGTTCTCACATTAGAAATATAAACAACATTAATATCAACACATGTTATGTATAAATAGGCAGCGGAGAAAGTACAACCACCCTGAACTTGTCCAGTGCAAAAAAACTAAGGTAAATCTTGTTAATGTCTGTTGTTGACCAAATAAATTCAAATTGTATTACTCCCTGGGTCATTTGTGGTCTTCACAAGACAGCCCACCACTATGTGTTTTTTAATTCATGTTTTGTTTTTGTTCCAGAATTGCCAGACTGTCCAATCCGAGCCCAATTATTCTGGATTTACCATTTATTCTGATATTCAGTTCAATAATTCATTCTGGATAAGACATGTCTCCTTCCCTTTATTGTTTAAATTGCAAATTGAATACGAGCAATGTATTCTTATTGCCAACTGCTCTATAAAGCCATATACATACATGTACATATATGTATGGGCCATGCAATTATTATTTTCATTCAGTTTAAAGAACTCAATGTGTGTTTCCAGGGACAGTGACCAGTTCCACTTCTGGTCAGATGTGGAACTGCTCAGATAAATAAATGGACATGGCACGAGGGCAGCTTCCATGCCATTTTCATTTAGATTATTTAGTTCTGTGGCAGACAAGATTTATATCTTGTAGTAAGCATCAATAATAACATCAGTTGTTGTTGAAGTTGCAACAGACACGCAGCATGCATAAAGTTAAAGGTCTGATTCAGAGAGTTTTCTGTTTTGAATGGTGAAATGGTGTTGACTTATTGGTGCCACAATGGTAGTTAGTTAGCAGCAGTAAGTAGTGTTTCAAATCATTTTAAATATGAGGACTTTGCATGCCATCATGTTTGGTGGGGCAGACAGGGCAGTCAAGGCATTTAGGGGTGGCATATTGCGCATGCCCATGCCTAGATCCAGCCCTGTTCTGAACTGAACTGGATATTCAGAGAGAGAGGATCTCAAAGCTCCTTTGCTTTTGCATGTCAACCCCAGGTGTGGATAGTAGGGCATTAACCAAACACGTTTTTTGCTAGTCGAATCGAATACTTTGGTAGTCGAATAATTGACGACTAGTCTATAGTGATATATATATTTGTTTTTTAGCCAATAAAATGTGTGATTCTGGACTTCCCATTGAAAAAATACATGCCTATTACACTACTGTAACTCAGTTACATTATGACATGAAAAATGAACAATCAACCTACAATCACTACCAACATGACAGCACACATCCACAATGCCTGCTGCAGAAAATCTGAAAAATATATATCAAAAATGAACCCATTGTGTCCTGTCTACACTGTGTTCCAACTTATTATGCAAATCATGTTTTTGTTTGATTTTCCAACATTTTTGATGCAAATGATGATCAGCATAATTTTCAAGTCATTAGCTGTCAATTTATATTTCAAATGTTATTGAACAAACCTCCTAATGAAAACAGAATTTAGAAAATAAATTAAAAACTTGGAATAGTGCGTTTCGCACTGTTCCAGATTATTATGCACATCATAGTTTCAAGACATTTTCTAGTTTGTAAAGAACTGAAAATAGTAATTTGTTGAATTCATAGCAATAAGGAGGTCATATGTACTGGGAAACAAAAGCTATTTCAATTCAAAACATGTTAACAGGTCCAATTACATGTTAACATGGGACCCCTTGTTTGATAGCAGCTTGCGTCCATAAAACTTGTGAGTTTATGAAGAGTTTCTGCTTGAATGTCTTTGCAGGATGTCAGAACAGCCTCCCAGAGTTGCTGTTTGGATGTAAACTGCCTCCCAACCTCATACTGTACACGAAGACCAATTTTCAAACAGTCTTGTTCACTGATGAGTGCCGTCCAACAAGGCTGCGACATCAGCAAGGAGGTGGCGGAGTCATGTTTTGGGCCGGAATCCTAGGGAAAGATCTGGTTGGCCCCTTTAGGGTCCCTGAAGGTGTGAAAATGACTTCTGCAAAGTATGATGAGTTTCTGACTGACCACTTTCTTCCACGGTACAAAATGGAAGAATCATGCTTTCTGAAACAAAATCATCTTCAAGCACGACAATGCACCATCTCATGCTGCAAGGAATACCTCAGCTTCATTGGCTGCTATGGGCATAAAAGGGGAAAAAAAATCATGGTGTGGCCCCCACCCCACCCCCCCTGACCTCAATCCTATTGAGAATGTCTGGAGCATCCTCGAGCGAAAGATCTAAAGGGGCCGACCAGGTCTTTCCCTAGGCCTCCGGCCCAAAATATGACTCCGTCACCTCCTTGCTGACGTCGCAGCCTTGTTGGGACATGGTGGCCAAACTGGCCATGCACCAACCATCCACTACTCCATCCATCTGGACCATCCAGGGTTGCACGGCACTCATCACTGAACAAGACTGTTTTGAAAAATGTGCAGTATGATGGTGGGAGGCAGTTTACATCCAAACAGCAACTCTGGGAGGCTGTTCTGACATCCTGCAAAGACATTCAAGCAGAAACTGTCCATAAACTCACAAGTTTTATGGACGCAAGCTGCTATCAAACAAGGGGTCCCATGTTAACATGTAACTGGACCTGTTAACATGTTTTGGATTGAAATAGCTTTTTTTCCCAGTACATATGACCTCCTTATTGCTATGAATTCAACAAATTACTATTTTCAGTTCTTTACAAACAAGAAAATGTCTTGAAACTATGATGTGCATAATAATTTGGAACACTGCGAAACGCACTGTTCCAAGTTTTTAATTTATTTTTTAAATTCTGTTTTCATTAGGAGGTTTGTTCAATAACATTTGGAATATAAATTGACAGCTAATGACTTGAAAATTATGCTGATATCATTTGCATCAATTATGTTGGAAAATCAAACAAAAACATGATTTGCATAATAAGTTGGAACACAGTGTAGTTTCTGAATAACATAATATTCAAAGATTTGCACCACATTTTCACGATTTTTCAAAAATAGCAGAGATACAAGCTCATAGCGCGCCACTCGGTGGCGCGCTATGAGCTTGTAGATCTGCTATTTTTCAATAGTTAAAACATAATGCTTAGAACACCAAAACGCGTTCAGTACACTAAGGGTTAATATTACCGAATAACGAATAGTGAATTAATAGTCGAATAGTGTTTTGCTAGTCGAATAATCGACTAGTCGAATATTTAATTAATGCACTACTGGACAGCTCTGTCTGTGTTTCCTGGCGGGCCCAGTGCTGGACTGGTCGAAAAAAAACGTCCCGGACATTTTTTGTGTCATTTGGCCTAGACCAGCCCACCACAACCAGCGCGTGATGGACCTATTCTACCTGGTATAGTTGGTTAACCTGCAGATGTAACTCTTTGAGAGTGCACACATGAAACCAAATGGTCCCGCAAGGGTCCATTTGGTTTCATGTCAAAATATTCATCTAAATTGTCCCAAGTCTAATTAGAAAATGTAGAAGATTAATGCTCATTTGATCTGTATGTTGGACTGTTTTGTTTCCCAAATCCAGCCTGGAATTGTGGACCAAAAAGCAAAATAAATCTTTAGTTTTGGGGTCTGTTGGGGCAAAAAATGTCATCAAATGGTGGTCCATAGCTCAAAATCCTGAATGAATAATGGCCCCTGAGATCAAAAAGGTTGGAAACCAGTGCTTATAATCATACCGTGATGACACCGGCCCCCAATGGGTTGTGGCCTACCGGGAGACCTCCCTGTACGCCCAGTGGTCAATCCAACCATGGGCAGGCCGGTGGCTCTGGGTGGTTAAAATATTCATATAAATTGTCCCAAGTCTAATTAGAAAATGTAGAAGATTAATGCTCATTTGATCTGTATGTTGGACTGTTTTGTTTCCCAAATCCAGCCTGGAATTGTGGACCAAAAAGCAAAATAAATCTTTAGTTTTGGGGTCTGTTGGGGCAACCACAGCAGTACCCGGACCTGGGTCCGGGTATTGCTGTACTGCTGTGAGAATGGGTGGAATTCCCCTCTAAGTACTGTGAAGAAACTGAATATAATAGTGCAGGTTGATTATTTCTTCACATGCCTACAGTATGTTATGTTTGTTAGACTGATACAGCCTGTTTGCTTGACCACAAATGCTGATAATGATATTTAATTTCATTTCGGTTTTGATGTTCGCCTGATACTTTACTTTGTTGTTTTTTGCTCTTTGATGTGACTACCAGTATATTTACACTGCCATGTGTAGACAGAAATTGCAAATTACCATGCTTGTGTTTATATCTTATCATTGCCATTAATGGCATACTGCAGATATATCTGCAGTATGCATTGCATACCTTTTCAGGAAAGGAACGTATTACTTTTCCAGTAATTTGATACTAAGAAATAAAATGAGACACGTTTCATACTAAAAACAATCAATCTGTTTCTGTATCAATTTATTTATCTAATACTAAAATATGTAAAAGTCTGTCTAAACTACTAAGACTAAGACTAAAAGACAAAATCATTTTTATCATTTTTGACATTTTGTCGCTAAGACTAGACTAAAAAAACGAATCTCAGAAGACTAAATGAGACTAAAAAACAAAATGTGTGTTATTGAAAAGACTAAGACTAAATCAAGATATTCTCAAAAAAACAACACTGTCCCTGTCATCAGTAAGGGTGGGCAAAAAATTCCATATGCCAATATATTGTGATTCTTAATGCCAGGTTCAAAGGTTAAAATATTCTAGTGTGATAAAAGCAAAGTAATTTGTGGTTAAATATCGCAATATATCGAGATACTGAATTGGAACTGGTTGGAATAACGTGTTCCTTCCACGCGCTACGTCCAACCAGAGAAACTCCCCCCTGTCAGGTGAAAAGAAGTCAGCTTGGACTCCTCATGCATTCAAGGAAGCATGAGGCCAGTCCGCTGCTCTCCCCAGGTTGGCGGAGGGTGTGTAGAGCCCAGGATCAGGTTAGGAATTGGCACTCAGTGGAAAAAAATGGGTTACAAAATCTTGGGATAAAAAATATATATAAAAAAGGTGTGGTAAATTATAAGAACCCATATTATAATATATAGAAAACTTATAGTATTGGTAAGCTCAAAAGTCTACATAGCGTATTCAGTTGGAACTAGACGGTTAAAGTCCAATCAACTTAAGCATCCTATGTTGAAGGAGAAGTGGATCAAAGTCTAAATCACACATGCTCACATGAGGTCATTGATTATCCTCAGAGTAGAAGGGTCAAATAGCTTTGTATGCAGACTGGGCCTAGAAACAGTTGTCCTCTCCCTTTATAATATGTATATATATATATATATATATATATATATATATATATATATATATATATATATATATATATATATATATTAGAGCTGTCAATCGATTAAAAAATTTAATCGCGATTAATCGCATGATTGCCCATAGTTAATCTTTGATTAATCGCAATTTAATCGCATATTTTCATGAGTTCTAAATATACCTTAAATGAGTGTTTTTCAAGAATATTCATATTAAGGTCAATTATTTATTCTTCATTTGAGCCACAGACCACCATTTGATGACATTTATGTAGACTTCCAGACCTAAATTAAAGAATTTGTCAACGATATCATTAGGAACGAACATGCACATTTTGTAGAAAGTTCTCTACATTCTGTAATTGTGTAGACTTATTTTAAAGTAACTTAACTGATGCAGATATTTAAAAAATATTCACCTGCATTTGGCGAAATTGAACCAAATGGACCCACTTGGCTTTTGGTTTTACTTTGAGTTAATCTCGCACTAAAAAAATGAATCGAGTTAACTCATGGCTGAGTTAACTCGCGATTAACTAGTTAACTCGGACAGCCTTAATATATATATATATATATATATATATATATATATATATATATATATATATATATATATATATATATATATATATATATATATATATATATACAACCCCAATTCCGTTGAAGTTGGGACGTTGTGTAAAATGTAAATAAAAACAGAATGCATTGATTTGCAAATCGTTTTCAACCTCTATTCAGTTGAATACACCACAAAGACAATATATTTAATGTTCAAACTGATAAACTTTATTGTTTTTTGAAATTATACAATCTTTTGTAAATTGATCCCTGCAACACGTACCAAAAAAGTTGGGACGGGGGCAACAAAAGACTTGGAAAGGTCATGAATGCACAAATAACGCCTGTTTGGAACATTCCACAGGTAAACAGGTTAATCTTAAACAGTTTAATATCGTGATTGGGTATAACAGCACCACCCCAGTCGTTCACAATCAAAGATGGGGCGAGGATCACCACTTTGTGAACAATTCTGTGAGAAAATCATCCAACGGTTTAAAAACAATGTTTCTCAACATTCAATTGCAAGGAACTTGGTGATTTCATCATCTACAGTCCATAATATAATCAAAACGTTCAAAGAATCTGAAGAACTTGCTATACTAAAGCGACAAGGCTGAAAACCAACACAGAATACTTGTGACCTTTGATCCCTCAGGTGGCTCTGCATTAAAAACTGACGTCATTGTGTAAAGGATATTACTGTGAGGTCTCAGGAACACTCAGAAAACCATTGTCAGTTTACATAATTTGTCGCTACACCTGCGAGTGCAAGTTAAAACTCTACCATGCAAAGCAAAGCCATACATCAGAAAGGTTGGTTTGAAAAACAACCAGAAAAACAACCAGAAATGCCTTCTCTGGGTCCACTATCATTAGAAATGTGGACTCATCAGACCACAGCACACTTTTCCACTTTGTGTCTAACCATTTCAAATGATATTGTACCCAGAGAAGGCATTTCTGGTTGTTTTTCTGGTTGTTTTTTCAAACCAACCTTTCTGATGTATGGCTTTGCTTTGCATGGTAGAGTTTTAACTTGCAATCGCAGGTGTAGCGACAAATTATGTAAACTGACAATGGTTTTCTGAGTGTTCCTGAGTCCTCACAGTAATATCCTTTACACAATGATGTCAGTTTTTAATGCAGAGCCACCTGAGGGATCAAAGGTCACAAGTGTTCGGTGTTGGTTTTCGGACTTGTCGCTTTAGTATAGCAAGTTCTTCAGATTCTTTGAATGTTTTGATTATATTATGGACTGTAGATGATGAAATCACCAAATTTCTTGCAATTGAATGTTGAGAAACATTGTCTTTAAACCGTTGGATGATTTTCTCACAGAATTGTTCACAAAGTGGTGAACCTTGCCCCATCTTTGATTGTGAATGACTGGGATGGTCCTGTTATACCCAATCACGATATTAAACTGTTTAAGATTAACCTGTTTACCTGTGGAATGTTCCAAATAGGCGTTATTTGTGCATTCATCATCTTTCCCAGTCTTTTGTTGCCCCCGTCCCAACTTTTTTGGTACATGTTGCAGGGATCAATTTACAAAAGATTGTATAATTTCAAAAAACAATAAAGTTTATCAGTTTGAACATTAAATATATTGTCTTTGTGGTGTATTCAACTGAATAGAGGTTGAAAACGATTTGCAAATCAATGCATTCTGTTTTTATTTACATTTTACACAACGTCCCAACTTCAACGGAATTGGGGTTGTATATATATATATATATATATATATATATATATATATATATATATATATATATATATATATATATATATATATATATATATATATATATATATATATATATATATATATATATACAGTATCACATGCTACATAAAGCATGATTAAAACCCCCTAGATATACATATCACATGCTACATAAAGCATGATGATGTTTTGCATGTTTTGCCTTCTATAGGTTGTGACTAGTACCCCGACATGGACCTGTTTCTGATGAGAATTCCCACAGGTGTTGAATTTCAATCTTTTAGTGACACCAATAAGAACCTACTGGTGTAAATGTCTTGGTAACGATTTAAAATCCAGATTGTTTTGTCTTGTTAAAGGGATATTTCACTTATTTCACACTCAAAAAACTCCATTTTAAACATAATAGTTTCATCATCTGGTGACTGATATTGTCCTCTTAATACGTGAGAGGATGCAGGGGCGTTATCCTGCGTCCGTGCTCATGGGGGCTGGACCCCCCCCCCCCCACATACTATGGCGTAGTAAAATAATAATAAAAAGTAAAATTAAAAAATGTAGGTCCCATAGAACTGCACCAAGCTTTCACAGTCGCCCTTCCCCACCAGAAAGTTCTCTGTGTGGTGCATGTGCCTGTACACAGTAGGGCTAAACCTGTTCAGTGATGCTAGAGCCACGTCTATGACCTGATTAGCATTTGATGGACCTGTTGCCTATAGTTGCCTATGGTGTTGTCAATGCACAGCCAACAATAGACCTGATTAGCATTTGATGGTCCTGTTGCCTATAGGTGTTGTCAATGCACAGCCAACAATAGACGATGGTCGATGGTGTGAACAACCCCGAGGTGCGGAGAATCTGTGGGGTGGGGGTGGGGGGCTCAGGCCACCCAAGCACCAGAGCCCCTTAAGTCTGAAATTCTCATGGGGGCTCTGGCCCTTGAGCTCCCACAGAAATGACGCGCCTGAGAGGATGTGCTTTCTCATTTACTGTTTTAATTTATTTTTAAAATATTGTTTCAGTCATTTGGCTGCAACCAGCTGGGCATGCCAGGCAGGCTGCTACATTTAAAATAAATAAATAAATAAATAAATAAATAAATAAATAAATAAATAAATAAATAAATAAATAAATAAATAAATAAATAAATAAATAAATAAATAAATAAATGAAATTGCTCAAATATTAAAATGGAGTTTTAATAGGTCTGGATAGGAAGGGGCGGGGCAGCTCAAATGAACAGCAAATATCTAAATAGCCTACTGAATGGAGTAACTTTATTATTCTTGTCTCTATTGTAAAGCACTTTGGGCTGCATTTTATGTCACACAGTTTGGAGGCTGCTATCAGTCACTCTCAGGAGTTCTCAGAACATCTATAAGGGTCCATTTGGTTAACAATGTCACATCAATCAGCTGGGGATCACCTGCAACCCTCTCTGTTTTACTAGTTAAATAAAGGTTACATTTGTAAATAAATTCCACTACAAGTTTCTGTCAGCCTGACGGGAACTAAAGTTGTGTAGTGTGTTGTTTCCAGGAGGACACAAATAGCACACAGCAGTGTTGTGTGTCACCTCTAACTGTGTCCTCCTGAACATTAGCCTATTTAAGATTGGGGGAACGTGAGGCCTACGACCGACGTAATCAATCACTCTGTGCTCGATACATAAGCCTCGCGGCCGTCCGACCCTCTCCTAGGACGGCAAAACGCAGCTCTTGGCGTCGTGTCACAACGTGGACGAGAGCTGAGTGAGATTCATGGATTGTTAGTTTGTTTGCATGGAATGTGCTTATATAATGACATCTACTGGCCAGTGGCCATCATATACTTTTGCCTGTGATCCAAAAGTGAAATTAGATCTTTTCACTGCACTCAAATTATAGTGTGGTAATTTTCACTTCATCCCAATTAATGGATTTCCTTAAATCGTCCTTTCTGTTAATTCAAGACATGGTTCATAGAATGATATTGACCCTAGTTAAAAAAAAAAAAAATCCTATATGACTCCCCTATAAAACTTTGGAACAAATCCTATTTGCTATCCAGCGGGAATCCAATAAGCTTTCTTTCTTTCTTTCTTTCTTTCTTTCTTTCTTTCTTTCTTTCTTTCTTTCTTTCTTTCTTTCTTTCTTTCTTTCTTTCTTTCTTTCTTGTTTACATTTGACACGTGCTGTGTAGGAGTCACCATGGAAACCACTTTTGTCACGTGCTGCATAGACGTGTCACTATGGGAACCAGTGACATCATTGGGAAGGGTGTGGCCTCGTCAACGTCGGCTGCTTTCTTAACCATGTTGGGCTTCTGTTGCAACGGCGACGGACCACGCCCACATCCGCTCCGTCTCGTCCACGACCTAGCTCAATCTTAAACTCCCTAGTGCGCACAACTGAAAACTGCAACAACAACCACAGAGTTTGTTTGGTTTAGTTTTTATGTATTTGTGTTGTTTTATGGACTGCAATGCTTCCAGTGCTGTTTTATTTTAAGGTAAGTTAATTCATATGTATTAAAAAACACACACACACACACACACACACACACACACACACACACACACACACACACACACACACACACACACACACACACACACACACACACACACACACAGGCTAAATGAATAATTCCCACCAACACTGAAGGCAGTGAATCTCACTCCCATCAGACCTGTAAGGGTCTATTTGGTTCCTAACTATGATTTGTTCTGAGGGACACTGTTAAGGCCTCAGGGGGTCCACACGGACCACACGTTGAGTCACGGGTTTCTGTAGGTCACCAACTGTGGTGTAACAACTGTTGTTACACCACAGTTGGTGACCTACTATATTATAGTAAAGAGTTGCTCTGACGCCACCGTGTGTCCTAAAAAAGTAACTGCAAGTCATACATAGATTTCTATCATAATACTTTATGCTTAAAAACTGACTTACAGCCCCCAGATTTTATACTGAGACCCTGATTACTGTAATATTACCTTTTACAGCAAAAGTAGTGTAAGGATATTACATGTTACTATATGTTACTCTGCTAAAACACACCTCATCACTTTTTACAAATGAGCTTAATTGTTGATGCATAATGTGAAAATAGAACAGATTTACAAACTATTAACAGATAACAACAGAGATGCAGTAGTTTGTAGGTCCTAATCCACCACAGCAACACGTGTTGTGTTGATGCACATTATGTTATAATATTTGGTCTGCTTGGCCAATGCATGTCATTGTGTACCAGTGATATAATGCGTGCAACACCCAGTGGGGTGACAGCCAGAAATTTACTATTTTCCTTTTATAGGGACAGAATTTGAGACAGGAAAAAGTGTATTCTTTTGCCCAATTGGTTTATCAATTATTACATTTCTGAATCACACTAATTTTGCCTGCCGATCCTGTTGATTTCCCTTTAGTTAATAATTTGCCTTATAAAGAAAAGGGCCGACTGCTAAGTGCTATACATCTCTATCCTTTAGCGCAGGGGTCAGCAACCTGCGGCTCAGGAGCCGCATGCGGCTCCAGAACACAGCCCTAGTGGCTCAGTGGCTGTAGCATTATTACATACACACACTGGGGTGATCCGCACCAAAATAATATAAACATTTCAGTCACCCAAAACGTGTTGCACTGTCTGACAGTTGCCAGTTAAAGTAGCTCTTGGCCATGTCAAAAAAGCCCAGCAGTTATCAGAGGTGGAGCTTTCAATCTGAACCACCCATTTTCAAAGGTTTACTCAGTTTACTATGTCATTAATATACCTTAGAGATGTTGTGTGGACTAGAAATGGAGTTCTGTAAAACTCCTTTATTTAATTTTTTTTAGAAACTCCATTTCTGAAGATTGTGTTTCACCATGTTAATGATTTTTCTTTGAGGACCTTTTTTCTGAGAGTGTGCAAATGGAACCAAATGGACCCGCCAGGGTCCATTTGGTTCACATTTGCACACTCTCAGGAAAAAAATAATAAAATGCGGCTCCAGACAGATTTTGAATTTAATTTTGGATCGAAAATGGCTCTTTCAACATCTTGGGTTGCCGACCCCTGCTTTAGCGGGTGGGAGGAAGGAACTGGGGAAAGTAATATGTAACATAATAGCAATACTTTTTCTAAGTGGTCATAAGTAGAGTAAAAATATTACTCTACTAAGTAATATTGTTCAACTGAATGCTGGTCGAGTGGGCCCAAATTCATTTATTTCCCTGAAGATGCCAGTTATAGATTTATTAAAAACAAATCCTTCAGTTGTATAAAACTCTTAGTAAACTTGGTGCCACTGGAATGTGCAGTGTTGTTATTCATTCTATCCGGTACTTTAAGTAGTTTATTACCAATATGGTCACCAAAATCTATTCTACAAGATTCATGGCTTCGGAAATAATTACTGGGACGTTCCTGTTCTTGAGATCTGCAATGCTCCTGGTCTCCAGAAGTCACTGGCTTCCCCTCTCTTCCATCATGTGCCAACAAGATGTGACAACAAAAACATGCTGTAGTCCTGGACTCTAAACTGCCTCGCCCTGGCCAGCCGGGGCGCCTGATGGAGGGGACAGGAACTGGTTGGTTGTTCCTTCCACGCGCTACATCCAACCAGAGGAACTCCCCCCTGTCAGGTGAAAAGAAGGCAGCTTGGACTCCTCATGCATTGAAGGAAGCATGAGGCCAGTCCGCTGCCTCCCCAGGTTGTAGAGCCCAGGATCACATTAGGAAATGGCACTGGGTGAAAATATGGGTTACAAAGTCGTGGGATAAAAAAAAAAAAAAAAGAAAAAAAAAAAGATGTGAAGAGGCAGTTTTGGCTGAAACACTGGATCTGACAGGCATCCTATACACCAGCGGTGGGCAATTATTTTTCCCAAGGGGCCACATGAGATACATAAAATATTGCGGAGGGCCAAGACTAAAGGCTGAACTAAAGTCTGTGTCGAAAGACGAAAGTAAGAGTAAGACCAAACTTTTTGATACCAGGGCCCACTATTTATTCAGTATTTGAGCCACAGAGGACCAACATTTGATGACATTTTAACCCCACAGACCCAAAACTAAAGATTTCTTTTGTTTTTGTTCAGGATAACAGGCTGGATTTGGGAAACAAAACAGGCAAACATAGATAAAAAAATGACCATTCTTTTACATTATCTGATTGTGTAGATTTTAGGTAATTCAGATGATGAATATTTTAACTCTTGAGAGTGTAAACATGAAACCAAATGGACCCGCAAGGGTCCATTTGGTTTCATTTTTACATTCTCAAAGAGTTACATCTGGTTAACCAACTCTCCACATTTAACTGGAACTCTCTCAAGGACCACTGATGGTCCCCGGCCGGTCAGAGTCAGCCAAAGGGCCGCATTTGGCCCCCGGGCCGCATAATGCCCAGGTATGCTATACACAGTAGTTGCCCTCACCTTGGAGCCTGAGCAGATAAACTGATGTCTAGTGATTCTTTATCTGTGACTTCAGTTATCTCAATTACCCATACATCTAGACCAGGGGTCTGCAACAGGTGGCTCTGGAGCCACATGTGGCTCTTTAGACCCTCCTTAGCGACACTATCTAGCTTTATAAAATATGAAGATTAAACTCGATATTTTAAAAAATGTGGACCGATTGTGAACAAGGGAACCGTGCCCTGTTTTGCTAGGGGGTTATAGGCTAAGATTATGCTTTTGCAACACTTGCATCATCCCATCTCATCACATCACATCACAGGACTTCCTTCCCCCTCTTCGGTGGTACTTCCCTTTTTCTTGATTTTCTTGGAATCGTACTTGTCAGTAAATGACCACATGTACGGTCAACATAGCTCACGCGGTTTCACTTCGCGTTATTGTTTCTCAACTCGTGGACATTTTTAGACATTAGAATTTGCATTATAGCCTGCAACAATAAATATGGTGCATTAACCTATGTTTGTATTTGATCATTTTGATTGGCTAATATAGCCAGTGTAGACTTAATTATACTTCATTATGAGGCTCCAGATGTATTTTGTATTCAGGTCCTTGGCCCAAATTGGCTCTTTTGACGTTAAAGGTTGCCGATGCCTGATCTAGCCAGTAGTGCTTTTCTATATCAGAATCTTTTGCAGTGGCTAGTCTCTTCCTCCTGCTACTGTGTCTGCATAATGCATCTGCAACATATACTCTGTGATGTATCCCAAGGTCATTAGGGTTCAACATATACTCTGTGATGTATCCCAAGGTCATTAGGGTTTTGGGTCCTGCAACATCACATCAAAGCCATATGTGACATAATATATTAATTAGGCCTTCTCCCAAAATGTGGGAACATCTACCGAGTGGGAGAAAAACATTTACTGCTCTTGACAGCTCACACTGCCAAAGACAAATCTGATTGTACTAAACAACATTTAACTCACTTTGCCACTCAATTTTCCACTCACTTTATGCATGTGTAGCAGTGGCTACAGCCTCTGTCGTGATGGCCTCCAAAGTCTAGTCACTCTAGTGTCTGCCCCCGGATGTTGGACTTTCATGTGGGAGACCCGAGTTCGAACCAAGGGTGTTACACATGCACATACCCTCAATTGTGGTTAAATGGTGAGTAGAGTACTCTACTGTGCAACCAGGCCACTCTTTCCAAAATGACATGAAAACAATAATGAGGGAGATGACAACATAAGAACATTAAAATACATACATGAAATGGACACATTTACCAGTTTGTCAGTGTAGTCTCAAAAGTTAAACTACAAGACATTTTCATATTGCCTCCATCTGCAATATATAACATATATAAATTAGGTGCCCTGACACTTCATAAAGATAAGTGGGACATGTTTCATTGTCAAACATCCTGAAATGGACACCAAGTTTGCAGTTAGCTTATCTGGTTCAGACGTTATAGCCAAAAAGTGTTCAGGTGGCAGCCCTATTGGATTTGGCCAGTATGGCAACCTTAAAGGTCGTCAGCTCAGGTGCCCTAAATTTTAACATGCTGTTGGATATTTTTCTTAAACTGACTATAGAATAATAGCCAAGTAGAAACCAACACCAACAGTGCTGTACACAAGCTAAAAAACTAAAAACCCCAACATGGGTGGCACAACAAACAACCGTGTGAGCTATGTTGACCGTTCATGTGGTTATTTACTGGCAAGGACAATTCCAAGAAATTCAACAGAAAAAGGGAAGTACCACCGAAGAGGGGGAAGGAAGTCCAGTGATGTATCATGCTTGCAGATGGGATGAATAACAAGTGTTGCAAAATATCCCTGGGAGGGATATTTCGATAGGGAAAGGGCCTGGAGTAACTTTTTTACTTTTGAATATTCCATTGAATATGAACATAAATAAGACATTTCAGTCTATTTTCTACCTTGTTTAGAAAAACATAATATGTTGTATAATGTTACAGCATAGTGGTGGCCGCCATCTTGTGTGTGTGTGTGTGTGTGTGTGTGTGTGCATACTTAATGAACCGGTTGAGTGCAATCATAAAAAATGACAGTTTAACAAACACTGCACACTTTTTGGGAAAAAATCTTACTTTTCATATAACATTAATACATGATGATCATGTTTTAGGGTAAAAAAAAATCATGGCACTCCATCTTTAAGGAAATGAACAAGTTGGCCACTATTGTAAACAAGTGTGTGTCCATTGTCAGTGTGTAAATTTGCTACAGTTGTACTTGAATTGTACTGTAATTCTCCAAGCTGTTATCAGTTCTGTAGCAGCTTGTACTTGACTTGTACTGTAACTCTCATCTCTGTTAATAAAAAAAAAAAAACACTCATTCATTCATCTACAACAGGGGTTTTCAATCAGTGGTCCGGGGACCACCAGTGGTCCCTGAGAGGGTTCCTGGTGGTTCCCAGGCTTAATGATAGAAAGTTGGTTAACCAGATGTAACTCTTTGAGAGTGTAAACATGAAACCAAATGGTTCATGTTTACACTCTCGTTTTTACACTCTCAAGAGTTAAAATATGCATCAGGTGAATTATCCCAAGTCTACACGACTAGAGAATGTAGAAGATTAATGGTCATTTTGAGAGAGAGAGAGAGAGAGCGAGAGAGAGAGAGAGAGAGACAGAGAGAGAGAGAGACGGCAGCCAGCAAGCAAGCAGTTTTGGGGGGGATCCAAGGGACGCGACCCCACCAATATCCAGGGATTATTGTTTTGACCCCACCAATAATATTGGTGGGGATTGTTTCTCTGTAGATCCATCTTTTTTGCTTAAAATAGTCCCTTTACCAAAACATTGCATGGGACCGATACTACTAACATGCCGTGAGTCGGGGTGTGCGGATGTGTCCCCACGCCATCCATTGACTTTGTATTGAAGCCAGGGGAGTGCTACGGCTGGGGGCTGTGTCGTTGCGCTGGGACACGAACATTATAGGGTCTCTAGCGTCTATCCATGCGTGGTATGACTGGATCAGGCCATTCATTCATTACGGTGCACCCCCCTCTCCTGTCCACGGTGTATAATGCACCCCATAGACTCATAGTGTGAGGACACCCAATGATTTTCTCGGATTAAAGGAGAATTCCGGCCCAAAAGTTTTTTTGTATCTTTATTTGCAGTTAATTTTTTTGAAAAAAGTGGTCCAGGTGTTATTTTGTGAAAATACTCCTTTATGGCTGTTTCCCCTACCCCAAAATAAGCTTATAATGGGGCCAATGGGCGTTGTGCAAGTTCACCTATATACATCGCTCCAAAATGCAATTTTTTGCTATATATTGTGTCTCCACCATGTCAATAGTGAGTTAACACTCACACTTTCACTTTCACTTTTGTTTCAGCAGTGGTTCAGCCATAAACCATGTGCCACGCCCCCAGCTTTTGAGACAGCTGGATCACTGCTGAACCAAAAGTGAAAGTGAAAGTGTGAGTGTTAACTCACTACTGACATGGTGGAGACACAATATATAGCAAAAAATTGCATTTTGGAGCGATGTATATAGGTGAACTTGCACAACGCCCATTGGCCCCATTATAAGCTTATTTTGGGGTAGGGGAAACAGCCATAAAGGAGTATTTTCACAAAATAACACCTGGACCACTTTTTTCAAAAAATTAACTGCAAATAAAGATACAAAAAAACTTTTGGGCCGGAATTCTCCTTTAAGCAGGCTGAGACGTGGGGAAAAACTCATATTTCTCCGTGTAAGGCCTTATTGGTGCAACGTGGGCACATGACTGTCAAACGCGAGTGAGATGGCAAGCAAAAGGAAGAAAGTGGACATACGGAGCTTTTTTTCAAAGAAATCTGTAAGTCACACTATCACTCGATAGTGAAATCACGTTTGGAACACATCACGTTAGCAGTTAACATTTATTACTCCTTGGTGACTAACGCGACTCCACCAGGCGGGGCAGTAGGGAGTCTGGGAGTCCATAGAGGACAATATGAAATAAATGCTAAACGTGTAGCTATAGGTGTAATGTTAGAGTCCACAGAAAAGATGTAAAATAAAATAAATGTAAATAAATGTTAAACACTAGAATCCCCATCCAACATGCACAGATGGGAAGTAGGCAAATATGTGTGGTGGGCATTTAATTGACTATTGTATTCCATTGTACTATACTGGAGCCCAGGGCCCACTATTTGCTCTGAATTTGATTCACGGACACCAAGTGATGTCATTTTAGCCCCACAGACACACAGAAGGGGACCCCCTGTTTAGCATGTATAAAGTATAATAGTAGCAACAATAATAATAATTATAGGCTACATAGCAAAGTGTTAAAGTGAAGTCTGTAAAGCCCTTTAGAGTACACACTTGGGGTGAACACCTTGCCAGCTTTAATATATAAACAACAATGATAGAATGAAGTGCATTAATACAACAGACAGTACAAGTCAAGTACACGCTGCTACAGAACTGATAACAGCTTGGAGAATTACAGTACAATTCAAGTACAACTATAGCAGATTTACACACTGACAATGGACACACACTTGTTTACAATAGTGGCCAAATTGATGGAGTGCCATGATTTTTTTACCCTAAAACATGATCATCATGTATTAATGTTATATGAAAAGTAAGATTTTTTCTCAAAAAGTGTGCAGTGTTTGTTAAACTGTCATTTTTATGATTGCACTCAACCGGTTCATTCATAGCAGGGCAAAATCGTGCCCTGCTATGAATGAAGACAAGTTTTTTTTTTCTCTCTCTATTTAGTACTGCTTTCATATAGCCTGACCTACACCATTGCAGAAGGAAAGCTCTTTAAATATAAACTCACTTAGACCCCTAAATCTCTGCTTTTTTGTTTGTCCAGGGAGAAAACATGACCTGCTGACCGAAATGTTCAGCATGGTCAGCATAGTCAGCATGGTCATCATCGTCATCGTCATCATCATCAGGTCAGTTTTGGCACAAAGTACTGCTGACTCACTGTGTTATTCCAGTAACCACATTGACCAATATGGACTGAAGCAATGAACCCAAATACACTCCCTAAGGAGTGCACCACACTCACCTGGGTTCCCGTCACCCCCCCCCCCACACACACACACACTCCTCCCCTCCAATACGTATGTTTAAAAGACACACAGACCTGCACTATGAGCAGACGTCTCCTCTCTCTCTGTGTTGGTGTTGTTAACTCATTGAGTGCTGCTGACGGAGCATGGCGTCCATCACCTCCAGCTGGTCCTACAGACAGACCTTCCTGCTGCTGCTGTGCTTCAGAGCTCTCATTGCCCCGCCCACCGGCGTTATGGTACAGTATATGAACATTTATTACTCCTTGGTGACTAACCTGACTCCACCAGGCGGGGCAGTAGGGAGTTTGGGAGTCCATAGAAGACAATATGAAATAAATGCTAAACGTGTAGCTATAGGTGTAATGTTAGAGTCCACAGAAAACATGTAAAATAAATGTAAATAAATGTTAAACACTAGAATCCCCATCCAACATGTACAGATGGGAAGAAGGCAAATATGGGTGGTGGGCATTTAATTGACTATTGTATTCCATTGTACTATACTGGAGCCCAGGGCCCACTATTTGTTCTGAATTTGATCCACGGACACCAAGTGATGTCATTTTAGCCCCACAGACACACAGAAGGGGACCACCACCGTGAAGTTGACACCCCATGATTTTTCAAATTTCTAAAAAATATATAAAAATGGTGTCATTCTTTAGTGCTCCATTTGTGCTGAATTGTGCCGTAAATTTCAGAATTTGTGCTGCTACCATGATTGAGATAATTGAAGTTATAGGTCCTGAGCTTTGCCAATCAAAAATGGGCTCATCTTTTAGTGCTTGGCGGGGTGGAATTTGTGCCGCTGAAATTGGCATTTGTGCTGCTTTTATTGATTTTATATGAATATTTATGTGCAATATTAGCTGTTATCAGCTTTAAAGGCTCGCACCCAAAACTTGGGATGGTCCAAAATGGACTAAAATGGGCACGGCGGGGTGGAATTTGTGCTGCTGAAATCGGCAATTGTGCTGCTTTTATTGATTTTATATGAATATGAACGTAATTAAGGTAGTGGCTGTTCAGCGCTTGTCGGTCGCCGCGGTGGCAGTGTGTGATCATGAGTGTGTGCGTGCGCGCGTGTGCGTGCGTGGGATCATGCATGCGTGCGTACGTGGGATCATGCGTGCGTGCATGCGTGGGATCATGCGTGCGTGGGATCATGTGTGTGTGCGTGCGTGCGTGCGTGGGATCATGCGTGCGTGCGTGCGTGCGTGCGTGCGTGCGTGCGTGCATGCGTGCGTGCGTGCGAGGGAGAGAAAGAGGAAAGACCAAACTGGCTGTTGTATGAACTATGAATACAAGCCTGCTGTTGACTACTATGCACTGTCGAAATGGTAATAATGTGGTAATATTGTGTTATTACCATTTTTACAGTGTGTACCAGTTCCCACTAATATCCAGCAACTTCACATAGCCATTGAAGAGGAGTGGACCAACATTCCACAGGCCACAATTGACAATCTGATAAACTCTATGTGAAGAAAATGTGTTGCACTGCATGAGGCAAATGGTGGTCACACCAGATACTGACTGGTTCGGAGGCCCATACACCCAATAAGGCAAAAGAAAATTGCACATTTCAGGGTGTCTTTTTATTGTGGAGAGTCTGAGGTACACCTGTGCACTAACCATGATGTCAAATCTGCATCTTGATGTGGCACACCTGTGAGGTGGGATGGATTATCTTAACAAAGCAGAAGTGCTCAATATCACACATTTAGGCAGATTTGTGAACAGTGTTTGCGAGAAATGGTTATATTGTATATCTGGAATGAATTTTAGGTCTTTAAGTCCATCCCCTGAAAAATGGGAGCAAAAACAAAAGTGTTGCGTTTATATTTTTGTTGAGTGTATGTATATATATATATATATATATATATATATATATATATATATATATATATATATATATATATATATATATATATATGTATGTATGTATGTATGTATGTATGTATGTATGTATGTATGTATGTATGTATATATATATATATGTATATATATATATATATAACACACACACACACACACACACACACACACACACACACACACACACACACACACACACACACACACACACACACACACACACACACACACACACACACACACACACACACACACACACACAATATTTAATAACAGTTAAGATGAAATTTAAAGTAGAGTTATCTCATATCTTATAGCACTTCAATTGTGCCCTTTTGCTCCAATATCGCCTAGGCCCAACAGCTGATTCTATGAACTTTGTCCAGCAACCACACACACTCTGTCAAGTGTGCATGTACCAGTGCTATCAAAATCAACCAAGGAGGTCTAATTCTACTTTCCCTGACATTGTGGGCCCTTTCTATAGATTTCTTGAGATATAGCACTTCAAATGTGCCCCTTTGCTCCAATATCACAGCCCACATAGCCCAAGAGCTGATTCTATGAACTTTGACCAGAAAGTGCTGATGAAATCAACTAGGGATGTATAGTAATACTTTTATTTTGAAGTTTTAACTCAAAATGGATTTTTAATGAATTTCTTAAATCTAGAAAATGACATAACTTTTTGGTCATGTGACTTTTTCTAGTAAATCATGGTTCATATTACCTATCCCTCATCCCTTCATGATGCACACCTTTTATTTTGGAGTTTTAACTCAAAATGGATTTTTAATGAATTTCTTAAATCTAGAAAATGACATAACGTTTTGGTCATGTGACTTTTTCTAGTAAATCATGGTTCATATTACCTATCCCTCATCCCTTCATGATGCACACCTTTTATTTTGGAGTTTTAACTCAAAATGGATTTTTAATGAAATTCTGAAATCTACAAAATGACAGAACGTTTTGGTCATGTGACTTTTTCTAGTAAATCATGGTTCATATTACCTATCCCTCATCTTTACATGATGCACACCTTTTATTTTGAAGTTTTAACTCAAAATAGATTTTTATCCATTTTGATAGCACTGGTTCATGCACACCTGACAGAGTGTGTGTGGTTGCTGGTCAAAGTTCATAGAATCAGCTCTAGGCGGTTTTGGAGCAAGGAGGCCAATTTCAGCTGCTATTTCTGAGGAATCCTACTGTAGAAAGAGCCCAATATGCCAGGGGAAGTAGAATTAGACCTCCTGAGTTGATTTCAGTAGCCCTGGTACATGCACACTAGACAGTGTGTGTGGTTGCTGGTCAAAGTTGTTAGCTCTTGGGCCTAGGCAATATTGGAGCAAAGGGGCACATTTGAAGTGCTATATCTCAAGAAATCTACAGTAGAAAGGGCCCACAATGTCAGGGAAAGTAGAATTAGACCTCCTTAGTTGATTTTGATAGCACTGGTTCATGCACACCTGACAGAGTGTGTGTGGTTGCTGGTCAAAGTTCATAGAATCAGCTCTTGGGCCTAGGCGATATTGGAGCAAAAGGGCACATTTGAAGTGCTATAGCCTATCTCAAGAAATCTACAGTAGAAAGGGCCCACAATGTCAGGGAAATCTTATCTTATATAAGTTAACTCTATTTCAAAGATAACTCTACTTTAAATTTTAAGTAGAGTAGAGTACAGCAGTCTTGTGTTCGTCAAATATCAAGTTTATTTTCAGTATTATTATTATTATTATTATTATTATTAGTATGCCTACCCTTATTATAATTATATAATATATTAACATTATTATAGGCCTAGCATTATAGATTTGTAAAGTAGTCAACAGCAGGCTTGTATTCATAGTTCATACAGCAGCCAGTTTGGTCTTTCCTCTTTCTTTCCCTCGCACGCACACACGCACACACGCACGCATGATCCCAGGCACGCACACACGCACGCACGCATGCATGATCCCACGCACAAACGCATGATCCCACGCACACGCACGCACGCATGATCCCACGCACACGCTGCCACCGCGGCGACCGACAAGCGCTGAACAGCCACTACCGTAATTACGTTACTAAATGCACAACGAGCTTTACCCCAGTCAAAATGTTCATATAAAAAATAAAAGCAGCACAAATGCCGATTTCAGCGGCACAAATTCCACCCCGCCAAGCACTAAAAGATGAGCCCATTTTAGTCCATTTTGGACCATCCCAAGTGCGGGGTGCAAGATTGGCAAAGCTCAGGACCCATAACTTCAATTATCTCAATCATGGTAGCAGCACAAATTCTGAAATTTACGGCACAATTCTTCCGACACAAATAGGTGTCCGCATCGGGCGCCTGATCACAAAGATGTGATTTATTTCTAGAACAGATGGTTTGCAGACATTAGGTGCGCGATGTGCGGCTTAGAACCGTGCTGCAGTAATAAGCAAGTGGGGGCTGGGTTTTGGTGGCATTTGTGCATGTTTTGGGGGGGTTAGACCATTACAAGCGTTTTGAGCCCTTGTCCCCAGAGCTGCATACAATGTTGAAGCGTTTTGGCTAGTGGCGAGAGGGGGAACTGCAGGCATGGATTGCATTGGAGTAAAGGCCGGGGTCCTGATAATGATAAGGAAGTGTGCAGCTTCAATACGCCACTGAGCAAATTTGCACTGATATGTATAGCGGATTGGGCGGGGCTTAATGGCTCCGGTTCAGCTTCTATGCTCGACGCTCTTAACTGTACTTTGGGCTTGTAATAAGGATGTAGCTATAGGTGTAAAGTTAGAGTCCACAGAAGACATGTAAATATGAAATAAATGCTTAAACATGTAGCTATAGGTGTAAAGTTAGAGTCCACAGAAGACATGTAAATATGAAATAAATGCTTGGGTATGGGCAGAGAAAGAAGTGGTGATCTGATGAGCCTTCTCTCTTGCAGTCTTTGTTTTTGCACAGGTACTGATCTTTACAGTCATCGTCATTTTTATGGCACTCCAAGCACTTCCTGCATGCACCAATCTTCTTGACAGCAGTTTCCTTTTCTGACAGATTTAGTGCTTTAAACTTCTTGCAGAAGAATATTCTGTATTTATGCTTCTCATCTCCACAGATAATGCACCCACCCCCGGTGTCATCCTTCTTTGTGGTTTTGGTGGAGGCATATTTCTTGTTGAATTTGCTGTCTGCTTTATCAGACTTTTCTGACTTCTCCGCAATCTTCAGGTGGTCCAGTCTCTCAAAGATGTCCTCCTGCTTCTTCAAGAATGCGAGCAGCTTGTCAAAATGGTTATCTTGAGTGACATTGTTATGGGCATCAACCATGAAGAAAAGCCAGTCTTTTTTCACATATTCAGGAAGCTTGCTTTCAATAGACTTCACCACTAGAGGGTTCTTGAGGGCCCTGGTATTTCCTAGATCTGTTAGGTCTGAGAGAGCCTTCTCCACAGTTTGAATTAGGTCCACTACTTTCCTTGGCTGGTTTCCTTTCACAGGTGGAATTTTCTCTAGCTCTTCAATTATTTCAATGGCAATGGTGGTTTTATTTCCGTACCTGTTTTCCAGCACTCTGAATATATCATCAGCTGTATTGTAGGTGGACAGTCTTAGGTCTTTGGCCATTTTCTCATCCACGCTGTCAAGAAGCTGGACCTTTTTGACCTCTTGTGAGCCAGTTGGCTCCCCTTGCATCTGCAGGCTCACCCAGTCCTTCTTCCAGCGGTGGAACTCCCTTTTGCAGCCGCTGAATGTAGGCAGTTTGGTGGGCTTAATTTTCACAAGTGGCATAACTTGTCTTGAAATCTCTGTCTTCACTTCGACTGGTGCTGGCACCTGCTGCTCTTCAAATTCCTCTCTTCGAGCTCTGGCAAAGTCAGACCTTTTTAGTTCAAGCTCAGTGCTGATACTTCTCATATTTTTGATGTCATTTTTGAAGCCAGCGGCATCTTCTGTGGGGATCCATGGCCCCCAGTCTGATAACGCTTTGGATGCCTCCTTGATACATTTCTCAATTATGAGTAGGTGGACTTCGAAGCCTTCGCAGTTGGCGCTTTCAACAGTAATATTGAGCCCATAATTACATGCTTTTTCAGCTGCTTTGAATACAGCCTCCATCACTTCTTGTCCGTATTTGGGCCAGATGTTGTGTTGGACCAGCTTTTTAACTTCATCCAATCTTTCCTCACAGTCAGTAGAGACCTTCTCCAGGGTCGTTTCCTGATCTTCATCAAGTTGGTCTTCTTCAGTCTCTGCCAGTAGACCAGTTCTGACATCATCATTAGTTTCAATGACCCTCCTTGCATCAGCAGATAACTTTGCATATTCTTCTCTGAGCTCTGACTCATCTAAAGTGGCAGCTTTTCTGGTGAGGTAGTTGGCCCGCCTAGTGAAGCAGCTCTTTGCTGTTGTTCTCTCCTTTTTTAGCTGATCAATTGTTTTTCCCAGGGCATCCTCCGCCATTTTGATTTTGATCAGTGAGAGGTTTTGTTCCTTTCCAGGTTGTTTTGTTTGTTTATGTTCGAAGTTGAACTTTAAGTTTCCTCAGGTGCTCCAGTTACGTGCGTGTGGCACTTTTCATCAGCTCTCCTTGCTGGACTTTTCTGAAGCCTTTTATCTCCTTGTCCTCTTGCTGATGGGTTCCACTTGCTTGACTGGCACGCTGGTGGTTTTCAACTGTCAAGTTATTTGGAATTTTTCCTGAAACCTTTTGCCCAACTTGAAAACGGCCAAGCCGACAGGGGGATGTGGTCAACTCAATAAAGCAACTTCTTCTTTTCCTTTTGATTTCTTTTAATTTGAATTCAGGTGAGTAGTACAGGTAAGTATATATAGTTGATGTTATAGTTGTTTATAGTTGTTTTATAGGTTGAAAACCTTCAAGAAAAACAGAAACAAAATACAAGCTGTCATAAACAATAATCATCATTAAACAACTTAAACTCATTAATCAATTCATTAATTGAAACTTAAATTCATCTCCAATTAACATTTAACATTTAATTGAATTGTTAAATTCAACTAAATGATACAACATAAACAGTGGTTTTCAAACAGTGGTCTAAGGACCAAGACCAAAAGTGGTCCTAAAGTGCACCAGGTGGTCCCCAGCTAAAAGTTGGGACCAAATGGGACCTTAAATATACTTTAGGTTTTTTAGCCTTTAACTCCTGAGAGTAAACATGCTCTCAGAAGCCACAACAATGCCAAACACAGGCAATAAGTTTAGTAAACAAATTAGGTAAGTAAGGTAAGTAAAGTAAGGTAAGTAAGTCAAAACATTTAAATAATGCAGACCAATTGTTGCTTTGTTTGTTTTGTTTAGATCTGTTGTTTGTCAATATATTAGGTTTTTAAAGTAGTTTAAGTTCAATCAGGTACAGCACAACTGCCATTAAAAAAGGGTTGAAAACCACTGATCTACAAGCTCAAATACAGGCCTATGCAGTATAAAGCATAATAAATAATGAAACAAATCAAACACACCAGTGGCGTTCCCCGTGATGGCTTGTAGTAGTAGTTTCAGTCCTCCAAAGTCCAAAGATTGGACTTGCTGTGCAGTGTTGGTTCTGTGTTCACACTGTCACACTGATTCCTTTGTTCTACAAACACTTCCTGGTTTCTCTGAGCTCCACCCACCCAAATCAGTGAGTGTCATCAGGTGAGGTGCTACTCAGAGGTGATTGACACCAATCATTCAATTAGTGGTGCCTAATTAGTGCCATTTGAGTGTTTTGACAGCACAATAGCTATAGGTGTAAAGTTAGAGTCCTCAGAACACGAGCCTCCAAAAAAAGAAAAGAAAGCAAGAAAGGCGATCACGGACACTTTTTCCTCTCCCTCGACCATCGCTGCGCGTGATGGATATAATTGATAAAATACTGCAAAAGGTACACAGTAACAGCCTAATTTAACATCGATTCTCTCAGAACACATGCACAGGGCGCTCGCTGCGTTACAAGTGATCTCGTCGAGCAGTGTTTGTGCTGTAACGCACGCACGTAAAAGAAAATAGTGCCAGCCGCCTGGAGAAGGTCGATCCACACATTTTTGAATCGATATCATGTTTTTGAGCGTGGATCGATATCGGATCGCTGGATCGATTTTTTGAACCCAGCCCTAATAGACACCATGGTAACCTGTCACCTTTGTGGACGGCTGTTTGACACACACTGCATAGACACTATGGTAACCTGTCACCATTGTGGACGGCTGTTTGACACACACTGCATAGACACCATGGTAACCTGTCACCATTGTGGACGGCTGTTTGACACACACTGCATAGACACCATGGTAACCTGTCACCGTTGTGGACGGCTGTTTGACACACACTGCATAGACACCATGGTAACCTGTCACCATTGTGGACGGCTGTTTGACACACACTGCATAGACACCATGGTAACCTGTCACCGTTGTGGACGGCTGTTTGACACACACTGCATAGACACCATGGTAACCTGTCACCATCGTGGACGGCTGTTTGCTTAATGATATTGACAGCTACAGTGATTGTATCGTAGCAGCCTTACTTACGGTAAGAGGAGCCGTTCTGAAAATGAGGCAGTGTGTGTGGACACATATACTGTATCTTTGTCACATGTCACCTGTCTGTCTGTCTGTCTGTCTGTCTGTCTGTCTGTCTGTCTGTCTGTCTGTCTGTCTGTCTGTCTGTCTCTCTCTCTCTCTCTCTCTCTCTCTCTCTCTCTCTCTCTCTCTCTCTCTCTCTCTCTCAGAGAGCCTTCCTAAATAGTGTGTGTGTGTGTGTGTGTGTGTGTGTGTGTGTGTGTGTGTGTGTGTGTGTGTGTGTGTGTGTGTGTGTGTGTGTGTGTGTGTGTGTGTGTGTGTGTCTCAGGCTGACAGAGAGGAGATCATGGAGCAGAAGCTGAAGTTACTGGAGAGCAAAATGAAGCTCTTCATGAACCACCTGAACGCTCAACGAGATTACCTGGAGATCCAAATGGAAATGGAAACCATGGCCAAGGACAATGCAGGTTTTTATGATGGATGCCATCTGATTATCTGGCACAGAGGGTTTCTGAATCTAAACCAATCAGAGCATGCATCCCTTCAGGCTATGGGGTGGTATAGTGGGAGGGACGGCTTACGCTGAGACACGTGTCACTTGGAATGTTTGTTTACAATTAGTCTCTCAGCTCTGTCACTTTACTGCTGTGTCTAATGTGTTCAGATATTTCATTCTTTAATCCAACTATTAGTCCGAGCGCATCGTCTGATAATGATCCCGTTGCTGACTTTCATTTGGAACAGAATTGCCACGACAACTTGTTTTGTTTGTCCCATTTGCACCCATTCAATCCAATGCATTCAAAAGCCTCTCCTCGGATTCCGGTGCTGAATGTCGTTTGCGCACGGGTAAATCAACTAGGGCTAGACGTCACTTCCTGACTTTTGACCCGGAACTTTTTGCTCAGATCGTCAGAGGACAGGTTAGTCAAGACACCAGAAATAAGCATGACGGCACCCCCCTCCTGTTTAGGCGATCTGGCGCTTCAAAATAATTTTTTTTTTTTTTTTTTTTTTTTTCGATTTCACTGGCTTGAGCCGTGGCAATGGGGAGAAAACTATGAAGATGCGCCCGCAGTCGATGTGTTAAACATAAACAAAAGTTAAAAATTTCCAGAGCTGCAAACCTTATAAATTCTTATGAGTACACCTATGTGTACGAGGACTGATCTAACTTCCATTTGTCCAAACATGCGCTGGAAATCCACTGGAAATCAGCTCTTACGGTGAGGATGAGGGTGAGCCTAACCCTAAACCCCAACCCTAAACCACCTCACAAACCGTCAAGGTTACGGTTGGAGGGGGTAGGGTTTTGCGTCTCATAAATTCAGAACAACTCTCTAAAAACAATGTAGTTATTTCTGTAACACAGATTATGTGTTACAAGGGTTGAGTTATATTTCTGAGTCATTTTTCTAAGCCATAACCATTTCCCTGGGTTATTACCAACTCATGAGTTGTTATAAGTTAGGATAGGAGTTCAGATAGGAGTTCAGATCAGCCCTTTATGTCACGCCTTTTATGCAAATAAATGTTTGCTAATTATTTGTTGAAAGTCCGGGGCGATTAAAACCCGCTCCGAAACGGACCCGCTGCTATTATTGAAATGATGCATTCGAGAAAACCAGAGCTTGGTCAGAGTTCATCGTCTCTGCCTGAGAGAGACCAGATGCAGGAGGAACTCACTGCTGCCACCAACTGGCAGAGTCAAGTTAAATAAATCAAGAAGGAAATAAAACAGAAATATTTATGAAGGTTTTACACTATGAGTCCAACTATAACTTCTATAAATGTCTTGTTAAAAAGGCAGTTCTTTCAGAGAGTGGCGCCCTCAGGTGGTCGGGGAGGGCATTCCACAGCCTAGTATCAGCTGAACAGAAGAGCCTGACAGATGTTCATAGAGTAGTTTCAACTTACCTTTATCTGTGAATATGTCAACAGTATTGTTCTGCAATTTGTGATGGACTGTTCTTATTATGATTGCATTTGCAATGACAGTGTTTGTCAAAGTCTGTTGTAGGTGTACTTATGACAAGTCTGTTGTACTTTATGCTTATATGGACATAAAGTAAAGTGGTAAAACAAAGTAGTGTTGTGTTGTTGTGAAGTTACTGCAGGCTGGCAACGATGCGTGTGGTTTGAAATGTTGATATTGGACTGGTAGATCCCGGAGGGGTTGGCTGCTGAAAAGTAGATCTTGGGTCAAAAAAGGTTGGGCACCCCTGATTTAGAGCGACGCCCACCCTGGAAGGTTGACTCCTCCCTCTAGGCCACTGTGTAACAAGCGTTAGTCCAGGCTTTCCGTTTTCGCGCAACGCGAACGAAAATGAAAGCCTGGATGTCGAGGCTAGGGGAGGGGTAGCGTCCGACCTTGCTGCTCATAGTAGCAAATACACAACACGGGGAAATACCAAGTGTGTTGGGGGGGTCAGGGGTGGGGGTTACATTGCAACACGATTAAACATAACTGAACAAAACTATTAGTATTTTACATACAATGGATAGTCTAAAGTTGTTCATGCAACATACAACGTATTTACCGAAATTATGTGTTCATATAAGGGGGGTCAGGGTTTGAAGTTTGGGCGGTTGTGACCCCCGTAACCGGTGTCAATTACACCTATGAGCACCTCCTAACCCTAAAGACCAAAAGACCCCAAATTGCTCTAGTAACCACATATTCAACATTAAGCAAATTAGCTAGCATGAGGATAAAAAGAAACTCTACAAGAAGGGCAGAAGATCCACTAGAGGGGTACAAAGTAATACCCGCCTACAGGAAAAAGAAAAACTTAAAAGATTACCTAGTAAGCAAACTTAAAAGAACAGACAGAACCCTCCCTAAAACACCAAATTAGATCAACAAAAATCATGAAGGGTTAAAACAAATCTATCTAATCACATGTAACAAATGTAACCTACAATATGTAGGGGAAACCAGAAACACAATAGCAGACAGACTTAATCAGCATAGATATAACATAAAAATGCCAAGGAGATGTTGTTAATAGTACAGCATTTTATGGGACATGGAATTGGGGGAATGGAAGTGTGTGGATTAGAATCCGACCAAACATGGACAGAGGGGGAGAGGAAGTTTGCAGAAAAACAATGGATTTTAAAACTTAATACAACATTTCCACAGGGTTTAAACCAATATGAAAGACACAGGAAGTAAGATTAGTTATCTCAGACATAGATAGACTCTTCTTCAAGATGGCGAATGCAAACATTCTCTGTATTGTACTCATGTAACAGGTAGAAAAATTGCTTAGTTGTTATAGTGAAATCCTAAAATGTGATTGTATTACCTACCTGTATATAGTTTAGCCCTGCAAGAGTGGTACTTTGTCGGCCCCTATGGTTGTCTATTATAGTGTCAGGAAACCGGAATTACACCACAGTCAGCTTAGCCTTCTGCTGTGGTAAGTCATACACTCTGGTGCTCTCCTGATAAAGTATTACCCAGTCTGCCCCCCCAAACACGATGCCATGCAAAACAACCCAAGATATTTCAAATTAAAGTGCTTATATTTAAAATGATTTGAAACACTACTGCTGCTACTAACTACAATTTTGGCACCACTAAACCAACAGCATTTCATCCTTGAAAACAGAAAACTCTCTGAGTCAGACCTTTAGCTTTATGCATGCTGCGTGTCTGTTGCAACTTCAACAACAACTGATGTTATTATTGATGCGTTACTTGACTAATAAAAGTCCTGTAACCGAAAATGGTATGGGTGCGGCTTCATTGCGCTCGCCCTGCTTTATTTCGGGTGGAATCGGAAAAGTCGCGTCAGTAACACAGAATGAGTTAACAATCCTATTATACATTTGAGTTCTGTAACCCGTAACAGCTGGACACCCGGCGTTACACGTGTTACGCGTTACACCTTTATCCCAGAACTCAAATGTATAATAGGATAGGATAAAGATGCTGAACTGAAAGACAATACATTAAATACATTTGATTAGTGTATTATTATTATTATTATTATTATTATTATTATTATTATTATTATTATTATTATTATTATTATTATTATTATTATTATTGTATTATTATAATAGTAATATTATTATAAAAGCTATAATATTTTATGTTTTATTCAAATTAATGCTATAATCAATGTGTTAATGTCTCTGTGTTGACAGACCAACCGAAGGTAGCGTTCTCTGCTGGGTTGGGTGGAGATGTTACAGCTAGTTCTACCATCACTCTGATCTACAAGAACGTCATCACCAACGTTGGCAACTGCTACAATCCATCTACAGGTTGGTTATGATTCATTATGGTAATTAACTTCATAGAATACATTAGTTTAAACCAATAAACAGGTTGGTTATGATTCATTATGGTAATTAACTTCATAGAATACATTAGTTTAAACCAATAAACAGGTTGGTTAGGATTCATTATGGTAATTAACTTCAGAGAATACATTAGTTTAAATGGTTATGATTCATTATGGTAATTAACTTCATAGAATACATTAGTTTAAACCAATAAACAGGTTGGTTATGATTCATTATGGTAATTAACTTCATAGAATACATTAGTTTAAACCAATAAACAGGTTGGTTATGATTCATTATGGTAATTAACTTCATAGAATACATTAGTTTAAACCAATAAACAGGTTGGTTATGATTCATTATGGTAATTAACTTCATAGAATACATCACTATAATAAACAGGTTGGTTATGATTCATTATGGTAATTAACTTCAGAGAATACATTAGTTTAAACCAATAAACAGGTTGGTTATGATTCATTATGGTAATTAACTTCATAGAATACATTAGTTTAAACCAATAAACAGGTTGGTTATGATTTATTCATGTTAATTCACTTAGAATCTCCAAAATGAGCCAAAGTGACCCCATGTGAAGAATATTTAAATCTGTCAGCACTAGTCCATCCTGCTGCTGATATGAAGTACACAAAGTATTACAGAGTTTGGCTTGTGTGTAGTTCTGGTCCTGTTAGGAAACCTTGATGCTTAAAGGTTCAGGACAGTCCTCTTTATTTAAAGGTTCAGGACACATCTCTTTATTTAAAGGTTCAGGACACTCTTTATTTAAAGGTTCAGGACACTCTTTATTTAAAGGTTCAGGACACTCTTTATTTAAAGGTACAGGACAGTCCTCTTTATTTAAAGGTTCAGGACACTCTTTATTTAAAGGTTCAGGACACTCTTTATTTAAAGGTTCAGGACACTCTTTATTTAAAGGTACAGGACACTCTTTATTTAATAAATAGGGGGCAGGGAGGTGGGGGGGGGTCTGATTATCAATCCAGGCCAGTCATAAGAACACATAGCATTAACTATACAGACTGCATGTTAGAACAACAAAGAAATACGAGGTCTAAACATAGCAGAATACAATGTATTTACTTGATTTCACATTTACGCATGTATTTACTGTATGTTCGCTGCTTTTTTCGGAGTCTTTCAGCAAATAAAGGAGAATGCACACTGACTGAACTGAACTAGCTGTTCCGTGCGTCCTGTGCCGTCACTATAGCACGGCGGGTGGTGAGGGATTACACTTGGAGATGTTACGTCACCCTGTGAGGGTGACGGAACAGTCACTGGTCACTGGTCACTGGTGAGCAGTGTTGTAGTGGGACTTTTAGAAGTGGGGGGAAGCCTCTTAAAGGGGAATTCCACCCATTTTGTTTTTTTTCTGACTGTCAGTTCCATTTGTACACTCTCAGAAAAAAGGAAACTCGTTAACATGGTGAAACATGTTGATGATGTCATCAAGATGTATTTCACCATGCTAAAGATTTTTTTCAGACCTCCATTTCTAAGAAACACAGAAGGGGGGATTATTTTTACCATGTCCACACAACATCTCTAAGGTATTATTAATGAAATAGTAAAAGATTGAAAATAAGACACGTGCATGCACACTTGCATTTGCATGCACCTGCGCAACACACACAGACATGTTATTAAAACAAATATAGCATATTGAGGAAGATTTGTTTACTATGACTAATTGTATCCATAAAAGTAAAGACGAAAAACATAGGCCTACTTTTGCCCCAAAAATATTTTAGATGTGAGAAGTGGGGGGACGCCGCCCCCCTCCACTACACCCCTGTATATAAAATATTTTAGATGTGAGAAGTGGGGGGACGCCGCCCCCCCTCCACTACACCCCTGTATATAAAATATTTTAGATGTGAGAAGTGGGGGGACGCCGCCCCCCCTCCACTACACCCCTGTATATAAAATATTTTAGATGTGAGAAGTGGGGGGACGCCGCCCCCCGCGTCCCCCCTCCACTACACCCCTGTATATAAAATATTTTAGATGTGAGAAGTGGAGGGACGCCGCCCCCCCTCCACTACACCCCTGTATATAAAATATTTTAGATGTGAGAAGTGGAGGGACGCCGCCCCCCCTCCACTACACCCCTGTATATAAAATATTTTAGATGTGAGAAGTGGAGGGACGCCGCCCCCCCCTCCACTACACCCCTGTATATAAAACCAAACCAAGCAATCCTACAGTGTGAGCAAATATATAATGACTGGAGCCAAAGGTGTAATTTACACCCCAAATGGAAGTAAACCAAAACAGCTACAGAAACAGCATAAATGTGTGAATTAACAAGCCTATGATCAAACTGTTGCTCCTTATGCCCATAAAAGGACATCTGGGGTGTCCTGTCCAGCGTCTTACTGCTTAGTTAGATGTTGTGGAAATATCAGATCTACAAACTCACTGTGTGAGGTCAGGTGTACATGTTCTATTTCTGCTATATGACAATCTAATGTCTCTCTCTCTCTCTTTAACCCCCCCTCTCTCTCCCCCCCCCTCTCTCCCTCTCTCCCTCTCTTCCCCCCCCCCCCCCCCCCCCTCTCTCTCTCTCTCTCTCTCTCTCACAGGTATCTTCACATCAAAGGTCAAAGGTCTTTATAGTTTCACCTTCACTGCAGCTCACCACAGGTCATCATGGTATGCGTCTGTCTACATGTATAAGAATGATCAGCAACTCATTTATAACACTCCATATAGTCCTTCTGGTCAATGGGTATTCATGTCTAATGGACTGATCCTAGAGCTGGAGGAGGGAGACACTGTTTACATGAAGTTACATGGTGGGTACACGCTCCATGATGCTGGCTCCTCATACAACGAGAATGTGTTCAGTGGTTTTCTGCTCTATGCTATGTAACTGTTACTACTGGTACATTAACACTGTTACTACTGGTACATTAACACTGTTATTACTGGTACATTAACACTGTTACTACTGGTACATTAACACTGTTACTACTGGTACATTAACACTGTTACTACTGGTACATTATAACACTGTTACTACTGGTACATTATAACACTGTTACTACTGGTACATTAACACTGTTACTACTGGTACATTAACACTGTTACTACTGGTACATTAACACTGTTATTACTGGTACATTAACACTGTTACTACTGGTACATTAACACTGTTACTACTGGTACATTAACACTGTTATTACTGGTACATTAACACTGTTACTACTGGTACATTATAACACTGTTACTACTGGTACATTAACACTGTTACTACTGGTACATTATAACACTGTTACTACTGGTACAATAACACTGTTACTACTGGTACATTATAACACTGTTACTACTGGTACATTATAACACTGTTACTACTGGTACATTATAACACTGTTACTACTGGTACATTAACACTGTTACTACTGGTACATTAGAACACTGTTACTACTGGTACATTATAACACTGTTACTACTGGTACATTATAACACTGTTACTACTGGTACATTATAACACTGTTACTACTGGTACATTATAACACTGATACTACTGGTACATTAGAACACTATTACTACTGGTACATTAGAACACTGTTACTACTGGTACATTAGAACACTGTTACTACTGGTACATTAGAACACTGTTACTACTGGTACATTATAACACTGTTACTACTGGTACATTATAACACTGTTACTACTGGTACATTAACACTGTTACTACCATTACATTAACACTGTTACTACTGGTACATTAACACTGTTACTACTGGTACATTAACACTGTTACTACCATTACATTAACACTGTTACTACTGGTACATTAACACTGTTACTACTGGTACATTAACACTGTTACTACTGGTACATTATAACACTGTTACTACTGGTACATTAACACTGTTACTATTGGTACATTAGAACAGTGTTTGTGGTAAAGTTACCTTAAACAGACAAAGTGTTTGTTGACCCAATCATGTATTCTTCGGTATCTTCGGTAAGATATGTCACTATAACTCACCGCTGCATAATCAAGGTCCCCAAAGTGCAAACAGCTGTGCTGATATAAATCTGCGATGTGCTTCCACATTTAGTTCCAGCGCGCCGTTATCCGGTCCATTAGGTTAGCTACGTATTTGTTGTGTACATGCTGTCGCCATTCAGGTATTGAATATTATAACTTCGAGGGTGTGAAACCAAATGGACCCAATTGCGGGTCCATGTGGTTTCATGTCTACGCTCTCAAAGAGTTACATCTGGTTAACCAACTCTCCGTCATTTAGCCTGGGGACCACCTGGAACCCTCTCAGGGACCACTAGTTGAAAACCACTGATGTAAGCCATGTAATAAGCGCGATAAGACCCTTGGAACCGGTGGATTGTTTCCTAATAACTGACCTCGGCTGCATGCGCCTCGGTCAGTTATTAGGAAACAAACCACCGGTTCTAAGGGTGTTCTCCTTTATATAGTGAACGCACAAACATTCTAAAAAGTGCTCAGTAGTCAAACAGTCAGGAAAGGTGTGAGGTTCACTATAGTGACCAACTTCCAGGACACAACCCACGTCACCACTACTTGCTCACTAGTGCTCGGAGATCTAGTAGTGAACACTTGTTCACTAGTCTACTTGTGGACCAGTGATTTGCCTGCTCAAAGGCACTAACTGTGAACATATGGGTGTGAATGACAGATTATAGCAGTGGTTTTCAACCTTTTTGGTCCCAGGGACCACTATTTATTCAGCATTTGAGCCTCAGAGGACCACCATTTGATGACATTTTAGCCCCACAGACCCCCCAAAACTAAAGATTTATTTTGATTTTGTACACAATTCCAGGTTGGATTTGGGGAAACCAAACAGTCCAACATACAGATCAAAATGACCATTAATCTTCTACATCAGTGGTTTTCAACCAGTGGCCCGGGGACCACCAGTGGTCCTTGAGAGGGTTCCAGGTGGTCCCCAGCTAAGTTGGTTAACCAGAAGTAACTCTTGAGAGTGTAAACATGAGGGTCGCACGAGAAGTCGGGCCGCCGCGAAGTCGGCACGAATCCTGTGGAGAGGTCGGGCCACGGCTGTGGAGAGGTCAGGCCGCGGCTGTGGAGAGGTCGGGCCGCGGCTGTGGAGAGGTCAGGCCGCGGCTGTGGAGAGGTCGGGCCGCGGCTGTGGAGAGGTCGGGCCGCGGCTGTGGAGAGGTCGGGCCGGGGCTGTGGAGAGGTCGGCCCGAGCTAGTGTCAGCTGTTTTAGGCCCTTGTATATTATTATCCTTATTATTGTGCACTTTTTAAGGCTACACAACAGAATGTAGAAGATTAATTGTCATGTTGATCTAGTGAATGTTTTGACTGCTTTGTTTCCCTGGTCCAGCAAAAGTGAAGTGATTGACTGATAATTGCTGATATGTTATGTTCACACTTGGACCCGAGGTGAAATTGCTTGATAATGGCTGATATGCATGTTATTCATTTACTTATTCAACTTCAACAACAACTTCAACTTCAACATTTAATTATTAGTGTATGTATTTCAATCATAGTTTGGGGTAAATAAACAAAGTATGTATGGTTTATATGTAAGCCAGCAATATGGTTAATTTCAATCATAGTCTGGGGTAAATAAACAAAGTATGTATGGTTTATATGTAAGCCAGCAATATGGTTAATTTCAATCATAGTTTGGGGTAAATGAACAACCCAGCAATATGGTTAGTTAATATACTTTACATACAGTAGGTTACAGGTATTTACTTACTTTTTGTCCACCTTAAATACAATGTAAATGCATCAAATCACACACTATAGTAATGTTTACATCAATTAAATGAATGTGCATATGCCTTGAAGTACAGTAATTAAATGAAGCAAACGCTATAAGTATTGCTTGCTCTAGTCTACACAACTAGAGAATGAGAATGTTGAAATTGTAAACTGTTTCCTCAATAAACGACATTTCTTATGTATGTATGTTTGACTGTTTTGTTTCTAAGTCTACATTTCTAAGTCTATATTTTTGGGGACTGTCATGTGATATAATTTAACATTTGGTTTCGATTGTGGTGATTGTGTTAAGGGTTGGTATGCATGCATGTCTATTGTCAGCAAGCAATATCAAGGGTATATGGCCTGGGCAGGGCACTATCAAGCCAATATCAAGGATAATGGCTTGGTATGCAGTGATAAGTGTTGGTATGCATGTCTATTGAACATGCATATGGCTTGATAATGGTTGATATGCAGTGATAATGGTGCCTATATGTCTATTGTCATGGCTTGATAATGGTTGATATGCAGTGATAATGGTGCCTCTGCATGTCTATTGTCACAACAGCAAGAAATATCAAGCATAAATGGCTTGATGGTGGTTGGTATATGGCCTGGGCCGACCTCTCCACAGCCCCTGGCCGACTTCTCCACACCCCCTGGCCGACTTCTCCACACCACCTAGCCGACTTCTCCACACCACCTAGCCGAGATCTCCGCACTTTTGCTCGGTCCGAGTTCGCGGCGGGCCGAGATCTCCGGTCTCGAAACATGAGACCATGGACCATGTATCACATGCTACATAAAGCATGATGAAAACCCTCTAGATATACATATCACATGCTACATAAAGCATGATGAAAACCCCCTAGATATACATATCACATGCTACATAAAGCATGATGAAAACCCTCTAGATATACATATCACATGCTACATAAAGCATGATGAAAACCCTCTAGATATACATATCACATGCTACATAAAGCATGATGAAAACTAGATATACATATCACATGCTACATAAAGCATGATGAAAACCCTCTAGATATACATATCACATGCTACATAAAGCATGATGAAAACTAGATATACATATCACATGTATGTATATAGTATATATGTATATATATAGTATGTATATGTGTATGTATGTACATGTATATATGTATATATGTTTCATTGTGTTTAGGCTAGGTTCAAAAATACACATTCACATTTACACATACATAAGAGTTAACAGGTCAGTTGACTAGTAGTTGTGAAAACCTGTTTCCCTGCACCCACACAAGACGGTCACAAACACATGATGGTTGCTTGGTCACATGATCCAACCTGAGTAATTAACATACAGCTGATTAATCAATGGTCTTTGTCTAAAGGTGGTGTAGAGACCTTTCAACCTCACACACACACACACACACACACACACACACACACACACACGCACACGCACACGCACGCACACGCACACGCACACACGCACACGCACACGCACACGCACGCATTCACTGCATGAGATCACAAATCAATGCATTCTGTCTGTATAAAAAAGTGGCTTTAGTGTCACGTGGACACACTTGCAAGTTTCACGGAGCCCTAGCTGCGATGTCCATGTTGCGTTTGTAATAAACAAGACATGTTTGAAAGCTAAAGGTCCTGCCTGAGGAGCGTCATTTTTATAAGAGCACCCGAGTTAATTTCTTATTCCACAGTAAATTAGTTAAGTCAGTAACGAAACAACAAAGGTGGGGTTCAGTTATCAGTCTTCTCAGTAATCCATACTGATAGCGTCTGTATTGGTCATCATGAGACCTTTTCTACCGGTAGTTTTCTAGTGAGACAACACTAAGCTCTCAACGCTATAGGACACATATGTCAAACTCAAGGCACGGGGGCCAATTCAGGCCCGTGAATGGATTATCTTTGGCGCGCGGGATGAAATTGAATTAGTATTAGAACTGGCTCTCTGGTATATTGCACACACCATGATAAGAAATGAATGCAACTAATTGTTTTACTCAGTCTCATTTACTTTCTCAATTAACTCAGCACTTGGTGAGGATCATAGAAGAAAAAGATTTTCCCCGAAAAATAGCAGGTGTTCACGTCTCATAGCGCGCCACTCTGTGGCGCGCTATGAGACGTGAACACCTGCTATTTTTCATTAAAACTTAAAACAGTTTTTAATGCAGGCAGTTTCATCTTTACAATTATCTTGCCATTAAGAGACATTGTTTTTTGAAGGTAAAATACTTTTTTGCTGTTTGACAGCCCTCGACTTGTACCAATTTTTCTATTTTGGCCCACTCTGTATTTGGGTTTGACACCCCTGCTATAGGAGGACTCACACATAACACTGGTGCCCTTTGACCCCCCGCCCCCCTTGCCCTGCATGATCCCAGCCTAAACCTAAACACACAACTACAGGGCTACAGGCCTGTCGCACATATATCCTCCTCCTGCCCTCCAACACTACAGCATTCTGTTCTCCTCTCCTCCTACAACACTACAGCATTCTGTTCTCCTCCTACAACACTACAGCATTCTGTTCTCCTCTCCTCCTACAACACTACAGCATTCTGTTCTCCTCCTACAACACTACAGCATTCTGTTCTCCTCTCCTCCTACAACACTACAGCATTCTGTTCTCCTCCTACAACACTACAGCATTCTGCTCTCCTCTCCTCCTACAACACTACAGCATTCTGTTCTCCTCCTACAACACTACAGCATTCCTCTCCTGTAGGCCCATCAGGTTGTGGTAGAAGATGAGCAGAGAGCAGCAGGGGTCCAGGGTTCTGCTGGTGCTGCAGGTTGCTGCTGCGCTGCTCTGCATCCTGGAGGCGTCAGCGCAGCAGCAGCAGCAGCAGAAACAAGGATACTACTTCCTCCCTGATGAACTCAGGGTCTACGTGGATCAGGCCATTGCAGAAGGGAACCGACAGCTCAGCCACGGACATCTGAACTTTGACAAGATCGGTCAAATGGCGGAGGTAAACGTTGCTGCATGCTGTACTGCAGTGTTGGGACATGTGCACTACGTAACTTAATATATTACATGATATATTACCAAAATGCAGTAACTTGTAAGATAAATATATTACTTAACTAAAACAACCTAATATATTATACTTTTCTTCTGCAGTACTGCATTACTGTCAATATTACTTTCTGTCAATCTGTTACACTGAAAATGTTCTTGTTAAATTATCTTAACTGCAGAAGTTAAATAATTACCTATTTTCTATCATTTGTCATCAAATTATTTATTCAGGAGTTACGATTTTTCAAGTTGATTTCATATGGATTTGGCCAGATAGCAAGTGTGCTTGCTTTATTGTAGGTATGCCACTGTCCTACGCAATATTTGATTAATAGTGATACTAAACATTTAATTATATATTTTGTAAAAAGTTCTTTTTGAAGTAGGCTAATATGTAATAGCAATATTAATATATTACGCTTGCTCAGACAGTAATATTTTAATATAATATATTGCTTTAAAATGAAGGTAATAATTAATAAGTAATATATTAACAAGGTCCCAACACTGCTGTATTGTATGTCCAACCATGAGTCACATTTGTTCACATGCGATCAGTAGTGATTCTCCATCAAGGAAGACAACAGTAATGAAGTAGTTATGAACTATAACCTACTTTTGTGTGTCTAAAACACGTTATATCCTACTTTATTCATTGAATTAACTCAGTGGTTTTCAACCAGTGGTCCTTGAGAGGGTTCCAGGTGGTCCCCAGGCTAAATGATGGAAAGTTGGTGTAACTCTTTGAGAGCGTAAAAATGAAGCCTTGATTTTTTACATTTTCAAGAGTTAAAATATTCATCATCTGAATTAGATCAAGTCTATATGCAAATAGAGAATCCTGTGTTATTTTATTAAAATTATTAGGACCCATAATAACAGTTTGGATCTAGAACACAGCCCCAGTGGCTCAGTGGCTGTAGCATTATTACATACACACTGGGCTCTAGAACACAGCCCTAGTGGCTCCCTGGCTGTAGCATTATTACATACACACTGGGCTCTAGAACACAGCCCTAGTGGCTCCCTGGCTGTAGCATTATTACATACACACTGGGCTCTAGAACACAGCCCTAGTGGCTCCCTGGATGTAGCATTATTACATACACACGCCCAGTGTGTATGTAATAATGCTACAACACAATAATGCTACAGTGGCTGTAGCATTATTACATACACACTGGGCTCTAGAACACAGCCCTAGTAGCTCAGTGGCTGTAGCATTATTACATACACACTGGGCTCTAGAACACAGCCCTAGTGGCTCAGTGGCTGTAGCATTATTACATACACACTGGGCTCTAGAACACAGCCCTAGTGGCTCCCTCGCTGTAGCATTATTACATACACACTGGGCTCTAGAACACAGCCCTAGTGGCTCAGTGGCTGTAGCATTATTACATACACACTGGGCTCTAGAACACAGCCCTAGTGGCTCAGTGGCTGTAGCATTATTACATACACACTGGGCTCTAGAACACAGCCCTAGTGGCTCCCTGGCTGTAGCATTATTACATACACACTGGGCTCTAGAACACAGCCCTAGTGGCTCCCTGGCTGTAGCATTATTACATACACACTGGGCTCTAGAACACAGCCCTAGTGGCTCCCTGGATGTAGCATTATTGCATACACACTGGGCTCTAGAACACAGCCCTAGTGGCTCCCTGGATGTAGCATTATTACATACACACTGGGCTCTAGAACACAGCCCTAGTGGCTCCCTGGCTGTAGCATTATTACATACACACTGGGCTCTAGAACACAGCCCTAGTGGCTCCCTGGATGTAGCATTATTACATACACACTGGGCTCTAGAACACAGCCCTAGTGGCTCAGTGGCTGTAGCATTATTACATACACACTGGGCTCTAGAACACAGCCCTAGTGGCTCCCTGGATGTAGCATTATTACATACACACTGGGCTCTAGAACACAGCCCTAGTGGCTCCCTGTAGCATTATTACATACACACTGGGCTCTAGAACACAGCCCTAATGGCTCAGTGGCTGTAGCATTATTACATACACACTGGGCTCTAGAACACAGCCCTAGTGGCTCCCTGGCTGTAGCATTATTACATACACACTGGGCTCTAGAACACAGCCCTAGTGGCTCCCTGGCTGTAGCATTATTACATACACACTGGGCTCTAGAACACAGCCCTAGTGGCTCCCTGGCTGTAGCATTATTACATACACACTGGGGTGATCCGCACCAAAATAATATAAACATTTCAGTCACTGACAGCACCCAACACGCCATGTGCTGTCTGACAGTTATCTTGCCAGTTAAAGTAGCGATTGTTGGCCATGACACAAAAGCCCAGCACTTAGCAGAGATCAAGCTTTAATCTGAACCACCCATTTGCAACAGTTTAGAGATGTGTGGACATGATAAAAAAAGTCCTCCATTCTGTGCTTCCTAGAAATGGAGGTCTGAAAAAAAAAACACCATTAACACGGCGAAACACATCTTGATGACATCAAGTTGTGTTTCACCATGTTAATGATTTTTCTTTTAGGACACTTTTTCTGAGAGTGTACAAATGGAACCAAATGGACCCGCTAGGGTCCATTTGGTTCACATTTGTACACTCTCAGAAAACAAAAATGAAAATGGGTGGAATTCCCCTTTAAGGGCTTTTTTTTTGCGGCTCCAGACAGATTTTGAATTTATTTTCTGGTCGAAAATGTGGCTCTTTCAAAATCTTGGGTTGCCGACCACTGGCCTAGCTGGCTTCACTCTGCTTAATCATTGATAAAGTTACATTTTGCAGAGCGGATCATGGCAGTTACTGCGTTTCTTAGCTTGTTCCGTTCAGGGGCGGATGTAACATTTCCCCAATGTTACAATGATCGCTTATTGAAATGATCGCTAAGCCTGCATACAACACCTTTTTTTCCTTTGGACTTGTCTCTTGCAGATCTCTAAGAAACAGGTGAGGATAGACGTGCGTCTGAAAGCAACGACCTGCAGAAAGGTCTCCAGTGGATCTGCAAAACATCGACCAGAGTGTCCCTTCAGAAACAGGGTAAATACTGTAGATCTGTATATACATCGCCATGAGTGTCCCTTCAGAAACAGGGTAAATACTGTAGATCTGTATATACATCGTCCTCAGTGTCCCTTCAGAAACAGGGTAAATACTGTAGATCTGTATATACATCGTCCTCAGTGTCCCTTCAGAAACAGGGTAAATACTGTAGATCTGTATATACATCGTCCTCAGTGTCCCTTCAGAAACAGGGTAAATACTGTAGATCTGTATATACATCGTCCTCAGTGTCCCTTCAGAAACAGGGTAAATACTGTAGATCTGTATATACATCGCCATGAGTGTCCCTTCAGAAACAGGGTAAATACTGTAGATCTGTATATACATCGCCATGAGTGTCCCTTCAGAAACAGGGTAAATATGTAGATCTGTATATACATCGTCCTCAGTGTCCCTTCAGAAACAGGGTAAATACTGTAGATCTGTATATACATCGCCCTGAGTGTCCCTTCAGAAACAGGGTAAATACTGTAGATCTGTATATACATCACCATGAGTGTCCATTCAGAAACAGGGTAAATACTGTAGATCTGTATATACGTACATCGCCCCGAGTGTCATACATTTTAACAGCGATTCGATACGTATCACAATGCATGGTTGAAGATACCATACGTGGACCATAGTGGGTAATTCTGGTGATACGGTTCGATACAATTCAATCATATGAAATTGACATACTAACTATTTAAAACACATTGGCATCATCTTAAAATGTGTAATTAGACCTTTATCTTTAATTTTAAAAAAATGCTAAATTTGATGTAGTATTAATGCAATTGATTATCTGCAAAGAAAACTTTTCGATACATAGTTAATGTTGATGTTTTCATTTCGATATACTTCGATTCTTGAAATTAAAAATGGATTTTTCGATGCAGTTACTATAGCGTTGCACCACTAGTATATACACTGCCCCGAGTGAGTGTGTGTGTGTGCGTGTGTGTGTGTGTGTGTGTGTGTGTGTGTGTGTGTGTGTGTGTGTGTGTGTGTGTGTGTGATCAGGCCACCATAAGTAAACCTAATAAGTAACCACATAATAAACCACATATTAAACATATAACCACAATCCTCTATGTTTTTAGATAATGAAATATATATTTTTTAATATATATTTAATATATATTTTTTGAAATATGTTTTAAAATCTTCACATAATTATGACATCACTAATTAAAAGGACTAATTAAAAGTAAAGCAGTCACAAATACAGGGCCATTCCAAAAAATTAGAATATAAAAGTTGGTTTATTTCCACAATTCCATTCAAAATCCCGAACTTTCATTAATTATAGATCCAGTGCTCACATTGTAAATGATTTCAAGTATTCATTTGTTTATTTTTTACACAATTTTGGCTTCCAGCTCATAAAACCCACCAAATCAGGATTTCAAAAAATTAGAATATTTTATGAGACAACTAAAAAAAAGTGTGTTTTAAACAAGAAATGTTGACTATCTGAAAAGTATATTAATGTATGCAGTTAATGCTTGGTCTGGGCTACTTTAGAACAAATTAATTCATTAATGGGGCGTGGCATGGAGGTGATCAAACTGTGGCACTGCTGAGGTGTTATGGAAGCCTAGTTTTGCTTCAATAACAGCCATAAATTAATTTGTATTGTTCAGTCTTTTGTCTCACACCTTCCTCTTGACAATACAACCCAGATTCTCTGTTGGGTTAAAGTCAGGACAGTTGGCAGGTCAATTAAGTGCAGTAATACCATGGTCAGTACAGCAGCTACTAGTAGTTTTAGCTCTGTGGGCAGGTGCCAAATCGAGCTGGAAAGGAAATTTAGCATCTGCATGAAGCTTGTCAACATACCAAAGCACAAGGTACTCTAAAAAGATGGCTGTGTTGACGTTTTCAGCCGATTACATGGCCTAAATGCATGTGTTTTGAAATGTCCAGTCTCCGGCCATGTTATCGGCTGGTGTTAATCCACTGACAGTGAAAACTCACCAGTGGTTGCAACACAGCGATCTTTTAGAGTACCCTATGCTTCGGTATGCTGACAAGCTTCATGGAGATGCTAATTTTCCTTTCCAGCTCGATTTGGCACCTGCCCACAGAGCTAAAACTACTAGTAGCTGCTGTACTGACCATGGTATTACTGTGCTTAACTGACCTGCCAACTGTCCTGACTTTAACCCAACAGAGAATCTGGGTTGTATTGTCAAGAGGAAGGTGTGAGACATAAGACTGAACAATACAAATTCATTTATGGCTGTTATTGAAGCAAAACTGGGCATCCATAACACCTCAACAGTGCCACAGGTTGATCACCTCCATGCCACGCCCCATTAATGAATTAATTTGTTCTAAAGTAGCCCAGACCAAGTATTAACTGCATACATTAATATACTTTTCAGATAGTCAACTTTTCTTGTTTAAAACACATTTTTTTTTAGATGTCTCAAAAAATATTCTAATTTTTTGAAATCCTGATTTGGTGGGTTTTATGAGCTGGAAGCCAAAATTGTGTAAAAATAAACAAATAAATACTTGAAATCATTTACAATGTGAGCAATGGATCTATAATTAATGAAAGTTCGGGATTTTTAATGGAATTGTGGAAATAAACCAACTTTTCCTTGATATTCTAATTTTTTGGAATGGACCTGTATGTGGATGTATTAAATCAGATTCATACTACAGTTTGGTAGTTACTGTATGTGTGGCTTTTAGTAAAAGAATGGTTGAACATGGAAATGCACAACCTGTCTGTGTGCCTGTCTGTCTGCTCCCCATTCAACCTGTCTGTTTGTCTGTCTGTCTTTCTGCTCTCCATTCAACCTGTCTGTCTGTCTGCTCTCCATTCAACATGTCTGTCTGTCTGTCTGTCTGTCTGTCTGTCTGTCTGTCTGTCTGTCTGTCTGTCTGTCTGTCTGCTCTCCATTCAACCTGTCTGTGTGCCATCCATCTCTGTCTGTCTGTCTGTCTGTCTGTCTGTCTGTCTGTCTGTCTGTCTGTCTGTCTGTCTGTCTGTCTGTCTGTCTGTCTGTCTGTCTGTCTGCTCTCCATTCAACCTGTCTGTGTGCCATCCTGTCTGTCTGTCTGTCTGTCTGTCTGCTCTCCATTCAACCTGTCTGTGTTTCATCCTGTCTGTGTTTCAGCCTGAGGTGCGGTGCATGGTGTGTGGTCGATGTCCAGATACCAGTCGGCCTTTCATCGACTGTGTTCTCAGGACAAACGAGGCTCAGGTAAACACGAGGCTCTGTTGCAACTTCAACAACAACTGATGTTATTATTGATGCTTTACTTGATTTATTATTATTGTTTTCTGTTGTTCTTTGGTTTGGTTTGTTTGTTTTTTTTTACTCTTATACTGCCCCCTGGTGTTAGCATCCGCACACACACTCACTCCCACTACTACATTGTCCTGTATTGAGAGCCGTATTTAGAGCCAGACAGTTTCGTTTGGAGCAGTGATGAGATACAAAACGCACACATGAATTCCGTTCTTCGGTATGCGCGGCGGCTCACCATGTGATCGAAGCTTAGAGATACAGGGATCTAGGCCAATCAGGGGTTGACACTAAGGTCTCCGAGGCACTTGCCCATTGGGCAAGTGCAAGTCAGGTTCTACTTGCCCTCAGGTCATGGCCACTTGCCCCCCAAAAATATATTGTAAATTTTGCATTTAAGTTTAACCAGATGTAACGCTTGAGAACGTAAAAATGAAACCAAATGGAAACCATTTGGTTTCATTTTTACACTCTCAAGAGTTAAAATTCATCATCTTAATTAGCCCAGGTCTACACAACTAGAGAATGTAGAAGATTAATGGTCATTTTGATGTGTATGTTAATTTGCCTGTTTTGAATTGTGGATAGCTAGAAAGCAGGGAAAGACACAGAGGCAGAGTGCAATGACTGCCTTCAAGACTAATTCATCTTGTGTTGTGTTATAGTGCACTAAGTTGCACACTTGCCCGATCGGGCAACCAGGAGGCAGTCTTCACTTGCCCTACCATTTTTTGGCCCGGGCAAGCGGGCAAGTGTCAGTGTCAAGCCCTGCCCAATGGAGCTGGGTTTACAGATCCCAAAGTTACTGGGGACAAGAACTACTATCATCAGCTACTGGAGAACATTCATCTTACCCTTTTTTATCACCCAGTGTCCATTAACAATAACTAATGTGATCTTGGGCTCTACACACCCTCCGCCAACCTGGGGAGGCAGCAGACTGACCTCATGCTTCCTTCAATGCATGAGGAGTCCAAGCTGACAGATGCTATAGATGTGTATTTAAGATGCTATAGATGCAGCAGGGGCGAAATCCAAAAGCGACCTCGCCCGCGGGCGCCCGTTTTCAAAAGCGGGCGCCCGCTTTCACAAAAACGGGCGCCCGTTTTTGTGAAACCGGGCGCCCGCTTTTGAAAACGGGCGCCCGTTTTCACAAACGGGCGCCCTTTTCAAAAGGTTATGGTTAGGGTTAGGTTAGGTTTAGGCATAGGTTTACTGAGGTTAAGTTTAGGGTTAGAGTTAGGTTTAGGCATTGCCTAGTTTGTGAAAACGGGCGCCCGCTTTTGAAAACGGGCGCCCGTTTTTGAAAACGGGCGCCCGTTTTTGTGAAACGGGCTCCCGTTTTTGTGAAACCGGGCGCCCGTTTTTGTGAAAGCGGGCGCCCGATTTTGAAACCGGGCGCCCGCGGGCGAGGTCGCTTTTGGATTTCGCTGGCTCTCTATAGATGTGTGTGTTTTTTTAAGATGCTATAGATGTGTTTTTAAGATTCTGTAGATGTGTTTTAAAGGTAGGGGAAGTGATTTCACTTTTGTCAGATATCACCCCAATTTTTTTTCTGTTAAAATGCTCTATTATAAGGTGTGCAGACCATATATGGAGTTTCCCCCTCCCCCACGTTAGCAGAGGAGCTAATAAAAGTTCCCCAGGTGGAGGGTGAATTCTCCTCCAATCAGGATGGAGCAGCAGGTTCACATAGTGTAGCTACTCTTGGGCGCCCCTAGTGCACCAGGCTGGTACTACACCCCTAGTGCACCAGGCTGGTACTACACCCCTAGTGCACCAGGCTGGTACTACACCCCTAGTGCACCAGGCTGGTGCTACACCCCTAGTGCACCAGGCTGGTGCTACACCCCTAGTGCACCAGGCTGGTACTACACCCCTAGTGCACCAGGCTGGTACTACACCCCTAGTGCACCAGGCTGGTACTACACCATGAATTTCAATCACTTACCCTACCTTTAAGATGCCATTGTGTGTTTTTTCTAGTGCCACGATATGATGTCAAGAAGATTTTGCTAACCCGGCTAATACTAATCTTGCTCACTGTCATGTGTTGTTCTTTCAGCGCCATGCTCAATGGGAGGAACGATGTCAGCCAGCATCGTCCGGATCACTTTCACTCAGTGGCGGCTGTTGACTTTTTCTTTAGGGGGGGGCTATAAAAAAAATCATAATAATAATGGGGGGAAGGGGGGGGGGGGGGGGTTCAAGAATATGTACCAGGTATCATCACATTCAATGGAAGCAAACAATGAGTTGGTGTGAATGGATGCTGTCAGCCAATCCTTACCAACTCTTTGAGAAGGTCCTGGGCTTCCTGGGTAGGCTACTGGTGTAGGATACTTGCTTCCTCTGTCCTTGGATTTTTGTGTGATGATTACATTTATTTGGTTCCAGCTCTTTAGTTAAAAAAAAAAAATCCTGCAGTGTTTTGCTTTCAATTGTTGTTTTCTGCATTGCTTTATAGTTATCTTATAATATCTTTGTCTTGTTATTCAATTCAATTGTTATTCCATTATCAAAATTAATTCAACTACTGTATATTTCTCCCTTTACCTGGCTCTGTGTCTCTTCATTCATGTCTGTGGTGGAGTTGTGTTCAACTCTATGTAAAACTGTGTTGTGTGCTGCCCTCAAGTGGTTTGGTCGCGCACATTTTGCGACCCAGATCGCTCCTACCGTTTGCATTGAAGTCAATAGAACCGCAATGCATTGCCCTTCAGTGCAGAGCTCAATGCCTAAAGACGAATGCGAACCAACACGTGAGACTCAGTAACCTATCAGCAACGTTGTACAACGTAAACAACTTTTGACATTTCATGGCAGTATAATACAACTTTTAATCACTTTGTGGATAGAGTGGGCTTTAGTTAATTATATTATATACAATTTGCCGTGATGGATTGCTCATTTAAAGAAAATGACAAGCTGCAGATTTCATTTCTCCGTCATTCTTATTCACGTTGTATTCATGAGGTAATGCATGGTGGTGCGGCGCACTAGCGACCCTATTGACCGGCCGCCACTGCTTTCACTGATGACTTACAGTACACGTTGTCCAAGGGGAGAATGTGAGATCACAGAACTGACTTTATTACTCAAAATGATGTCATGTGTGTGTTTGTTTTTAGATACACAGCTTGAAATGTGAAGTTTTTACATTACTCAATTCTCTCAAATTGATGGTCATTTTAGCTGCCACGCCCCCTTCCTATACAAACCCATTTCGACTTATTATAAAACTCATTTTAACCACGATAGATAGATTCATCAAAAACATTGTTTTTTTTCTAGTGACTGATTGTCGTCTTAATAGGTCAGAGGGCTGTGATTTTTATTTACTGTTTTCATTTATTTAAAAATATGTACATTGTCTTATTCCTTTGGCTCCATTCAGCATTGTGCCGAGGTTGTTACATTTTCTAAAACAATGTTTTTTAAAAATAATGAAAACAGTAAATGATACAGCACAGCCCCATCACGTATTAGGAGGACAATATTAAGTCTCCTGGAAAAAGATGAATTTTATCCCACGATTTTGTAACCCATTTTTTCACCCAGTGCCAATTCCTAATGTGATCCTGGGCTCTACACACCCTCCACCAACCTGGGGAGGCAGCAGACTGGCCTCATGCTTCCTTCAAGGCATGAGGAGTCGCGCCGCCTTCTTTTCACCTGACAGGGGGGAGTTTCCCTTGTTGGTCGTAGCGTGTGGAAGGAACACGTTATTCCAACCAGTTCCTGTCCCCTCCCTCAGCGGGGTCATGTCTATGTTCCCTCAGCTCTATGTTCCCTCAGCTCTATGTTCCCTCAGCTCTATGTTCCCTCAGCTCTATGTTCCCTCAGCTCTATGTTCCCTCATGCTTATGCACATGAAGGCAACTTTAATGTCATGTGGAGTCTTTCCACGACCCTCTGGGGAATCACAACCCCTTGGGCGTTGCGATTAATTTTTGGGGGTCCCCAGATGATGATTATTATTATTAATAATAATAATAATAATCATAATTTTAGTTAGGTGTGCAGCTTTGTATGTCATTTCTCTACCGTCCTGGTGCTCACAGGATCCGGGTGGGGATGTTACAGTAAGTAACACCACTCACTTTGTGAAGAGTGTGGGGGTTATTAAATAAGTAAGTTTGCATTAAAAGGCAACTTTTTTCTTGAATGCTTGTACAGTATATAGGTTCTTAAAAGGACACACACACAAAGAAAAATAATCTTATTTATCAAAATAGGTGATCTACAAGCCCCATCCTCCAGCTATACTCTATGGCTCTGGTTACAGGGAGACACACAGCTATGTCTCTGTAAAACCGTGCTCTACTGATTTTTTTTCAATGAGAAAATGGTCAGTCGGTTGAGTCAGTGTGCACATGTTTTAATCGGATTAATCAGCAAAATGCATTAACTAATTAACTCGTTATTTTCAACAGCCTATATACCGCACACAATGTAAATGATTTCAAGTATTTATTTGTTTATTTTTACACAATTTTGGTTTCCAGCTCATAAAACCAACCAAAACAGGATTTCAAAAATTAGAATATTTTACAAGACCACTAAAAAGAAAAACAAGAAATGTCGACTATCTGAAAAGTATATTGATGTATGCAGTCTATACTTGGTCTGGGCTACTTCTGAACAAATTATTTCATTCATGGGGCGTGCCATGGAGGTGATCAACCTGTGGCATTGTAGAGGTGTTATGGAAGCCCTTTTTGGTAATACAACCCAAATTCTATGTTGTGTTAAAGTCAGGACAGTTGACAGTTAAACACAGTAATACTATGGTCAGCACAGCAGCTAGTAGTTTTGGCTCTGTGAGCAGGTGCCAAATTGAGCTGGAGAGGAAAATTAGTATCTCCATGACGCTTGTCAACATACCGAAGCACAGGGTCCTCTAAAAAGATGGCTGTGTTGAAACCACTGTCAGGTTTTCACTATCAGTGGATCAACACCAGCCAATAACATGGCCTAGAGACTGGACATGGCAAAACACATGATTTAGGCCATGTTCTCGGCTGAAAACGTCAACACAGCCATCTTTTTAGAAGCTTCATGGAGATGCTAATTTTCCTATCCAGCTCGATTTGGTACGTGCCCACAGAGCTAAAACTATTAGTAACTGCTGGACTAACCATGGTATTACTCCACTTAACGGAGCAGCCAACTGTCCTGACTTTAACCCGACATAGGGGGTTTTATGGTCAAGAGGAAGGTCTGAGACATTGATGCCCCATTGATGAAATAATTTGTACCCCAGACCAAGTAAGTATTACTGCATAGATTAATATATTTTTAAGAGTCAACATTTCTTGTTTAAAACACATTTTCTTAGTGGTCTAGTATAATATTCTAATTTTTAAAAATCCTGTTTTGGTGGGGGTTTATGAGCTGGAAGCCAAAATTCTGTAAAATAAATAAATAAATAAAAAATAAAAAATACTTGAAATCATTTACAACGTGCGCACTGAATATACAGTATAATTAATGGAAGTTCAAGGTTTTGAATGGAATTGTGGAAATAAACCAACTTTTCCATGATATTATTGTTTTTTTTAATTGAGCTGGTGCCCCGAATTTCAGGCGTAGTCAACTGATCATGCTGGTGCATGCAATGATCTGACCGACCATTGTTTTGTTCAAAATTACTAGCCCTGTATCGAACTCTCAGAGATACTTTCAGGGATTTTGCACATTCCAATTAATGAGACTTATGATCTCTGGGACTTAGGATCTACGGCCAGTCCCCACCAATCAGACAGCTTTGCTTGGCCCACTGGATGATGGGACATTTTGATTTGAGGGTGAGTTTTAGAGATAATGTTAGTAATAGTATTTTTTTTTAGTAATTTTACTTGTTTTTTGGCCAAGTAATTTTGGATCAATGGCAGCCCTTATTGGTTACCCTGATTGGTAATCTTCTCCCATTGTGTGCACCGATTCGGTGGTGTCCACCCAGTATTCCTACCTCCCATGATTCCGACCTCCCATAATTCTGAAAAAAGCGAGAAATAAGAACTCATATACGTCCGACATCCCATTTTTCCAACCATCGGAAGAACAGGATTTCGTGATTATGGAAGGTCGGAATTATGGGAGGTCCGAATAATGACATGGTCGGTACCCCTGAAATCCGTCCAGTGGAAAAGGTTCTGGGTGCAAAATCTGTTTGCTATTAAAAGGGTTAATTGTTTTATTGTGTTAGTGTTTCTGTGATTAATTACATACACGTTGTATTACATGCTACTATTAAACTTGGTTGAGGGAACATAGACCTGAGGGAACATAGAGCTGAGGGAACTTAGAGCTGAGGGAACATAGAGCTGAGAGAACATAGAGCTGAGGGAACATAGAGCTGAGGGAACATAGAGCTGAGGGAACATAGAGCTGAGGGAACATAGACACGGTCCCCCATCAGGCACCCCTGGCCTGGCCAGGGGGAGGCAGTTTAGAGCCCAGGATCACTGCATGTTTTTGTGAGGGTATCTACCCTAGGAGAACATGCAAACTCCACACAGAAAGGCCCTTTCGCCAACCCCGCCTCGGGTATGGGCACTGATGACGCGGAGGAGCAGACATGCCGCCAGCACCCACAGCAGCGCCCCTAGCGGGAATCGAACCCAGGACCTTCTAGCTGTGAGGCGACAGCACTAACCACTGTGCCACCGTGCCCCCAAAAAGATGAATTTTGTCATAGATGCCCCCTGATTGACATTTACCCCTGAGGTCCCCCTCCCCTCTATACTACCATCTCCCTACCTCCCTACTACTAGTTCAGGTATTTTAGCAACTAAAATACCTGAACTAGAATAAAGACAACCTGCGGCAATGCAACCTGGAGGACGTGAGAATGTTCTAATGCATGGGTTTTCAACAGGTGGTCCGGGGACCACCAGTGGTCCCTGAGAGGGTTCCAGGTGGTCCTCAGCTAAGTTGGTTAACCAGATGTAACTCGTGAGAACGTAAAAATGAAACCAAATGGTCCCTTGCGGGTCCATTTGGTTTCATTTTTACACTCTCAAGAGTTAAAATATTCATCATCTGAATTAGTACTATTTAATTAAGAAGCGGATGCATAAAATATTGTGGAGAAGCCAAGACTAAAGGCTGAACTAATGCTGCACAATTTCAAGATAAAAGTAAGTGTAAAACCAACCATTTTAACACCAGCCCTCTATTTATTCAGAATTTGAGCCACAGAGGACGAGCATTTGGTGACATTTTTAGCCCTCACAGACCCCAAAACTAAAGATTTATTTTACTTTTGTGCACAATACCAGGCTGGATTTGGGGAAACCAAACAGTCCAACATACACACCAAAATGACCATTAATCTTCTACATTCTCTAGTTGTGTAGACTTGTGTAGACATCACATGATGAGTATTTTAACTCTTGAGAGTGTAAAAATGAAACCAAATGGACCCACAAGGGTCCATTTGGGCCACATTTGGGGCCACATTTGGACCCCGGGCCGCATGATGCCCAGGTATGTTCTAATGGGTTTGTATAGGAAGGGGGCGGGGCAGCTAAAATCAGCATGAAATATGTAAATACTGAATGGAGTAACTTTACTGATAAACTGTCTGTGGTGTTCACATGAGACCGAGTAGATGTTTTTTTTTTTTTACTGAAATACCCCTTTAAAATGAACCCTGACTAATAAGACAAGCATAACTTAAAACAATATACTCTCCCAATATAACTAAAATAAACAAATAAACACACCATTGGCATCTTATTTCTTTCATAAATAGAGAATATTTCACTCAACAGGAACTGCTCCTGTCGCAGGATGATGATGTCACGTGTCCACCATGTGTGGTCTAGCTCTATGGAATATACAGAATGCACATGCTCATGTGACATCATCATCCTGCGACAGGAGCACCTCCTATTGAGTGAAAGATTCTCTATTAATGAAAGAAATAAAGTATTGAAGGTGTTTTTATCTGCATGTTTTAGTTATACAAGCCAAGTATAGTGTTTTAAGGCACATTTGTCTTATTAGCCAGGGATCCTTTTGACGTGTGCGAACAGTATTGATACTAAACTAAGTCCATGCTTTATTTGGCCCCCAATGTCCGACTGTACATTGTGACGTTTACAATTCTGACAAAAATATATTCTCAGATGGCCCTCGAGGACCTTATGGGCCACCTTCCAAACGCCCCCAGTCACCCCCGAGCATCAGTGACGTCACCGCCCCGGTTCCGGAAGTCTTTTCCCAATTCATTTTTCTCATAGACTTTTCGAAAATAATTTATATCAAGACGGTTACGTCGTGGACAAAGCCAACTCGAGTCGTGACGAATCATGATGACACACACAAACTTTTGGGACAATAAGATAATTTCTAAGATGAAAAACGAAACAAAAAGTCTTGTATCATGCCGTTTTCTACTTCTTCCCAATTATATATTATATGGCGATATTGTGTTTGTTGTCATGATTTGTCACGACCTGAGTTGGCTTTGTCCGCGGCGTAATCGTCTTGATATAAATTATTTTCGAAAAGTCTATGAGAAAAATGAATGGGGAAAAGACTTCCGGAACCGGGGCGGTGATGTCACTGCGCATCTCTATAAAGGGTGTTTCTGGGGACCGGCTGGTCATCCGCGGCTCCGTCTTCACCATCAGTTGCTTCACCTATAAGGAGTTCTATAACATAATGACGGAGGACTCCAACGGAACCATCACCGTCCTGGAAGGATCCTACTATCTCACATTTGACTCTGGATCCAACGTCACACACAGCTACACCCCGTCCTTTTTCCTCCACAACAAAACAGACAGGGATGAGTTCCTGTTTCCTGCGGCGGACCACACCCACCAGGGCATGTACAGGTCAGGGTGATTATAGCAAAGATACTCTATTTATAAAGATGGCCATACTCCCATTGGCGCTACTATATAAATGACTACAAAGCCTACAAATGGTCTCCTAAGTAGAAATGGTTTCGATCAGAGCCCCCTATCTGTCGTATGTGAAACTGCAGATTACAAAGAGACTCTTCCTGACTCCTAACAAATCTCGCGAGAGTTTGGCGGTGGGATAAAGAATAATTTATAACAAAGTGAAATTTCTTATGTTCTGTTTAGCTAATAGAAGCCATTTTTACTATGAATATGCTGCAAATATTATATGCCTTTTGATGATGGGGTCCAGTATTTAGTTCAGTATCCACGGAGTTAAGGAATGGATCATAAGTTGGGTTCACATTCATTCTACCATTGGAAATGAATAGACTCCAACATACTTCCGGTCTCCTAATATTGTACCCGCCCCCTCCTTCTAGAGTCAGGAAGCAACGTAAGTCGACCCTCTTGGTCATTGGCCTCTTGGATTATAGTTACAGATTTCTCATTTTAGTTTAGTTTTAGTTAGTTTTGACCTTTTATTTTCTGATTCAGTTAGTTTTAGTTAGTTTTTAGAGCGGGTTTGCTATAGTTTCTATTTAGTTTTTATTTTGGTAACATTGTTTAGTTTTAGTTTAGATATAGTTTTAGTTATTTTGTTTTTTTTCTGTGCATTGGTTGTCAGGTATAGGATTTAAAATGTGCCAAGGTAGGAAATGCTTGGTATTCAACCCTTGCTTTGAGTTTCTTAGTAGATTGGATGACTGCATTGTCCCACAAGAACACAATTTTTACCCCCAGTGTTATGGATCCTCTAGTGGACAGAAGATCTAGAAGCATCTCCTCCTCATGCTGGTCACCAAAACTTTTTGGATTTAAAAGCTTTATAAAAATAATAATAATAATAATAATAATAATAATAATAATAATAATAATAACAATAGTTTTTTGCGTTCACGGCAGGCATTTTCAATTCATATTGATAGGCTTTGTGTACGCAAGTAAGCCGGTGCACACACATTGTGCTTTTGCCATACCAAAATACGGCTAATGATCACAAATTAGTGCCTTTCGTGAACACGGCTGTGTTGACACTGTTTTATCAATGGGGGGCAGCAGAGATCTATGGTGTACACGGGCCATATTTTGTGTGCACGCCCAATACTTTAAGTACAGTCCAGCCTGCATGACCAATAATTTTACACAAACATTTCTAGACTATAGTACAATCCAGCCAAGGCTGGTTCCCAAAGTGTGGTTCGGGACCTCTGGGAGACCAACTATGTACATGGGCCAGAGTTTGTGTGCACAAACAATAGTTTTACAAGAACATTTCAAGGTTATATTTCAGGACAGCCTCGTACAGCCACGGCTGGTTCCCAAAGTTTGGTTCGGAGACCTCTGGGAGTCCAACTATGTACAAAGGCCATAGTTTGTGTGCACGGCCAATACATTTACACAAACATTTCAATGCTATAGTACAATCCAGCCATGGCTGGTTCATAAAGTGTGGTGTGTTGACCTCTGGGGTTCCAACTATGTACACAGGACAGTGTTTGTGTGCACGACCAATAGTTTTACTTGAACATTTGTTGGTTATATTACAGGACAGCCAAATACAGTCACGCCTGGTTCCCAAAGTGTGGTTCGGGGATCTCTGGAATCAAACTATGTACACGGGCCAGAGTTTGTGTGCATGACAAATAGTTTTACAAGAAGATTTCAAGGTAATATTGCAGGACAGCCTCGTACAGCCACGGCTGGTTCCCAAAGTTTGGTTCGGAGACCTCTGGGAGTCCAACTATGTACAAAGGCCATAGTTTGTGTGCACGGCCAATACATTTACACAAACATTTCAATGCTATAGTACAATCCAGCCATGGCTGGTTCATAAAGTGTGGTGTGTTGACCTCCTGGGTTCCAACTATGTACACAGGACAGTGTTTGTGTGCACGACCAATAGTTTTACTTGAACATTTGTTGGTTATATTACAGGACAGCCAAGTACAGTCACGCCTGGTTCCCAAAGTGTGGTTTGGGGATCTCTGGGAATCAAACTATGTACATGGGCCAGAGTGTGTGTGCATGACAAATAGTCTTACAAGAACATTTCAAGGTTATGTTGCAGGACAGCCTCGTACAGCCATGGCTGGTTCCCAAAGTTTGGTTCGGAGACCTCTGGGAGTCCAACTATGTACAAAGGCCATAGTTTGTGTGCACGGCCGATACATTTACACAAACATGTACACATGCCATAGTCTGTGTGCACAGCCAATACTTTTACATAAACATTTCAAGGCTATAGTACAATCTAGCCATGACTGATTCCCAAAGTGTGGTTCAGGGACCTCTGGGAATCCAACTATGTATATAGGCCATAGTTTGTGTCCACAGGCAATACCTTTACACAGACATTTCTTTAGTACAATCCAGCCATGTCTGGTTCCCAAAGTGGGGTTAAGGGATCCCTGGCAGTCCAATTATGTACACAAGCCATAGTCTGTTTGCACAGCCAATACCTTTTACTCAAACTTTCAAGGCTATAATGCAATGCAGTGATGGATGGTTCCCAAAGTGTAGTTTGGGGACCTCTGGCATCCAACTACGTTACACAAGGCATAGTTTGTGTGCACAAACAATACTTTCACGTGAAAATTTATAGGCTATATTACTGGGGGTTAGGGTGGGGGGTGGGGGGCTATGTACATGAGCCATAGTTTGTGTGCATGACCAATATTTTTTGCCAACAGCTGATTCGGTCTGGCTTATTAGCCAGGCTAACTCCAGGATCCTGCCAGCATTGTAGGTCCTTGCACATAATAATAGTTTACACATGACTTTGTTTACAATAGTTTTACATGAATGTGTCCATGAATGTGTCCTTACTAGTCGATAGTCCGAAGGAGTTTAGGAGCCTGCCATGGCTGTACTGTACTATAGCCTAGAGATGTTCATTTAAAGCTATTATACACAGTTTTCCCCACAGAGTCCCCCAAACCACACTTTGTCAACCAGACATGGCTCTACTAAAATGGACTGTATTATAGCCTAGAAATGTTCATGTAAAACCATTGGTCTTGCACACAAACTATTGCAATCCAACGGAATCTGAATCAGCGTTGAAAAGTAAGTCAGAAAACACTTCTTTCACGTTTTTCTGGTGTTTTTTTTTTTTAAGGATGTTTCATGACCTCCAGTCTTTTCCATGACCTTTAGGGGTTAACGGTGTCAGAAAAAAATCCGGACCAAGACCATCTGACCTGGCTATACTCCAACATAGATAGGGAGTTGGAATGGATTTTTTTTTTTAAATCTCTAAAGGCGTTTTTATGGCCGTCAAAGTCCAAAAAATGCAAACGTACTTGGCCTCGCCCACAAGCATCAGAGGGGGGAGTAATGGAGGTGCACGCGTTCAGCTCGTAGAGACGCATGCGCTGATTTGTGTCAAACCGCTCAAAAGTTAGGTTTTTGACTTTGACGGGCTGTAGCACCGCCCCCAAAGGTCAACATCCGGGGCTTTCTGAGTCCCTCTCGACGAGACGAACAGTTTGGTGTATGGCACTTGTTTGTGCGACACTTTCTTCATATCGATCTTCAACATGGATGGGGAGTTGGAACGGATTTTTAAAAAAAAATCTCTAACAGCGTTTTTATGGCCGTCAAAGTCCAAAAAATGCAATTTGCTAAGTGGGCGTGGCGAAACGGTACTTTCCCGATGCCGGAGAGCGTCAAGAGTGGTAACGTTGGATTCAGCGGGAGAAATACTTTCCGATGACATGTCACTTTTATTTTTGTCACTTAACATTATTGTTATGGAAATGCATTTAATGTTGTCAAAATGCTTTTAAGATCCGCCATGTTCAGCCCAGTTTGCTATGACAACCTCACTCCCCCCTCTGAGAGAGTATGGGGGGGCACGAAAGCCGACCAATAGCGAACCGGGGGCATTTTATGGAGCAATCTGAGGCCATTCAGATGGCGAAAATTATGCAATCTGGGCCCATCGAATGGGGGATTTTTGAAGAAATCTGAGCCCATTCAATGGGGAATTCATACTGGATCGGGTGCAGAAATGTTCATGTGAAGGTATTAATCCTGCACATAAACTATGGCCTATGTACATAGTTTGATTCCCAGAGGTCCTGAACCACACTTGGGAAACAACCATGGCTGGATTGTACTATAGCCTTGAAATGTTTGTGTAAATGTATTGGTCATGCACACAAACTATGGTTTGTGTACATAGCTGGACTCCCAGAGGTCCTTGAACTACACTCGGGATCCCGGGATGCATGGGCACAGGGCACTTAATTTCCTGCCCGGGAACGCCATCCGTCTTCCCCGAGGTTATGATTTTTTTCTTATTAAAAATTACACTAAAGGATTATTTTTTCACACAGATCATCTTTCTCCATATCTGTGAGTGGTTAAATATAACCCTCAAATAATGTACAAAGATGTTTGATGACTGATGATAACTAGACTATGGAGTGAGGGCTACAATGTTGACATCACATGGTCGAAATGCGAGCGGTCAGCAGTCAGGACCGCACAACTGCTGCATCCTCCTGCATTGATTTAACCAGATGCTGCAGATCAGCATCTGACAGAAAAAAGTGCTGTTATTTGCCTACTGTGAACTATTATTTGTTCATGTCAGAAAGACTGGCTTATGGTTATCTGGCTACATTAAAGTGTATGATTGAACTTTTCATGGTATAAATTGTTTAGACATTTTTGAAAATGTTGTAGTGTGTGTGTAGTGTAGAAAAATATATATATATACTGGTAAGCAGTTTTTTCCATGCTACAATATTAATATTTATATTTTGGTGATTTACATACTGTATATCCTTGAAATGTTTGTGTAAATGTATTGGCCCGGCTCACAAACTATGGGCTGCATACATAGTTGAACTCCCAGAGGTCCCTGAACCACACTTTATGAACCTTGTCTCTCTGGTTTTACAATGTGCTATAGGTGAGGATCCAAGAAATACAGAGATAATGAAGTAATTACTCTGAAATCAGCAGATCAACAAGGTTAAGGATCTGCATGAAGCATGAATAAACGACCATTTCAAAACATGTTAATCTAAACACCATTTAGATTAACTCTCTGGTTTGGACTCACTTACAAATAGAAATGCAACAGAATGCAACAGAAAGAGCACTCCCCCTCCCCCCCTTCATCCCACAGCACATTCTGGATTCAACCCTCGTTAAGTGCAATGGACGGCACCTGCTGTTAGTCAGTTCTCAGTCAACTAGTGTGGCAGTTCTGAAAGTGTGAAGCCCCTACATACTCAGTTTTAATATAGCAGTGCAGCATTGTGGACTGTGGAGATACACAGTTAGAAACATTTGTAAACGTTTTCTTCCGTAGTATAATAGAACGACAAAATGTAATATATTCTCAAACCTTTGTGCATTAAGTGAAATATTAAAAAAATGTAATAATCTTGATTATGGTGTACAGCTCATGAAAACCCCCACATCTCAATGAATTAGAATATTTTGAGACCACTAAGAAATGTCAATTATGTGAAAAGCATATTAATGTATGCAGTTACTACTACTTACAATGGATCAGACTGGACTAGACTAGACTAGGGTGTACTGGGCTGTTCAAACAGACTAACCACTCATGGGCAATAGTTTGTATGCACTTACTAGACAAGACTAGTGTGCACTAAACTCAAATAGGCTCTATCAGCCTGTACTAGGCTCTGTAGATCCTCACACCATTGGGACTAACCACTATGTGTACATGTGCAATACTTTGTGTGCACAATCAAGAGTTTTACATGGACATGGGTTGACGATAGTACAGTATTGCGTTGTACAGCCTAATGAAGCCTAGTACAGCCTAACAAACCCCCTGTATTCTATTAAGCCCATTTGAGTACAGCCTAGTATGCCAAAGTCTAGCCTAGTCCTGTCCAATGGGAGAATAGAGTAGTAGAGTGGAGTATAAGTCTATATTATGTCATACCATTGCGATTAACCACTGTGTACACAGGCAGTCGTTTGTGTGCACATTCAATACTTTTACTTGGACATGTGTTGACCATAGTGCAGTATCACCTCGTACAGCCTAATGAAGCCTATTACAGCCTAACACACACCCCTACAGCCAATTAGGGCCATTTGAGTCTTGAGCAGTACAGCCTAGTATGCCAAAGTCTAGCCTAGTCCTCTCCAATGGGAAAATAGAGTAGTAGAGGGAAGTACTCGTCTATATTATGTCACACCATTGTGAATAACCACCGTGTACACGGGCAGTCGTTTGTGTGCACATTCAATACTTTTACTTGGTCATGTGTTGACCATAGTGCAGTATCACCTCGTACAGCCTAATGAAGCCTAGTACAGCCTAACAACCCCCCCTACAGCCTGTTAGAGCCCATTTGAGTCTAGTGCAATACGGCCTAGTATGCCAAAGTCTAGCCTAGTCCTCTCCAATGGGAAAATAGAGTAGTAGAGGGAAGTGCAGTACCACCTCGTACAGCCTAATGAAGCCTAGTACAGCCTAACAAACCCCCCTACAGCCTGTTAGAGCCCATTTGAGTCTAGTGCAATACGGCCTAGTATGCCAAAGTCTAGCCTAGTCCTCTCCAATGGGAAAATAGAGTAGTAGAGGGAAATACTAGTCTATATTATGTCACACCATTGTGAATAACCACCGTGTACACGGGCAGTCGTTTGTGTGCACATTCAATACTTTTACTTGGACATGTGTTAACCATAGTGCAGTATCACCTCGTACAGCCTAATGAAGCCTAGTACAGCCTAACAAACCCCCCTACAGCCTATTAGAGCCCATTTGAGTACAGCCTAGTATACCAAAGTCTAGCCTAGTCCTCTCCAATGGGAGAATAGAGTAGTAGAGGGAAGTACTAGTCTATATTATGTCACACCATTGTGAATAACCACCGTGTACACGGGCAGTCGTTTGTGTGCACATTCAATACTTTTACTTCGTCATGTGTTGACCATAGTGCATTATCACCTCGTACAGCCTAATGAAGCCTATTGCAGCCTAACACACACCCCTACAGCCAATCAGAGCCCATTTGAGTCTTGTGCAGTACAGCCTAGTATGCCAAAGTCTAGCCTAGTCCTCTCCAATGGGAGAATAGAGTAGTAGAGGGAAGTACTAGTCTATATTATATCACACCATTGTGAATAACCACTGGGTACACGGGCAGTCGTTTGTGTGCACATTCAATACTTTTTCTTGGACTTGTGTTGACCATAGTGCAGTATCACCTCGTACAGCCTAATGAAGCCTATTACAGCCTAACACACACCCCTACAGCCAATTAGAGCCCATTTGAGTCTAGTGCAGTACGGCCTAGTATGCCAAAGTCTAGCCTAGTCCTCTCCAATGGGAGAATAGAGTAGTAGAGGGAAGTACTAGTCTATATTATGTCACACCATTGTGAATAACCACCGTGTACACGGGCAGTCGTTTGTGTGCACATTCAATACTTTTACTTGGACATGTGTTGACCATAGTGCAGTATCACCTCGTACAGCCTAATGAAGCCTAGTACAGCCTAACAAACCCCCCTACAGCCTGTTAGAGCCCATTTGAGTCTAGTGAAATACGGCCTAGTATGCCAAAGTCTAGCCTAGTCCTCTCCAATGGGAAAATAGAGTAGTAGAGGGAAGTACTCGTCTATATTATGTCACACCATTGTGAATAACCACCGTGTACACGGGCAGTCGTTTGTGTGCACATTCAATACTTTTACTTGGTCATGTGTTGACCATAGTGCAGTATCACCTCGTACAGCCTAATGAAGCCTAGTACAGCCTAACAACCCCCCCTACAGCCTGTTAGAGCCCATTTGAGTCTAGTGCAATACGGCCTAGTATGCCAAAGTCTAGCCTAGTCCTCTCCAATGGGAAAATAGAGTAGTAGAGGGAAGTGCAGTACCACCTCGTACAGCCTAATGAAGCCTAGTACAGCCTAACAAACCCCCCTACAGCCTGTTAGAGCCCATTTGAGTCTAGTGCAATACGGCCTAGTATGCCAAAGTCTAGCCTAGTCCTCTCCAATGGGAAAATAGAGTAGTAGAGAGAAATACTAGTCTATATTATGTCACACCATTGTGAATAACCACCGTGTACACGGGCAGTCGTTTGTGTACACATTCAATATTTTTACTTGGACATGTGTTAACCATAGTGCAGTATCACCTCGTACAGCCTAATGAAGCCTAGTACAGCCTAACAAACCCCCCTACAGCCTATTAGAGCCCATTTGAGTACAGCCTAGTATACCAAAGTCTAGCCTAGTCCTCTCCAATGGGAGAATAGAGTAGTAGAGGAAGTACTAGTCTATATTATGTCACACCATTGTGAATAACCACCGTGTACACGGGCAGTCGTTTGTGTGCACATTCAATACTTTTACTTCGTCATGTGTTGACCATAGTGCATTATCACCTCGTACAGCCTAATGAAGCCTATTGCAGCCTAACACACACCCCTACAGCCAATCAGAGCCCATTTGAGTCTTGTGCAGTACAGCCTAGTATGCCAAAGTCTAGCCTAGTCCTCTCCAATGGGAGAATAGAGTAGTAGAGGGAAGTACTAGTCTATATTATATCACACCATTGTGAATAACCACTGTGTACACGGGCAGTCGTTTGTGTGCACATTCAATACTTTTTCTTGGACTTGTGTTGACCATAGTGCAGTATCACCTCGTACAGCCTAATGAAGCCTATTACAGCCTAACACACACCCCTACAGCCAATTAGAGCCCATTTGAGTCTAGTGCAGTACGGCCTAGTATGCCAAAGTCTAGCCTAGTCCTCTCCAATGGGAGAATAGAGTAGTAGAGGGAAGTACTAGTCTATATTATGTCACACCATTGTGAATAACCACCGTGTACACGGGCAGTCGTTTGTGTGCACATTCAATACTTTTACTTGGACATGTGTTGACCATAGTGCAGTATCACCTCGTACAGCCTAATGAAGCCTAATACAGCCTAACAAACCCCCCTACAGCCTATTAGAGCCCATTTGAGTCTAGTGCAGTACGGCCTAGTATGCCAAAGTCTAGCCTAGTCCTCTCCAATGGGAGAATAGAGTAGTAGAGGGAAGTACTAGTCTATATTATGTCACACCATTGTGAATAACCACTGTGTACACTGGCAGTCGTTTGTGTGCACATTCAATACTTTTTCTTGGACATGTGTTGACCATAGTGCAGTATCACCTCGTACAGCCTAATGAAGCCTATTACAGCCTAACACACACCCCTACAGCCAATTAGAGCCCATTTGAGTCTTGAGCAGTACAGCCTAGTATGCCAAAGTCTAGCCTAGTCCTCTCCAATGGGAGAATAGAGTAGTAGAGGGAAGTACTAGTCTATATTATGTCACACCATTGTGAATAACCACCGTGTACACGGGCAGTCGTTTGTGTGCACATTCAATACTTTTACTTGGACATGTGTTGACCATAGTGCAGTATCACCTCGTACAGCCTAATGAAGCCTATTACAGCCTAACACACACCCCTACAGCCTATTAGAGCCCATTTGAGTACGGCCTAGTATGCCAAAGTCTAGCCTAGTCCTCTCCAATGGGAGAATAGAGTAGTAGAGGGAAGTACTAGTCTATATTATGTCACACCATTGATAATAACCACCGTGTACACGGGCAGTCGTTTGTGTGCACATTCAATAGTTTTACATGGCATGTGTTGACCATGGTACAGTATTGCCTTCTACAGCCTAATGAAGCCTTTTACAGCATGGCACCCCCCTACAGCATATTAGAGCCCATTTGAGTCTAGTGCAGTGCAGCCTAGTGTGCCAAAGTCTAGCCTAGTCCTGTCCAATGGGAGAATAGAGTAGTAGAGGCCCCTTTATAACACAAGCACGTATGTGATTCCACTCTCTCATCCTCTGGGTCCATATGTGCCAGTCTCCTCGCACACGTTTAGGCTAAGTGGTCTAATAGAAGAATTGTGGTACAAAAATAAGTAAATTGTCCCAGTGACATCGTCAGGGAGGAGTGTTACAATAGTCAGTCAGTCAGTCAGTCAGTCAGTCAGTCAGCCAATATGATGTTCCTGAGTCAATTGCAGTTATATCCCTCACACAGTGATGTTGGTTTCAATGCAAAAGACATCTGAGGGATCAAAGGTCAAAAACATTCAATAGGTTTTCAGCCAATCACGTATAGGTTCTTCGGATTGTCTGAATATTTGATTATATTTGATTATATTTTAAAGTTGTTGCAGCCATCAAAATCAAAATGAGCAAATATTTGCATACAAACAATAAAGTTGAACATTCGGTTTAAGCATTCAGATAAGCGGAAGAAGATGGATTAATGAACATCTTCCCAACTCCAACAGAATTGGGGTTGTACATGGGAACCAGTTGTGGCTGTAGTAGGCTGTCCTGTAATATAACATAGTGTTCATGTAAAACTATTGGTCGTGCACACAAACTCTGGCCTATGTACATAGTTGTACTCCCACAGGTCCCTGAACCACACTTTGGGAATTGGGATTGTACTATAGCCTATAAATGTTTGTGTAAAAGTATTGGTTGTGCACACAAACTATGGCCTTTGTACATAGTCGGACCCACAGAGGTCAGCAAACCACAATTTTGTAACTAGCCATAGCTGTACTGCAATAAAACTTTTGGTTGTGCACACATACTATTGCATGTGTACATAGTTGGACTCCCAGTGGTCCCTGAACCACACTTTGGGAACCAGACATGGCTGGATTGTACTATAGCCTTGAAATGTTTGTGGAAAAGTATTGGTCGTGCACACAAACTATGGCCTATGTACATAGTTGGACTCCCAGAGGTCCCCAAACCGCACTTTGGGAACCAGCCGTGGCTGTACTAGGCTGTGGTGTAATGTAATCTAGAAAGTTTTATGTAAAACTACTGGTCATGCATACAAACTATGGCCCGTGTACATGGTTGGACTCCCAGACGTCCCCGAACCACATTTTGGGAACCAGCCGTGGCTATAGTAAGCCTGTAATATGTCCTGTAATATGACCTAGACATGTTCATGTAAAAGTATGGGACATGTACACCATGTACACATGCAGAGTTTTGGTTAATAGCCTGCCACCCTGTGGAATTATGCTTGAACTGCAATATAAGGCCCTAAAATGGACACAGAGGAAAAAATAGCAGTGTGGGTCATCTGAAGGACTGATCGGTAAACATGTTGTGTCCACACGAAGAGGAGGGGGCCCGGAAAATTTAGAGACCATCCGCTGATTTTTCACGCCCCCACAGTCCGCACAGTGTGGACTGGAAATTTCTGGTGTACACCGGCAATATCGCATTGACCTTTTGAGCACCAAAAGCGATAGGGGTAATAATAATAATAATAATAATAATAAAAACTATAACTAATGGTATATGGGGTATTATGTCAGTTCGCTTTAGTTAGTTTTCTGAACCCACATTACAGTTTTAGTTTAGTTATTGTTTTTTGCGTTCACTTTTAGTTTTTATTAGTTTGAATGAATGAATGAATGAATGAATGAATGAATGAATGAATGAATGAATGAAATTTTTATTGACAGAGATGAGAGTTACAGTACAAGTCAAGTGCACACTGCAGCAAAACTGATAACAGCTTGGAGAATTACAACACAATTCAAGTACGACTACATCAAATCTGACAGAGCTGATTGGACACACTAGTTAAGCATACACTTGTTTACAATAGTGGCCAACTTGTTCATTTCATCAAAGCTAAGGGAAGTGATTTGAAATTCATCATGTAGTACCAGTCTGGTGCACTAGGGGCCCCCAATAGTAGCTACCCCTCGTGAACGCGCAGAGTAAAGAGAGCTAAAACATGGCTGCCGCCATGACCGCATCAGTCCGCCGTTTTTATTCAGTCAAGAAGGAAGCAAAAAAGACAGTGAAGTTCTCATCCTCCACCACAGATTCTACTCATAGCACCATCCACCCTTTGTTTGCGTGTCTGAGCTGATCGGTAGCTGATACAGTAGAAGACAACAACATCGTGTGTGTGTGTGTGTGTGTGTGTGTGTGTGTGTGTGTGTGTGTGTGTGTGTGTGTGGGTGTGTGTGTGTGTGTGTGTGTGTGTGTGGTGTTGTTCAACTGGCTGGCTTGTCGACATAGGCCTACTGTATTACTGTTGCCTCCTACTGTATTACTGCGGCCCCGTCAACGCCGGCCGCCGTGCCGACGCACACGTACCAGCGACCATACCATGAGAGGCGGTGGAACCCCAAGCTCACCGCCTCTGCGGCGACACGCCGTGCACGGTCCACAGCCACGGTCCGCCGCTGGTCAAACCACGAATGAAAAGGATATCTCTGTTGTTTTCTAGTTGCAAGTGGCACTGGACTTCCATACACCAGCAAGAATACCTTGTTTGATCTGACTGTGATAAACGCGACATATGCAAAGCAGTGGTTTTCAACCTTTTTTGCACCAGGGCCCACTATTTCTTCAGCATTTGAGCCACACCATTCATTTTCGCCCCACAGACGCCCATCCTAAAGATTTATTTTGTCCCCAATACCATGCTTGATTTCGGAAACAAAACAGGCAAACATACAGATCAAAATGACCATTAATCTACATTCTCTAGACTTGGGCTAATTCAGATGGTGAAATGGTTTCATGTTTACGCTTCCAGGAACGACCTGTTGAAAACCACTGGTCTACAGGATTTGCAATGTTTATTTCACTCCATTACATAACACCAAGTGTTTCTGCATCCAAGCATTCAAGACAGCCAATTTGACGTTTTTTCCCCTATTATATGATCTTGATAAAAGTTGGATGGATTATCAATTATCAATGTTTTGGGATACAAAATGCTCCATAATATAGATAGCATCATTGAAAGTGCAGGGGTCAAGGTAGGCTACATACTGAGAAGGTACAAAATGTGTCAATGTTTCCATAGCCTAATAAAAATGTCGGCACTTTAGCACTGCATATCTGTAGTCGGGTTACAATAAAACTTTATTTGTATTGCACCACCTTTCATGACATACAATGCAGCTTTGCATGGCAATAGAGAAAAGACAAAACAAAGATAAATGAGGCCTCCAGTTTCTATAGTTCGATTACAGTATGTAGCCACCCGCTTCGACCTCTATCCATCGATTGAATAGACACTTATCAACAGAAATGTTACGATCCAATCGTGCCGGTATAGCAGATATTCAGATACCCGCCGGGCAAGTAGATATTTTGTATTTATTGTATCGGTGGATAATGGGCTTGTTATCCACTATGATGTCTACCCATTTGAAAACAAAAGCGGTAGATATTTTTCTTCCGATCAAATAATGGATAGTAGATGTTTTGTATTTATTGCTTTGGTTGATCATGCCTTTCTTATCCACTATGATGGCTACCCATTTGGGGCCGGAGGAATCCGGCAGGAGCGCGCCCAGATCGCCCCGGAGGGCTCCGTCGGGGCACAGGCCAGGCTCCAGCGAGCCCGCTAAAGGGTTCGACTGGGCCGGCGACCCGCGACGTGAGCCTCCCGGGGCGGTCCGTGGAGGACGGCTTGGACAGACGGTGCGTCTCGGTCTCGCTATAGGCCGGGGTCGGCCGCGGGGGAGCCCGGAGAGACGCCTCTCCGTGCGCGAGTTCCTCGCGCCTAGTCGGGCCCGCAGGCGGCAAGCAGCGTCCACCACCGGAGCACAGATTGGCGGCGGGTCCTTTGCCAGAGGCGGGCTTCGAGTTCCAATCGGTCCGGTGGGGAGCTCCGAGCGTGCCCCGGCGAACCTCCGTGCACCGATCACCGAGGCGACGCGCCGGAGGCGTCCCCGGCCCGGGTTCTGCTGCCCAGCCTGGCAAATGTTAGGATCGAATCAGCAGATACTCAGATACCCGCCTCGGGCAAGTAGATATTTTGTATGTATTGTATTGGTGGATCATGGGCTTGTTATCATTATTTTTTCAGCGAAAATAAAAGCACTTTCTAAACGTTCCTGCATTGTATCTTGCCTTGTTTACTTGTTTAATGTATTGGTATTATTATTATTAATTATTATTATTATTAATTATTATTATTATTATCGCTGTTATCACGTTCTCATGCCCATTTTTCAGCAGGGTGTCTTTACAAAACCAACCATCAGGTCCTAGACGGCATCAATGAATCCAATATAATGTGAATACACAGTTATTATATTTCGCTTCGGTATTGTGGAAACCCTCGTTTGTTCTATTGCTTTACTGGTCCCGCCTACTTGCCCATCCATATCCGCCGGATATGGACCAACGCACATGCGCATTGCATCTCCGTTCATGCCGTGTTTAGGCTGAAACCCGACAGGTTGGTAAATGTAATGTTTAATAAAGTGTGTGATTGTTTGTTGCAGTTGCAGATTTTTAGACAAACTAGTGTAGATTGATTTGTCGTTGTTACCCCTGTTCACTAACTCCCAGTGCTGTAAAGTAACTTCTTTAGCCCCGTTGCGTGTCTCTCTCATCTCGCTGGCGATGCGATAGCTAATTGCTACTGCTAGCCATTAGCTACATGCTACCACTTCCAAAACATGGTACTGCCGTCTTTTTAAATTAAATGCGCGTTTTGTGTGCGTGTACTAAAAATGTTAAGACCCCATGTTGTGTTATTTTTGTTGTGATTCCAAATATACCATTCCCCTTTGCATTTGTTACTGCTAAGCGGTTAATCCACTGCTTTTCGACGGCTGCACCCAGACGGAGCCCCCGGTCAACTAGCGCAGGACCCGACCGAGACGTGACTCTCTCCTCGTAGCTGTAGCCAGCATCGCCAGCGAGATGAGAGTCACGCAACGGGGCTATAACTTCTTAAACACTGTACAACAATTTTGAGATGTACTTAAGTACATACTTAAGATACAAACTCCTAAAGTTTTATTGCACTTAGCCCCATATAGGACCTTACCTCTCATGCACTGCACTGTGATTTTGTTTGCTGCTTATACAGTGTTCCATCAATATTCGAACCCCGTCGAGAAAGGCTTTCGTTTTACTGTTCAGTGTATTTACTGTTACTGTTCAGTGCAGTGGCTTAATAACATATTTATAATCTGTAAAGTGATCTGCAATCACGTTAACTAAGCACATGTTTTCTATGTTTTAGGCCCAATATGGCAGAAAAAGGTAAGGTCTGTGAAAGTATGTGGGCCTACATCCTGGGGCGGACTGGCATAATCTGGCCCAGGGCATGCCCGGTGGGCTGCTCAGTTTTGGGGCCAAAACGCCTACTTTTACTGTAGTGATACATTTTGAACGGCCCACAGGGCATGCCCTGTACCAGATCATGCCCTGGATGTATGCATGTGACATCACTACGCCCAGGCTCTATAGTGTATTTTCTGTCATGGCATGAATATGTACTGGTAATGTTTTATTGACCAGATCAGTGTTAATGTAGTCAGTCACTGGTTTACTTTGCAATGCATGATTCAAACCTACAACGTATTAGTCTAAAAAAGGCTAAGACTAAAACAGTAAGACTAAAACGCTACATTATTTTTAATAATTACTCGACAAACACTAGACTAAACAATTTCCGAAGACTATATTTGACTCTCTGTGTGTGTGTGTGTGTGTGTGTGTGTGTGTGTGTGTGTGTGTGTGTGTGTGTGTGTGTGTGTGTGTGTGTGTGTGTGTGTGTGTGCGTGTGTGTGTGTGGGTCATCATGCCACTAGGAAGTAGATCCAGCCTCACAAGCGACCAAAAACAGACACTTCTGGACCTGTATGGTCAGGGAATGACCACACAGTCCAGAAGTGACCTAAAAGTAAAGGATGCGGCCTTGAGGACCGGCTTGTCCGTAGAAGTGATAATCGTAAGTTTCCTTTAAGGTTACATCGGCTGTTACCTTCATTAGTCGATGCAGGGAATCATCTGCTTCTAAGCATCCTGCCTTTGTCCCTTTTCACTCCATCCATACATTAAATCCTAAGTTTTCTTCTTCTCTAGACCTCCCCCCTGGCAGTTAGAACCTCACCATCCTTCTACCAATATCATTATCACTCCTCTGTACATGCTCAAAATATCTCAGTCTCGCCTGACTAACTTTATCCCCATAACTGCAAACATGTGCTGTCTCTCGATGTACAATACATATTTATTATTAATGTGAGATTGAGTAGCTATGTGGCCTCACTATCTATTTATTCTGCCCTTTGTGACGTCATGTGGGTCTATCATCATATGATAGAGTAGCAAGCTACCATTCAGGAACTGTATTTGCTAGCTATTAATGTGGTTGCTCTGTTGTGCAACTACATGTTTTACGTGTACTCTTTTCACGGGTATCCCCTTTGATGTCATTGGTCTATGGAGTTAACCATAAAAATGTTGACATGCTAACAAATGTTTATGGCTTTACGGGGATTTCCATTATTATGACATGACATCGGCTTCCACAATTATATAAACCAGCAACATTGCAACCTGTTGTTAATATCTCTATGGCAACATTAGTTTTTCTGTTATCATGCTGTGATGCCAGTAGGTCATATCATTATGCTCCATCTTGCTAGGTGGAGATGTGTGCTCTGATGAGCACTTTTTCTAGTTTGTTAAATGAAAGGCTTGCCTGGTATTTAATTAGATGGTTGCCAGCTTTTCTATCTATTTAACAAGTGTCTTATCCTTATTAGTGAGAATGCCCGACGCGCTCAACTCTTGTTCTTGGACTACTGAAAATGTAATTTTATTATATTGACAATGGATTGTTTAGATAAATAATGGAGTAGTGAGTTAACTTTATGGTATGGAGGGGGCCTTCACCCTTGAAGTGTATGCTTCCATCCAATAATCGCAGCCATGCTGCACACCGGTTATGTAATTTCCCCCATTTAAAGGGAATAGCACACAAACACTGCAGATCGGTTGACACCGAAGAAGGCTGGAGGGCTGAAACGTTTGTCCCTATGCTGAGTCTTTCATGTAATAAATAAATCAGCAACTCACTCTTGTCTCGGTGTGCGACACACCTTCCTTATTATCATGTTTTGATATGGATATCGCACCAGTGAAGTTGTGTAACATGTAACAAGTCAAATCCTTCTTCACTTTTTCTAGGTATCACTCGTTCTTGATCTTATCCATCCTTGTCACACACAGAGAGAACCTCAACATGTTTGTGTCTGCTACCTCCAGGCCTGCTTCCTGTGTTTTCCTCAATGCAACATACAACATAGCTGATCTCACCGCCGTCTTGTACATCCTAAACACTTAAAACACATCCCCCATCTTCAGATGTAAAGTCCTTCCGCACTGCTGCATTTTTTTTTAAAAATGTGTTTCCTCTTTATGAAAAACGCATCCTCTCTGCAAGGATATTTTACCTTTAGGGACGGCAGAGTTTCAGGCCAATTGGTTAGATGGTAATCTTGAGGTTACCAGTTCGATCCTGGGATCCCCTGGAGTTGGTGTTAAAGTATCCTTGAGCAAGACACTGAATCCATTACTACCTGTGTGCAGGTAGTAAATCCCTAATTACTACCTGTGTGCAGTAGTGTTGCCTTGCATTTCAACTGCACTGCACAGTGAGGCACCTTGGATAAAGGCACTATATAAATGCACCATTTACATTTTCCCCCTTCTCTTTAGCCTAACCTTTTCACCTGTTTGTAATCGCAATCATTATTAACTTGCCTTAATTATAGTTTGTCTCTTTTCAGAACTGGATTGGTAACCACAGAAGGGAGCTTGCTCCGAAGCCCCGCATTCAGAGGCCAAAATGCTATACTAAAGGGAGTACGGGGTACAACACGTACGTGTCAGAGGAACTACGCAATGGTGAGAAAATAAGCATTTAAACTGTCAGGAGTATTGTAGCACATCAAAAACCATTTGGAATCGTTCACTATTTTAGGGATTAATCTTAGAAAGTGTTCTTGTTTAATTATTATTAATTACCAATATTGTACACATATTGCACTAGCTGTGTGTGTTGTTTCTGTTGTCCTTTGTGAAATAAATATTATAATTACAAACTAAATACAGACTTCAAATCCAGTAAGAATCAATGAATTTCTAGAGTAAATTCACATGTCGTTGTTACAACTGTATATTTCGGACAAAATTATCGGCACCCTTACATTTTTACTTCAGCAACTGTTTGCTAATTGGTCTGTTTGCACACATTGAAGGAACATCAAGGTCTCTGGAGATGGACATGGAGCCTTGACATGGTCCATGCTGGGATACCATCTTCTCCTTGACCACCTGAAAATTCCCTTTGTTTTTTTTTCCCATCGTCCATGCTCAGTGTGGGTCATAACAACACAAAACAGTCGAATAAGTGCTTTAATCCATTTAAAATGGTTGTATTAGTGATTACTAAAGATTAGAGTCAACTTTGACTCACCACATGTGAGTTCCAGGTGAATAGCCTGCTCGTAATTAAAAGTATTTCATGCAAATCTAAAAGGGTGTCAATAATATTGCCCAGGCCATTTTTTACATTTCTGTGTAAAATGAGTTACGATTCGTTATTTATTCCAGTTTTTTGTTGTGTTCCTCTGCAAACCAAATAAGTTGATGATAAATATGTTTTCATTTGCAAAATTTCTGGAAGAAATTGTATTTTTTTTTTTAGAATTGAAGGGGTGCCAATAATTTCGGAACCGTACACCAGTTCCAGTGCATTTCACTTGTTTGTCACACTGATGAGTAAATTGATCTGTAATTTTGCCTATATTTCTCATGTATCGTATCTCTTTTCAGATCTACTTTCTCTTCAGACTTTACTCTCATACTTTGGTCTTTTAGACTAATGTAAACTAACCCTCCATAATTATCTATAAATGTACCTTTCCCTCCTTCAGGCACAAGCAATAATTTGAAAGAGGCCTGCTCTAAATGGTCATCCATAGATGATGCCCAAAAGGCCGATTATCGGCAGAGAGCCGCAGCGGCTCAAAATGCCACACAGCCGCAAATGTCCCTTCCCCCTCACGACAGGCTTCTAGCCATAAACAGACACCTGAAGCAGATTGACCTAGAGGTTTGGAAACAGAAGAGACATGTGTGGATCCACCCGCTTCGACCGCTATCCATCGATTCAATAGAGCATTATATGCTCTACTCGTTGTATTCGATCCTGTTATCACTCGTGGTCATGCTCTATTGAATCGATGGACCCGCAAGGGTCCATTTGGTTTCATTTTTACACCTAGCAATGTTTTGATCAACATCAACAAGCAACGTCAACTATCAACGTCGACTTTTAACCTTTCTATACAAAATGATCAACTCCTGGTTGTTCAGAAAAGTCAGATCATTAGCGCCCTCTACTGGGCAACATTTTGGAATCCTCCAATCACAGCCCTCCTTGGCATCATGTGATCCTTTCTCCCAGACTCCCACAGATAAACTTTTCTGAAACCAACATGGCTGCTGCTGCTTCACTGCTGTGGACAAAAACAAGGATTTTCTAACTTTTATTCCGCTAAATGAACATTTTGAGTTGAGTGGCTGTTGGGTGAAAATGATTCAATGCAAACTAAGGCTTATTTTTTTCTGAGAGTGTACAAATGGAACCAAATGGACCCGCTATAGTTTAAAATTGTCTACTTTCAAAATGAATGTCTCATCCTCTCGCTGATGACTTGAATGACCTAAAATCAATATTGCAGTGGTTAAATCTACATTTTGGGGTCAAGGAATCCAATGGATCTGAATACATTCTAATTGAGGCATGGGTGGGTCGCTATTTTGCAGTTTTATGCAAATACCCACCTAGAGTAACCCCTTTTTTAGATTTCTGTATTTGCCCTGCTATAAGGTTGGCCGCCAGAAATAGTATCTATGACCCAGTAGGAATCCAACCTTTTTGCATATTTGTTGGGGCAGTCAGGCCATTTAGCATAGTGGCATTGCCCCCCTGTGCCTATGCCTACAGTAGATCCGGCCCCACGAGTTGTCTTCATGGAAGTTGTGCAGAGCATTTATGTTTGTATAGGCCTGCAAGCACAAGGACATTGGAATGAAGATCTCATTAACATCGGTTCACCAAGTAAGTTCAAATCCCTTTGTTGACGAAGGGATTCATACTTACTGAAGAAAGACAGGACAGATGTTGACAGTGTCACGCCCTGGCCCAGGGCGTGACACGGACGGTCCGCGCCCCGCAGTTTCCCCCTGTTCCCCTCCGCCCCCTGAACCCAGCTGTGACTGCCTGTTGCTGATTGAGACTGTTTATTAGGCTGTGTGGCGTTACTGTTGTTTGCTGGAGTTTAGTGTGTTGTTCCTGACATCTGTTTCGTTTGGTTTCTTCACCGCCTCGAACCTCCACTGCCCCACGGGGGGGGTTTGCCGTGCAATGGTTTGCACCGCCCTTTCCAGTTGCCGTTCCGGGGTACGGACCGGCTGTTCTTGTTGCACGGTGTGCTGTGGTCGCGGAGGCGACGGGGTCGCCTGCCTCTCCCACACGGCGCGCCGAGCGCTCCCCCAGGAGAAGCGCCGTAGTCTGCAGGGAGGTGGGAACCACCGCCTGGCTGCCTATTCCGGTCATCGAGGAATCATCGTCGCCCGGTCCCCCTCCCCGGACTCCCTCGCCTTCTCTCCCCTGGCCCTGATGCTGGACTTGGGCTTGCCCCTTGTTTTTTCTGGCCTGGCTGCTCTCCGGTCCCTATGGGGGCTCGCGGGTCGACACCCCTCTTCGTCCCTACGTCGGCGGGGAGTCCCTGCTAGTGGGTCCCCTCGGACCGGACTGGGGGCCCCCGTGCGCCATGGACCATCTCTCCGGGGCGCAGTCGTGCGTCCTCATGACCCTCCCTCTTCCCCCTGTTTTTCCCCCGTTTTTTTTTGGTTTGCCGCTGGGGAGCGGCTCTTTGTGGAGGGGGTGCTGTCATGTCCTGGCCCAGGGCGTGACACAGACGATCCGCGCCCCGCAGTTTCCCCCTGTTCCCGTCCGCCCCCTGAACCCAGCTGTGACTGCCTGTGCTAATTGACTCTGGTTATTAGGCTGTGTGGCGCTACGTTTGTTTGCTGGATGTTAGCGTGTTTGTTCCTGACACCTGTTCGTAGGTTACATTCTGACTGCTTTACTTTTTGTTTGCCCTGCGAGGCCGTTTGTGGTTTCCCCTGTGTTTTTGGTAATAAAGGTTTGGATTTACTTCCCGCATCGAGCTCCTTTATTTCCCTGCAGTTCCCGCCTGCGTGACAATGACATATCCATATTCTCGTATCGTCCGGCAGATATTATATAAAATCAGTGCAAACTATATTTGGAAATCTTGATATTTTTGAGACATTTAAAGAAGACAGTCATGGGGGGGTCCCTGCATGGCAAAAAAAATATATATATATGGCGGGCCTAAGGCGAAATAAAATTTGGGGGTCCTTAACATGTGTTTGCGCGCTCGTGCGTGCGTGCAAGTGTGCATTTTCTTTTTATCCATGCGCTTACAAAATGAAACAATCAACACAAATATTCTATTCCTATACCTTCTTTAGCAGCATGTTTTAAACAGCATAGTAGAAACACTGTAAAAAGTGCATTTTTATCAAGGTGCAGTATTAAAGTGCACGGCTCCCCTAAAGCTACTGTTACCTACTTAGTAAACAGCCTTGCCTCTGTGTTACTCACAGATGCTGGAATATAATTTGGAATTTGTGGCACAGAATTGAAATATAATTTCAAAGTGCATGCATGCATGTGTGTCCTTAATCATCATACCGTGAGACAACCTTGTTGGTCACCTCTCTTATCAAATATGTGACTTCTCAATGTCTTCCCATACATCTTTCTGTACCTCAACATGAGGTGCTGTCACTTTTTGGGGTGCTGGAATTAGCCTGAGCACATCCTCAAACAAGTACCACAGCACATCTTCTCTTGACAGGCAATAGAAACGATTTCTTCTTGTGCATGCACTTGACATTGTACTAGATTTCTTAGGAACTTACAAGATAATGTAAGATAAAACATTTAAGAAATACACATGAGAGTGGAATGGAGATGAATCAATGTCCAGGTTTATTACAAGATTTTGTCCCGGTAACAACACTCAGGGAGACAAGCCTAGTGCAAGCCTCCTGACTAGAGGTCACTTTATACACTTCACAAAGTCTTAAAATAAGCATACAGATACAGTATGTGGAAGATGAACAAAACCCCCGTCCTTGTATGGCCCTGAATGGATGAGTCAGGTGTCGGCTTGTCTGACAGCTGCAGTCAGACATGGGATAGGGTGACACTAGAATACAGACAATATTTGCATTCTAAAAAATCCACTACAACATCCACGTGTGTCTCACCAATTTCCATAATGGTTCTGGGGTAAATGCCACCGTCATATTTGATGATACACCAGTGACCAACAAGGTCATCTCGGACCCATTGGATTTCAAGGTCTTGTTCTAGCAGTGCAGGAGTATGTGGTTGTTCTTGCAGTGCAGGAGTGGTCAGGTCCTCCAAAGTGATCTCCTTTTCCCTTTTCACTACAATTTTGACAGGCACCTTTTCCTTGCCGCCACCTTTCTTCTCTTTGAGGACGGTATCAGTTGTCCACTGCACCAATGAAACTTGGGTTTCACCACCATTGTCACACAGAATCTCATATTCTTGCTCTTTGCAGGTCACACATTCGCCATACATGCAAGGCTTAAACGTTTCTTCTGCAAGAGACTCCAAATCTGTACTCTTCAGAAGTTTCATTGTGTGAAGTTTATCTACAGTGAATGCCAGATTCTCATGCGCTTTGCAGAGACACGTTTCCCTGTCTGCCATGCTTGGGTGGATTAGGCAGTATGGGTGCATCCGGCAGAAGAGGGTGTAAGACACAATGCTTGAATTTTCCAAAATAAACTTTTGGTGGAGATTCTTAACTGTGTCATTCAGGGAACGCTTTTGTTCTTCATGCTTTCCCTTTGTTCTGGTCTCTTTTTTCCCTGCTGTAGAATGGCTTACATCATCTCTTGTATAGAACTTAACAACACTGAACTGCGTGGAGCTATATTTTATTTGGGCTATAATGAAGCCAAGGGTACTGTTTATACATTTTTTCTTGAAAATGGAGGACCTTACTCTTATTGGTCAGTGTTTGAACTGGGATGGATTTTGTATCAGGCTGGTTTGGCTTATTGTCAATGTCCAGACTATCACCACCACTGCACTGTTCTTCATCACTGCCGGGGTCACTCTCACTGCTGCTCTCCCTCATGCTCACTACAGGTGTGCCAGTTTCCTTAGAAATAGACCACATGATACCATTAGCCATACTGTAACACTATAATAATTAAATGTGACCTCATGATATCACTCCCACATTTTGTTGCTTGCATACTTTTATCCTCACATTAACAAATTAACAAAACATGGTTGTCCTTAATTTTTCATTTACTGTGGTGCTGATTTTGTTTTTATAAACATTGTATATTCATCTACAATTCCCTATGTGTTTACAGACTTGTGCACAGGGTCACACTGTATGGAAGTGGTCATCCCAGCCATATCTGAACCATGGAATGTTGTACGGAGACTTCCTTCTGTCGTGCAATCTCCTCTTCTCGGGGAACAATTACGCCAAGGTCAAGCTCCTATTCAAATTCATGAATATCGGCATGGTGAACAAGTCCACGTTCCTCAAAATCCAAGACCTCTACTGTTTTGACGCGATCACAGCGTTCTGGAACAAAAAGAGGAGCGAGATAATCGCAAGACTGAAAAGCAAAGCCAATGTTGTGGCCCTAGGTGAGTGTGTGTGTGGCATATATATCCACATTATTGAATTACAATTGGCTGATGTTGATTAGTAATTTCTAAGTGGGGGCTATCTGCACTTTTGACATAATAGATTCATTAACCCAATAGCTTGAGAAGGCTAACATGTGTCATTTTCTCATCTGTTTATGCCAGGTGATGGTCGGATGGACAGTCCTGGCCACTGTGCACAGTTTTGCACATACACTATTATGGACAATGAAAGCAAGGAAATTTTGTCTCTTGTCAACATGGACAAGAGACAAACTGGAAGAAACTCTGTGATCATGGAGAGAGAGGCTTTCATCAAATCCTTTGACCAGCTTCTTGAAGAGCTGAACCTGTCAGAGATCTGTACTGATGCACATATCCAAATTGCATCTCTTTTCAGTGAGTCATTTTGTCTTGATAGATGACATTTCATTACTATTACATCCATAATAATTTGTCATTACAGACCTTTTTACTGTTACAGGCCAAAATGGGATTGTTTTTAATTATGCAACCTTTTTTTCAGCCAAGGGAAAGTACAAAGACTCTGGAGTAATCCACTCTTTTGACATCTGGCATGGAGCAAAGAACCTGGGCAAGAAAATACATGCTGTAAGTACAATAATTTAGCACATCTAATGTTCATAAAGTAATGTACATTCAATCAAATTATTTTCTCCTTCTACCTACATCTTTTGTTTTTGTCGGCCAGTTTAAAAATTTCCCCCCCCCCCCCCCCTTTTTTCCCCTTTACTAGGCTGCACAAGAGAAAGAATGTTCTGCCCTCAATGACTGGAATACTCACATATGCAATCACTTCTGGTATTGCTGTGAGAAGGCCAATGACTACGACACATTTTTTGTAAGTATTAAAGAAGCATCATGTGGTATTGTGAAGGAATCACATTGTCTAGACCACAACTGTGAGAGTTTGCAGCTCAGGGCTGCTTTGGACATGTGTTTTAAATGCATGCTTTTATGTTTTTCAGAATAAATGGTCAGGAGTCCTCCACCACGTGACAAACGTACACGAATGGATTTTTAACAGCGGCGGGTGTGACCACGGCATGCCTTTGCCAGCAGAAGAGCGAGACAAGCCGTGGATTGTCCCAGACTCTCCAGCACACCAGAGACTTCGGGAAATTGTCTTGAACGAGCGCTGGCTGAAGAGTGTTCACCACTATCTGACTTTCAGGTTAGTAAAACAGTAAAACCTACTGGCCAAAACATTGGTTTGTTGAAATGCAAACACAAACAGTTACTACTGTCTTGTAAAACAATTGCTCTCTCTTCTCTTTGTGTATGCTTAGATCAACCGCTGAACTGGAGTCGTTCCATAATCACATGCTGATGTATGCTTCCAAGCGGTTTGCCTTCTCGCCACCTGCATATGGAGCTCGGATGATGCTTGCTGCATTGGATTACAACCACCATGTTCATCGATTGCCGAAACTAAAGGCAGATGGAACACAACGGTATGTTCTACATGAACAAACTCCTTTCAGTCATGTGCAGTATCGGTATGAACTATTATGCTTAGCCTTCTTTTACTTTATATTTTATTTTTTATTTCATTATTAGTCTCAGCAAAGCATACAGCAAGAAGTCCAAAGGCTATCACCTGGTAGTAGAGAAGGAGGCCAAGGACTACAGCTACATCCCAGACCTCCAAAATGCTGCCCTGCAGAAAAGACTGAGCAGTGGGGGGATGCCTACAAAGCGTGAGAAGAGGCCAGACGATGCTAGGCGCCTAGGAGTTCTGTCCGGTGTCCCAGCCCCTCCCATAGAACAGTTGTTGCAGCAACGAGCAAGCAGAGAGAGGGGTGAGTAATACAATGGCCTGAAAGGAATTATGCACTCAGTTTGGGTTTAGCAATAAGCTGATTTGTCTGTACTGGTATTTTTGGTAGTAATAACTTTGTCCAAACAGGTATTCAAATCTTAATAATAAGGACTGTCTTTTTTTTTCTTTTTTTTCCTCAAAGGTCCATCATTACCAGAGGAAGACAAGTGAAGGTTGCCCTGGCAGAAATGTTACCATCTATCAAGTACCACCAGGCGCTGTGTGGAGACCCAATCCAGTTGAACAACAAAAGCTTTTAAAGACTCTTGCCCGGACCGGAGGACATTTCTAAAAAACTTTTCACTCAGAGGGCGCTCAGAATTGTTTTGGTAGAAGCATTTATTTTTCCAAAGGAAAAGCATTACACAGATGCTCAAAATTCTGTGGCAGTTTTGTGTTGCAAGGTGATATTTTTTTGTAATTTGAAATAAAGTTTTTGGATCTTACATTTGTTTTTCTTATGTTACAGTACATGTACTATTTCATTTCAAAGTGATAATTTACACACAAAAAGCTAGGCAGGCAAAACAAAAGTATGTCCCATGTAGTGCACTATTTCCAAATGACAAAACAGTGTACATATTTTTTTCTTATTGCATCCCTAGTGTGCAAGCAGTTCAAATTATGCTGCACAGACATCCTTCAGTAAAAGCCAAATACACTAGATTTGCCTTGTACAGATTGATCCGTCATTGTAGGATGATTCAGACTGCACACTCTAGGGGCGGATGCAATATGGGGAAAAAAGCACTGCATAGACTACTGTGGTGCCTTTTCAGTTATGGGCTTGTAGAACTTATGTAAATATCTACAAGTGTACTATTGCTGGCACATTTTGAGCTTGTAAATTTGTCTCAATCTCACCTGGATTCCACAAATATTGTACAAATACAGAAACGCTCTGTTCGTTCACAATTCTTTCATTTCTTTTTACAACTCACAAGCTCACAATGTGTCGATTTAGATTTAGATATGGCTATTTCCATAACAGTGTAAAAAAAAAAAAAAAAAAAAAGCCAGATGTTTAGGTATGAGGTTTAGCACTGACAAACAAAGCCCTTAGTCCCAAATGTCTGAATAAATTATTATAAACTCCAAAGCAGTTGAGGGTGTTCTATGGCATAATGTGAAAGGTCTTTCTAAATGGATTTGTCATTTTAGTCTACTCAGTAACTCATTGATCTGAATATATAAGACAAGCTATGCTTATGCCTTTGTTTTGTAAAGGAAGGGGGGGGGGTTGTTTGAATAGAAGGTAAATTAGCATTTCAGGTAAATGTCTACTCTATATAAGCCACCAGACAGCCATTCACAACCATGGGAAGAGATTAGTGGGTTACTAATGGTTACGTTTTCAAAGATCATTACATCAGGGGCATTTGCATATTTATATACAGTATATAGCATCAAAGACACATTCATTGAGTGCAACATTTATTCTCAAAAAGGGCATTTCAAAACTTTCAAGATTACACACACACCTAAGTAAAAACATACAAAAGATTTCAATATACAGTATATAAAAAAGGCAATGTAGAGTGAATACTTATAAAGTGGCAACAGTTCTTGGTATTCAAGTGTTTGTATTACACACACCTAAGTGAAACCGTAAAAAAAATAAAATGTATAAAAGACATTTTATATATACACATACTGTATATAAAAAGGCAATGTAAGGTGAATACTTTCAAATAAAGTGGCAACAGTTCTTGATATTCAAGTGTTTGTATTACACACACCTAAGTGAACGGGACGTTGTTTTCTTTAAGGGACGTAAGGGACGTTGTTTTCTTTCGCCAAGAGCTCTGAATGAATGACCACGCCATGGGCGCCGCCATTTGTAGTGCGCGTTCACGGCAGAGAAGAGTGACGTCACGGGAAAACTAGTCTGGGCGCCCCTAGCGCACCAGACTGGTACTGCACGATGGATTTCAAATCACTTCCCATAGCTTTAAATGACCTCACCTTTGAACCTGACTCTTCCCCTGTATTGTGTCGCAACTCTGTCTATTTCAAAGGCTCTGTACGAGTTTTTCCCCACGTCTCAGCCTGCTTAATCTGAGAAAATCATTGGGTGTCCTCACACTATGAGTATATGGGGTGCATTATACACCTTGGACAGGAGAGGGGGGGTGTACCGTAATGAATGAATGGCCTGATCCAGTCATACCACGCATGGATAGACGCTAGAGACCCTATAATGTTCGTGTCCCAGCGCAACGACACAGCCCCCAGCCGTAGCACTCCCCTGGCTTCAATACAAAGTCAATGGATGGCGTGGGGACACATCCGCACACCCCGACTCACGGCATGTTAGTAGTATCGGTCCCATGCAATGTTTTGGTAAAGGGACTATTTTAAGCAAAAAAAAAGATGGATCTACAGAGAAACAATTTGGCGCTCCGCTACAAAGGTAATCATTAAGCATATAAATAGACGGAGCCCTTTCTTCGCTGCAATGCGAATGAGACGTTTTTTTTTTCAGTGATCAAATAATAATATTATTTGATCCAGGGATTATTGTTTTGTCCCTGGATATTGGTGGGGTCGCGTCCCTTGGGTCCACCCGAAAACTACGCGCATGGTTGGGCCACAAACATGTTATCATCTAAAACTTGACAGTTACCATGTAATAAAGGTGGAACTGTACTGTGAACGGAAGCATGCCTTATTTCCATGTTATTACCATGTACTTTCACTGTAATTGCAGGTTGCAATCCACCATTACCCACCGAGATGTTTTTCTTTTTTCTTTTTTTTTAAATACATCAAATGGCACAGTAAACAGACCTTTTTACTACGTAGTTATAAAATGATATTTGGTAAACTTGAATTAACTTGAATATTGAACTGTGCTGTGAATGGAAGGCTTGTATTATTTTCATGACATTACCAAGCATTTTCCCCAGAATTCTAAAGTCAGACATTTACCCACTATTTAGTAGATTAACCAATAACCTGGAGTTTACTCTTGGGTGTGTACATTTATATCAGAAAGTGATGACAACCCCAACAGCCATCTTTGTCGTAGATCATGGAACTGGGCTTCCTCTCTGCTCCTACCCCTACCCGCGGACAGCACAGTGCATCTGTAATTTGCTGTGAGGAGAAAAAGGAAACAACCACAGAGTTCGCAAAACACCATTACCAGCCATCAACTACAAAGTCCAAATGCAAAAATTATCCATCACAACTCGGGGAAAACGGACATTTGCAAAACAGGATGACATTTTTTTTTTTTTTTTTTTTTTTTGTCAAAACAGTGTCAAACAACAGTGCAAAACATGCATCATTTAACAAAATTTCCCAGCACTGGGTAATAACCTGTAGGTACATCTATTTGTATGTAACTACTTGGTTTGCATCCGATTCCTCACAACAGTGCGAAATAGTTTAGAATAAAATAGTGCAAAACCTGCATCATTTAACAAAAATATAAAAAACTTGAAAATAAAAACATTTGCATCATTTAGAAAATTTGAATTTTGAAAAAAAAAATTAAAACTTCTACAGTAAACCCTAGCTAAGTGGTCAGGAAAGAATAAAAACGACATTCGAGCTTTGTACAGGATGTAAACTTTACACCCTGTACAAAGATCGAATGTCGTGGAACAAACGTCCATTAATTCCCTCCCTGTGTTTCTTCCCAAGCCAATAGTTCCACTCAATGAACCTTAAGTTCATTTTCAGAGATTTCTCAGTCAGGTTTCCCCTGTACCGGTAAATATCTTCTTTAAAACTTCGCCAAGCTCGCTCTATGTGCTGTGTATGAGCTCTAGTGCGAGGGTGGACAAAATGCCTTCTGTGGTTATATATAATAATATATATATATATATATATATATATATATATATATATATATATATAATAATATATATATATATATATATATATATATATATATATATATATATATATAATATGTAATAATATATAATATAGCCATCTTCCCCCAACAGTCACTTATTATCTGGCTTCCTCGTTGGACCTGTTTTTTGATTATCGGCTCCAGACCCCGCCTTGATCTATTTGGAACTAGTTTTATATAGGGCGTATGTGGGACTCCTTGACCTCCTTCATCCCAAACATCCACGAGCGTCGGTGCCATGTGTTGCCCCGTCTTCCACGTCCATACTGAAATTAAACAAAATATCATGCTTAATTGCAGTGCATCTAAAATGCATAATTTCAGAGTCTCGACATTATTTTGGTTACGTTGTTATATCCTGCTTGAAATATTATCCATACATAGGTTTTGACCCTAAAGCAATACTTTTGGGATAGGAATTTGGAATATATTTTTTTTTTTTTAAACAATGTATTAACAGGTAGTTATATCACCAAAGCAATTAACATCGGATATGTTGTAGATTACCAATGTTTTTGAGTGGACTATCCCGTTCATTCTTTAAAACCTATTGTCCCTGTTTTAGCAGTAACATGCCGTAGTACTGCGCTCTACAGCATTATGATCAAAATAAAAAATGTACCTTTCTTTTGTGTCTAAATACAATCATACCTTTCTTTTGTGTCGGAACTTGCTTTCGTCTATTGCTACGAAAGCCCTTCTTCCTCCAATCCTCATCTCTCTTCTTCTCTCCAGTCTTCTGATTGCTTTGCAGCATATCTACCGTAATTTTGTGGTCATCATGGTGAGAGATTGGCAGCTCCCAGTCACTCCATCCTCTATCATGTCGACCTGTCTTCTCCTCAGACCCAGGGACAAACTGAGACAAAATAAGATAACAACTACTAATATAGCAACTGGGATGTGATATTTTTGTATTAAGTTAAGGTAAGATGCACAAAATACCATACATTATTGTGTAACCGAGTAGATTAATGCATAGTTTGTCAAAATATTACTATCGATCATGCCCATAACATTTGAATTGAAGTGAAAGGGATAGCAACCAACCTGTGCATAACTTTCATCCAAGATGCCAATGGAATGTGAGACCCAGGAAATATGGAGCCATCTCCGATGGAACCGTGTTACAGCCCTGCCCTTCACTCTAAATGCTGATTGATGCTGCTCAATCAAAATTACAGCGTAGACCTTATTCAGTTTTCATCAGAATGTTAGCATTAATCATGTAAACTAAATTAATAGTACTTTTGGTCCAAAAAGATGACTAACCTAATATGTTTGAATTAGAAAATATAAGTTACAAATATTAAAACCCAATAAGAGTGAGTTACGTTGAGGTTGAAGGAATTGGATTAATCCAGAAAAACAGGGTTTATCACGCATGCGCAGACATGTCCTGGGAGGGGCTTCTAGTTGCGCGGGCTTGTAGACGTCACTACATATACTGGAGGAAGAAGAAGACTGACGTATGAAGGAGCTGAGCACAGACGGACATATTTTATGTTTCTTCTGATTCTTTTAACCATGTATTTTGGTGAGTAAACATTTTATTGTTCCTTGAATCACTTGTATGTGTTAAAATTCATGCTGTGAGTATTATCTGCTCGCTTTCTGTCGTGTTTGACAAGTCCTAAAAGTGTGCGTTTTTGAAAGCCGTTGATTTTTGCCTCCGCTGCGTTACCAAGTAGTTTTGGTAACATTTAACAACTTTAACAGATTGAATACATTCTTAAACAATATATAATAAGTTTACTTTGTAGTTCACGCATGTGTCGCATGCCATTACTGGGTTGGTCAAACGGCGTTTAGCGAGCTAGGTGCGTGCTATCCGCCCTGGTTCAAAACGGGGTCATGTCTATGTTCCCTCAGCTCTAAGTTCCCTCAGCTCTATGTTCCCTCAGCTCTATGTTCCCTCAGCTCTATGTTCCCTCATGCACATGAAGGCAACTTTAATGTCATGTGGAGTCTTTCCACGACCCTCTGGGGAATCGCAACCCCTTGGGCGTTGCAATTAATTTTTGGGGGTCCCCAGATGATCATGATTATTATTATTAATAATAATAATAATAATAATAATAATAATAATAATAATAATAATCATAATTTTAGTTAGGTGTGCACCGTTGTATGTCATTTCTCTACCGTTCTGGTGCTCACAGGAACCGGGTGGGGATATTACTGTAACTAACACCACTCACTTTGTGAAGAGTGTGGGGGTTATTAAATAAGTAAGTTTGCATTAAAAGGCAACTTTTTTCTTGAATGCTTGTACAGTATATAGGTTCTTAAAAGGACACACACACAAAGAAAAATAATCTTATTTATCAAAATAGGTGATCTACAAGCCCCATCCTCCAGCTATACTCTATGGCTCTGGTTACAGGGAGACACACAGCTATGTCTCTGTAAAACCGTGCTCTACTGATTTTTTCAATGAGAAAATGGTCAGTCGGTTGAGTCAGTGTGCACATGTTTTAATCGGATTAATCAGCAAAATGAATTAACTAATTAACTTGTTATTTTCAACAGCCTATATACCACACACAATGTAAATGATTTCGAGTATTTATTTGTTTATTTTTACACAATTTTGGTTTCCAGCTCATAAAACCAACCAAAACAGGATTTCAAAAATTAGAATATTTTACAAGACCACTAAAAAGAAAAACAAGAAATGTCGACTATCTGAAAAGTATATTGATGTATGCAGTCTATACTTGGTCTGGGCTACTTCTGAACAAATTATTTCATTCATGGGGCGTGCCATGGAGGTGATCAACCTGTGGCATTGTAGAGGTGTTATGGAAGCCCTTTTTGGTAATACAACCCAAATTCTATGTTGTGTTAAAGTCAGGACAGTTGGCTGGACAGTTAAGCACAGTAATACTACCTGTATGGTCAGTACAGCAGCTAGTAGTTTTGGCTCTGTGAGCACCCAGGTAGCCAGCCGGTCCGGCCCGGATCCGGCTGAGTTCCGGCAGTGCTGGCTCACTGCTGGCACCGGCCTGCCGCATGTGAACCAGATCTGGGCCAGAACTGGTGTCCAGTTGTCTGCCAGAACCGGCTTGCCGCATGTGAACCAGATCTGGGCCAGAATTGGTGTCCGGTTGTCTGCCAGAACCGGCTTGCCGCATGTGAACCAGATCTGGGCCAGAACTGGTTTCCAGTTTTATGCCGGCACCGGCCTGCCGCATGTTAACCAGATCTGGGCCAATACTGGTGTCCGGTTGTCTGCCAGAACCGGCTTGCCGCAAGTGAACCAGATCTGGGCCAGAACTGGTTTCCGGTTTTATGCCGGCCCCGGTTTTGCCGCATGTTAACCGGATCTGGGCTAAAACTGGTGTCCGGTTGTATCTCCATGACGCTTGTCAACATACCGAAGCACAGGGTCCTCTAAAAAGATTTCTAGTTTAAAACACATTTTTTTAGTGATATAATATAATATTCTATTTTTTTATCCTGTTTTGGTGGGTTTTATGAGCTGGAAGCCAAAATTCTGTAAAATAAATGAAAAATACTTGAAATCATTTACAATGTGTGCACTGAATATATAATTATATTCAGGTTTTGAATGGAATTGGGGAAATAAACTTTTCCATGATTTTTTTTAATGGAGCTGGTGCCTTTTCACTGGACGAATTTCAGGCGTAGTCAACCGATCATGCTGGTGCATGCAACGATCGGACCGACCATTGTTTTGTTCACAATTACTAGCCCTGTATCTAACTCTCAGAGATACTTTCAGGGATTTTGCACATGTTCCAATTAATGAGACTTATGATCTCTGGGACTTAGGATCTACGGCCAGTCCCCACCAATCAGACAGCTTTGCTTTGCCCACTGGATGATGGGAAATTTTGATTTGAGGGTGAGTTTTAGAGGTAATGTTAGTAATTTTACTTGTTTTTTGGCCAAGTAATTTTGGATCAATGGCAGCCCTTATTGGTTACCCTGATTGGTAATCTTCTCCCATTGTGTGCACCGGTTCGGTGGTGTCCACCCAGTATTCCGACCTCCCATAATTCCGACCTCCCATAATTCTGAAAAAAGCCAAAAAATAAGAACTCATATACGTCCGACATCCCGTTTTTCCAACCATCGGAAGAACAGGATTTCGTGATTATGGAAGGTCGGAATTATGGGAGGTCGGAATAATGACATGGTCGGTACCCCTGAAATCCGTCCAGTGGAAAAGGTTCTGGGTGCAAAATCTGTTTGCTATTAAAAGGGTTAATTGTTTTATTGTGTTAGTGTTTCTGTGATTAATTCATCTTAATCCCAATTAATCAGTTATAGTCCCAGCACTACATACACGTTGTATTACATGCTACTATTAAAGTGTAAGTAACCTGTTTTGCACTACTTTTCCCAATCAAATTGTGTCATAATTACAAACACATTTGCCAATACAACAATACTTGGTGTGTATTTGCTCTGGGGGCTATCAGAAGAAAGGTGGTCCAACCCCCGAAGCACTGGCCAATCACGCCGGAAAGGTACGAGTTGATATGGTGCGTCATTAGGAGAACATCTCATCGGGTTCCCACTGACTTGCATAGACTTGCATAGAAGAGTGGCCGTGGGAATTACCATATTAAACACTCTCGTAAGGGAGTACATACATAACTCTGTTAACGATCGTGGCCGGGGATAGTGCGGCCACCACACGTTGTTTTTACTCAGACAGTCTCTCAGACCGTTTTTGCAAAATCCACGTTGAAACAGAGATAGCGTATGTGGCTATGCTTGTATACACTGCAGTTGCGAGGGGCGTGCCTTCACTGTTGCCAACTTCCAAAATCCAAAATGCACTAGTGTCACTTCCAAAATGCACTAGAATGCGCTAGATGCTTGCCTCGAAGCGAATATATTAACATACAGATCAAAATGACCATTAATATTGTATAATCTCTAGTTGTGTAGACTTGGGCTAACACACATGATGAATATTTTAACTCTTGAGAGTGTAAAAATGAAACCAAATGGACCCGCAAGGGTCCATTTGGTTTCATTTTTACGCTCAAATGGTTACATCTGTTTAACAAAACTGTCCATCATTTAGCCTGGGGACCACTGGATGAAAACCACTGTCATAGGAGGAGAAATGGTGAAAAATGAGGGTTTTATCTCTGGCGCCTGTCAATCAATTTCACCCCAACTCTCCAGCAAAAAAGCACCAGACTTTCCGCCAGGAGTTTTTCACTAATGTGGGCGCTAGGGGGGTCTGAAAAGGCGCTAAATATAGCGACAAATGCGCCAAGTTGGCAACACTGCGTGCCTTCACTCCAGCTGACTAGTGGCTCAGAGCCATCTAGTACAAGACTTGCGACATTGCGGAGTCGGAAACTGCGCGCTCGAGCTGCCTGAATGGGAACAAACTGGAGTTCTTGACCAAGCCAAAGTTTAGTTGTTTTCTGCCGCTGGAATGCGAGGGTACTCGGTGGATGGATTATGGACATTACGTTAGCAGCAACTGTGCTTTATGCTGGGATAGAACCATGATGATGATAACATTAAAAACAGGAGGAGTATTTGTGAAGGAGAGAGTAATCTTGGTAAACATGCTCGTAAATCAGGGGTTTTCAACCGGTGGTCCGGGGACCACCAGTGGTCCCTGAAAGAGTTCCAGGTGGTCCCCAGCTAAGTTGGTCAACCAAATGTAGCTATTGAGATCGTAACCCTCAAGAGTTAAAATATTTATCATCTGAATTAGCCCAAGTGTACACAACTGGAATGGATGGACAAAAGCAAAAGAAATCTTTAGTTTTGGGGTCTGTGGGGCTAAATGTCCTCAAACGGTGGTCCGTGGCTCAAATGCAGAATAAATAGTGGGCCTGGTATCAAAAAGGTTGAAAACTACTGTCGTAAATAACCGAACGAGCCAGCGGACCACCGCTGCGTCTACCCACTGATCCTCATCATCTCGGAGATCAGCAGCAGCTTCGCCTTTACAATCTCTTTCACAATCTCATGTCCGGGCAGTAGCACACTGCGTAAAAACATCCACGCTCAGTATGCCAGATTATAGGCAGAGTCGCGCACTCCGGTGCACTCCCCCCCCCCCACCACCGACCGATTACGCATCCCTTTGGCATTTTCCAAAAGTTGTAGACGACCGAAAACTTGTTCCAAGAACTGAGCGCTATAAATAGTCTCGACTCCACGCTGATTCTGTCTATACTCAATAAACACATCTGCCTTGCTGGGGAGATACCGTGCTGACGAGGAGAAGGGCGTGTCCATCGGAGTTAGCATTGCAACAAGAAGAAAAGACATTCTCCTAATGACGTCACACACCCGCGACATCAACAGATTCAGAACTACATTTCCCAAAGTGGCGGATGTAGTAATTTTATTTTTAATAAACCTCAAATGTGAGAACAGTGAGATGTGTACAGCCCCATCAGGCATTTTAAATATATCATTGGGATACTTAGGCTATTTTTGAGGGACATGTGTCAACAGTTTTGAGAGTTTTTTGCAGGTTACCTACACTTTAAACCTGGTTGAGGGAATCATAGAGCTGAGGGAACATAGAGCTGAGGGAACTTAGAGCTGAGGGAACATAGAGCTGAGGGAACATAGAGCTGAGGGAACATAGAGCTGAGGGAACTTAGAGCTGAGGGAACTTAGAGCTGAGGGAACATAGACACGGTCCCGTTGAAAACAAGGCATTTCCATTACAACTCCAGTTTGTCCCTGTTCGGGCTGCTTGAACAGCGCTCGAGCCTCTGACCCCTCGATGTCGCAATTTCTAGGTTAAAATACGCACGTGAGAATGTCTCATTCATAATGACGATGCAGTTTTCGCTTTTCTAGTGTAACTGTGTATCCCACCGCAGTTTTTGTATTGTCGAGACTATTATGGATCCAACCACAGTTCTAGCGAAGCCTAGCTGTGATTGGCCGGCAAAGGAAATTTGCACATTTCAGGGTGGCCTTTTGTTGTGGACAGTCTAAGGTACACCTTTGCACATCTGCATCTTGATGTGGCACACCTGTGAGGTGGGACGGATTATCTTAACAAAGCAGAAATGCTCAATATAACACATTTAGGCAGATTTGTCAACAGTGTTTGAGAGAAATGCTAATATTGTATATCTGGAATGAATTTTAGGTCTTTAAGTCCATCCCCTGAAAAATGGGAGCAAAAACAAAAGTGTTGAATTTATATTTTTGAGTATATTTCAGACAAACCGTTGCATTTCTGTTGCAATATGCCAAATATAATGTTGCATAATAACTGACTTCTGACAAAATTCTGCTCTTTCTTAGGACGTCAAAATGGCTGGATTGTTGCTGAGAGTTGTCATCAATGAAGATGATATAAGAAAGATTACTTTTATTGCAAGAGCAGGTTCCCTTGAAGAATTTAAGACACAATTGATGGATAAACTGTTGCTGCCATATGACTTCAACATACAATATGAAGATCCAGACTTCAACCAATTCTGCAATTTGGACAACCTAACTGAATTGCCTGACAAAGCCACACTGAAAATTATCCCTTTAGTTAATCTCAGTTTCACAATCCAGCCATCAACAACCTCAGCAACACCCACCGCTACAACCTTAATGCCGATTCAAAGTCCAGATACAGAATGCAGCACAGATGATACTGATATCCTCTCCACTGGGAGTTCTGGGAATTCTGGGAGAAGAGAGCAGTGGCCAGAGTCCTTTGACTTCTACATACCAAAGTTTGCTGTGGATGTCAACTTCAAGTTACTACATTTGAGAGAGATGGAACACCTCTGACCCTGTCAAGAGACATGAAGCACAATATACTGCAGCATCTTGCCGAGACCATATACAGCTTCAAACCATATCCAACCAAAGAGGAGTTCATCAGTGTCGCAAAGGCACTGGTTTCAAACCACCCCTGCCTCTCTAAGCGTGGTTATGAACATCCATGGCAAGCTGGGTAACTAACCTACATTAAAGACAAAATGAGCAACTTCCGGACAAAGCTGCGGAGATCTGGAATGGAGGATGTTGCTGTAAACGGTGGTAAAAGAACAAAGGCTAATCCAGATTTACCATCTTCAACAAAGGACATCAAATGGCCAAAAAGGGGTGAGGCTAATTATCTCCTGAACATGCCTGACGGAGATGATGCTCAGAGCCTGGAAAGTGCCAGGAAGCTTCTTGTAGAGGAAATGATGAGGAAAAAGCGAAATGGCACTCTCGTCTCAAAAGTGATGGATCAAACATTTCCACTACGAAGAAGGGAGATCGTGATCGTAAGATCTGGTTGCAGAGGGGTTATGTGGTTGAAGTGTATAAATTGTAATGTAACAGCGTATGAACTACAAATTAGAGAATGATCTTGGTGAAATATTTTACTTATTTCTGTATTTATTTATTTTATTTGGTGGAAGAAGTTAAACAGCCAGCCCTCGCCATGGGAAAATTCAAACATGATCTCCAGAAGTTAAAGGGGGAGAACAGCCTGTTAAAGGAAGAAATCCGACTCTTGAAGGAGGAGAGCAGGCTCTTGAAAGAGCAACGGGATTTCAACATGGAGAAGGCTTGTGAATTGGAGGCCGCAAATACAAACAAAGGTAACAACAAACACCCAGGGGCCTGTTTCACGAAATGTGGATTCGGGAATAAACCAGGATTAAACTGATATTCCGGTTTATTATATCCACGATCAGAGATAAACCGGTCCCCCCCCCCCCCCCCCTTAGCTTAATAAAAGTATAAAGTAACACAGAAGGTCCCTGTCCTGAATGGGAATTTTAATTTTACATTTGCTATCTTTAAGGGTCACGCACAAGGAGGCGTGAGACGTCTTCATCTGACTCTTCAGAGTCCGACTATGGTCGGAAGGACAAGAAGAAGAAGAAAAGCATGCGCAGGCGGTACACATCCAGTGATTCCAGTGATGACCGGAAACCAAGGGCCAAACCGGCAGCATTTGGAATAATGAGGGTAACTCGAATCATTTCTATTGCTTCTGGAACAAGAACACACACTGCTATTTAGATCATACTGCAGCACCATTATGCACAGATTTGCTAAAGGCACTACAGGACCTTTTTAACCCTTAGTGTCCTGAATGCGTTTCGGTGTTTTATCTGCTGAAAAATAGCAGATAAACAAGCTCATGTCGCGCCACCGAGTGGCGCGACATGAGCTTGTTGTTCTGCTATTCCAGTAGTCTACCACGCAGGTGCAGCAGAGTGACGTAAACATCACAGCGGAAATTGAAAATGTCTGACAACGAGGAGTTCAGCTTTGGTGCTACAGTTGTTCCGTATCGGTTCGAGCCGGAATATACAGAGGAGGAGATGATGAATCGTGCGAGATCCAGACAGGCGCAGGAGGAGGACGATGAAGAACCACCACAGGCTGCTCCCAGAGCAGGACTGGACTATTGGTGCGGGTGTGGGAAATGCATCCCAATGACTACAGAGACTGAGTCGATCTGCTGTCAGGAATGGGATCGTGTTAGTCAAATTCTTGAAGAGGTTCAGAGATCAAGATGATCATGGTCTACCCATAGAGTAATAAAATAATAGAGAACGGACTCGAGCGATAGCCCCGCCCCCTTGCCGTTCATTTCAATACAAGTTGCTCATTGGCGCTTGAAGCACCGCTGGAAGTGCGCCTATTTCCGCATTTGGGCACCAAATTTTGGTGCCCAAATGCGGAAATAGGCGCACGTATTTCTCCATGAACGCGCCCGAAGCAAGGGATTATGGGAACCATGAACGAGCGCCGTCGCGAACGAGCAAAGGAAAAAAACATCAAAAAGCATCAAAAACAAGTAGCTCGAAAAGTGTTCACCATTCCCAGTGACTCTGCCAGCGCAGAGCGCGTGTTTTCAGCTGCTGGTCTGACGTCTACAAACCACCGCATGCGTTTGAAGCCTCAGACCTTGGCTAAGCTTGTGTTTTTGAAAGTGAACTCAAAGATACTGTAAAGACATATAAAGCTAAGCATAAGTGCCACTGCCTACCACATGACAAGATCATTGTTTTATTTTGTTGAAAAAGTGACAAATAACGAATAGCCTGCATAATTTAGTTTTTGCAAAATGCAATAGGCCTATATAGCGCCGCCCGTTAATGGCCCATTATTTATGTATTATTATTATTACATTGTAGGCTTCTCTTTTTTATTTTATACATTTCTGTAAATGTAGCGCAGCAGCACTTTTTTGGTTGATTGCATTTGAACTTCAAAGGCTATTAATTGTTTCGTTTTTGTTTAATTTGTTTGTTTTATTTTGAGACGCTTTGCAAACTGTTAACGTTGTCGATATAGGTCGGCCTACTTTTTCCCATATTTACCTCTATGGCAAATATTATCCATGTGATGCGTGTGTTTAATGACAAGTTTGTTTTTATTTCATGGAAGGCCTTTAGGCATAGGCCTATACGGCGGCCTGCTGAGGCCCCGACATCTTTTAAATGTCATAATTCTTATGTTTGATGGTTGGCAGATATGTTCTATATCCCATTACCTGTAATTCAGATTGGATGGTTGATTAAATGTGCCTACTTTATTAACAGTATGCAAAAAGCTTCAAATTTCAGCACTCAACGCACACGCTTATCTTAAAAAAAAGGAAGCCAAGGAGCACTAGAGCCAGTGCACTATTCTGCTCATTAGGCCTCACCACCTTCATGGCCCTTTTGAGGAACCTCACATATAAATTTATGTGTAGACTGGACTGCTCGCTAAACGGACTGATTAAGCAGATGAGCTAGAAGCGGGATGTAAATCCAAAACCTTTAATAACAAAACACTCGGGAAAACAACCAACGGCCTCGCAGGGCAAAACAAAAAGTAAGCAGTTAGAAACCAAACGAACAGATGTCAGGAACAACACACTAAACTCCAGCAAACAACAGTAACACCACACAGCCTAATAAACAGTCTCAATCAGCAACAGGCAGTCACAGCTGGGTTCAGGGGGCGGAGGGGAACAGGGGGAAACTGCGGGGCGCGGACCGTCCGTGTCACGCCCTGGGCCAGGGCGTGACAATTTAATTTACTTTAAACTGCGGTTGTCTCTCTGGTTTATGCATGAATGGTATCACTTCACTACTACCGTAATTGCCGGGTTATAAAGCGCACCTTAATATAGGCCGCACCGGCCAAATTTAGCGAAAAAATCAATTGTGTACATATACAAGACGCACTGGCCTATTAGCCGCGGGTGTTTTAATGCTTAATTACCATACTGTATGTAAGGGTTCTTGCACAGATGAGATTGTCGGCAATTCTCAAACAATGCTGTTTGAGAAGCATCCTTTTTTATTATTTAAACGACTACAGAACTGCACGTGCTGTATGTAATTAACGCTAGAGCCATAGACCAGGGACGGATCTAGGCATAGACATGGGGGGGGGGGATGCCCTCTAGACGCCCTGACTGCCCCACCAAACATGACGGAATGCAAACAATGAAAACTTCAAAGATATTTCAAATCAAATGCTTATAGCGGTAGTTAAACATTGACTAACTACATTTGTGGCACCACTAAACCAACTGCCATTTTCGGCTGCCCCCCCGATTGAGAAATATTACATCCAGGCCTGGCCTGGCGTAGCCAGAGGGCAAACTCCGATCACTTCATGAAACCAAATGAGCGCTTGCGGGTCCATTTGGTTCATGAAAAAGGTAGCCTACCGTACATCTGGTTAACCAACTGTCCACCATTTAGCTGGGGACCACCAGGAATCCTCTCAATGTTTAAGACGCTCGACGAGGCGTCTTTATTGCCGCCTCCACGGACCCCTCCTCCTCCTCGCGCGGCGGCTGCTGCTGCCGCCAGCCTTTCTAAACCCGTTCGTGGATGTTTTTTTTTTTACACTTTTCCACGCAGTAAGGATCCACTGGCAGACTTGAGAAAAAGTTGCTTTCAGCATGTTCCTCGCCCTGGTGGTGCGCGCGCTGGTGGCGCCAGCTCCTCGGAACGATGGCGCGCGGACCACCACCGCGCGCCGCCGTTCCGAGGAGCTGGTGTCTCCGCCGCGCCGGCGTTCCTCGCGTTGGTCCGCCGTCTAACCATTGATTCATTGATCCCAAGGCTACGTGCAGCAGATAGATTTCCTTATTTTTCAACCAGCTCGACTGACTTTAGCTGCGTTATATGCACTTCTTCGTTTGCTTTCCATGATGCATTTAGTAGTGTCTGTCTTAGCGAACTGCCTGTGACCTGTTCCCTACATTTCCTGCTCGGGCCGGCTTAAAGTTGGTGTCATACCGTGCATTTAGACTTAGAACGCCCTATAGTGTTTGTTAGCCGTAAACATCCATACATTGGCCGCACCGCTGAATAAGCTGCAGGGTCCAAAGCACAAGAAAAAAGTCGCGGCTTATAGTCCGGAAAGTACGGTAATATAAAGCATATGGGGTTCACCTGTCCTGCAACCTCTTCAGCTTGGGTCTGTGTGTGTGTGTGTGATATCAGACGGTACTGTAGCTAAAATCGATACACAGATATGTTTGCCTTGCATAAAATATAGGATTTGATCTGTAGGAATGAACAGGTGGGTGGGCTTTGTCTTTTTAAGTAATTCTAGAAATTGAAGGCTGAATTGGAGGATGCATCCATCAGGTCATTTCACCCACTGTATGAACACCTATGAGGTGCAAACATTTTTTATTTGTATTTCTCACTTGTTTAACACCATGCAATGCAATCGCATGTCTGATCCAGGATTAGGTAAATGTGGACTGTGGAGCTTTTGCATGTGAGTGTTGATGGATACACATGTTTGCTTTGCATCAGCATAGGATTTGATATCTGTAGGAATGAAAAGGTGTGTGTGTGTGTGTGTGTGTGTGTGTGTGTGTGTGTGTGTGTGTGTGTGTGTGTGTGTGTGTGTGTGTGTGTGTGTGTGTGTGCGTGCGTGCGTGCGTGCGTGTGTGCGTGCGTGCGTGCGTGTGTGTTTGTGTGTGGGGGGTTCTGTCTTGGTTTTTCGAAGTAGTTTTCCTTCCATTGCCAGGTTGAATTACATAGGCGTGAGCCAGTGAAGCTTGAAGTCCACACAGCTCACATAGATCTGCCAATTAACTGTTTGACTGACTGGACTGACACTAGCTTCTGCCACACTGTCAGCTTATGTCATCAACTTTCAAGGCATATCATTGTTGGCATATCATTGAATTCTTTTTGAATTCCCATAGACATGAATGACGAATGAAAAATTAAACAAATTAAAACCCCTAACCCTAACCCTAACCTCTAACCTCAGTAAAAACTTAGCCTAAACCTAAACCCTAACCCTGAACATAACCGCAGTAAAACCTAAGCCTAAACCTTTAACCCTCAACGATATATGCATAAACGGTCGCGAAGGCTAGGAAAGCGCCACGGCGGTTATATAACTGTTGTGAATGGATTTAGCCCCTCCTGATGTATTTTTTGCATATCTTATTGGGGAAAGGGCTATTATGTAGCGTTTGCATGTCAGAATTGCTGTAAATCCTGGGAGTTGGATGCTGCGGAGGCTGTGTTTGGTTGTTAAGGACAGGACCATCACAAATATTTTCTCCCATCCAATGTTTTTTGAACGGTCCAATACGTGGCCACCAAGCTAGACAGGATTGTCCTCAAACTGTACATCTGCCTTTAGCCTTGGGCAAAGAACATTGTCCCCTCATAGAGTTATAATGGTGTATGATACTTTAATTACTTTCAGCGCGATTTGAAATAATATATAACCCTAACCCACAAAGACAAATCCATCAGAAGGCTTTTGGAAAGTTGACTTATTACGTTATAGTATAGCAAACCTTTTAGCCATGGTTAACATGGCATTGGTCTGTCATGACAAAACTTAAACCTCTTTTACGCATGTACAGTATTAGTTATTATAACATTACGTCTACATACACATGTTTAGATTTCAAATATAAAATGCTTGGGCCCCATGAACCACGGATGTTACAATCCTTTCCTTTAACAAAATACTATATTTGAAAATATCTATTCTTTCATTTATTTCTATTTGTGCTAAGCAGCAAGCTATATACTCTTTGTATTTATAATAGGAAAAAGATATGTGTCCACTGATCATGAGTGTCCACTTACTCATGATCAGTGTTGGTCAATATTACTTAGGAAAGTAACTTCTTTACTTTACCCGTTACCCCTTAGACAAAGTAATACCATTACTTTACTTATTACTAGAATCGAAAAGTAATATATTACATATTACATTATTACTTTCCCAAGTTCTCAACTCCAACCTTTGAAAAAATAGAGATGTACAACATAATCTGTTTAGTGAGCTCTTTTTAGAACTGAATCCAATTTATTGGAATAATAATAGTCTCCAATCCCACAAACTGCACCTGACTGTTTGACTTTTTAAACTTTTTCAGAATTGTTTTCAAAGACAGTTGAGGTCTTGTATTTAAACACACACACACACACACACACACACACACACACACACACACACACACACACACACACAAAACATACCACAACCACTGACGCTAAAATATCTACAAGATCACAACACAATAGTGCACATCGACCGTCTGACATTTATGCTATTTATAAATTGCAGATGGCCCACTCATTACCAAACAGAGGATCTACACACTGGCTTCCACACAGAGAAAAACCAATGGTCAAAAACAACCTAACTTCGGTCAAATTTCAACCAAACGTAGAGGTTGAATAAGGACCAACTGGGTCTTTGGTCAATCTGACCGAATAATGCGTGTTATTATATTTGACCGAATGCATTTGGTTACATTAATAACCCAATTATGAGGGTCAACATAACCTAAGTACCAGTTGATTTGACCGAACATATTAGCTTGCATTAATAACCTAATTTTGAGGGTCAAGATTACCCAACTGCCAGTTGAATTGATACAGAATATTCAGTTAACCCATTTGTTTTATTAAAGGGAAATTCCACCCATTTAAAGGGGAACTTCGCCACTTTTCAACACTCTTTGTGTGGTGTTGGTCATTAGCATACATGCTAATGGCCTCCTGATTAATAACATTGGGATTCTGTGGCTCCAGCGCCGTGCTTCCCAAGTTGTCAGATTCTGACCCAGTGACGTCATTGGGTCAGAACGTCCCACTGACTTAAACTACAGCGAGTATGTGGACGGGTAAGGTTACCGTACCGGTCTGAGTAACGGTCTGAGTGCCGGTCTGAAGGAAAAGTCGTTGCAGTGTTGTGTTTACAGTGTTGGATGCATTCCTCGGCATTAGTATCCTATCTGTTCCTGTAAAAAGTATAAATAATTTCATTTTTCGTCATTTTGTCCGAGAAATTCTACAATACCCACAGTGCACCGCAGCATCAACCAAAGTCTGTGACCTAACAAATTGGTTACCGTACCGGTCTGAGTAACGGTCTGAGTGCCGGTCTGAAGGAAAAGTCGTTGCAGTGTTGTGTTTACAGTGTTGGATGCATTCCTCGGCATTAGTATCCTATCTGTTCCTGTAAAAAGTATAAATAATTTCATTTTTCGTCATTTTGTCCGAGAAATTCTACAATACCCACAGTGCACCGCGGCATCAACCAAAGTCTGTGACCTAACAAATTGGTTACCGTACCGGTCTGAGTAACGGTCTGAGTGCCGGTCTGAAGGAAAAGTCGTTGCAGTGTTGTGTTTACAGTGTTGGATGCATTCCTCGGCATTAGTATCCTATCTGTTCCTGTAAAAAGTATAAATAATTTCATTTTTCGTCATTTTGTCCGAGAAATTCTACAATACCCACAGTGCACCGCGGCATCAACCAAAGTCTGTGACCTAACAAATTGGTTATTCTCATTAAAACAACCCAAAACCAATAACCAAATAAAACAACCCATGAATTCGGTCAAAATAAAATCCCTGCAACCCAGGAAAAGGTTATGGCTTCAAGAAATAACCCAGGAAAGTGACCTAACACCATTGACTGAAGTGTTTAGTTGCAATTTTGACCGATTAGTTTTACACACTTGTGTGCATTGTCTCCAAGTATCACCAATTTACACATTCTAGAATCTCGTTGTTAATGTACACCATTAATTCTCAAAGTACTCTCATAGTCTTAAGGACCCTCAATTTGATTTACATTAGGCCAAAGAGTTGCGCAACTTCTGCACCCCACAGCTGCACTTTTGAGTCATTTTGTGTGTCATGTCCAGAATTCATTCGATAACTGTTTAATGCTGGAAATAGAGTGACATTTATTTCTCAAACACCTTATCTAGTTGTATTTGTTGTGGATTATACCAAGACTCCTATTGAGGACCATACACCATTTTTATGCTTAATGTTAACATTTATAAAATAGGCATACAAGCAACTGCAGTGTTATATTGAGACTCAACAGACTCCAATGTGAACTAAGATAATAGTCCACAAGTCCCAATCATCATTAAATGCCACTGTTTAATCAAATTCAACAATGTACAATTAAAGATATGTAATCACCGTCAAAAATCAAAATCAAAGTAACAAAATGGCTATTCAGAAAAATCTGGTCACCATTAAAAACAATCACACCGTATAGAGTGAACAAGGGTTCACACAAGGATGTTTTATGCACATTTATAGTAGGACTTGTATACAAGGGTGTAACCAAAATGTGCATACATTACATGGAAAAGTGAACAGCCTGCACTGCCAGTCAGCACACTTCTTTGTCACACAAATAGACCTCAAGAAGGACCATTTGGCCTCTAGACTAGACCTCTTGTCTTCACAACACACAAATAGAATGTTAATTTGGTCTCACACCTAACTGTGCTTCAAACATCAAGTGTACAATGACTCTCAATACTAGTAATGCAAATGCTGGATGAAATGATGGACCCTTGCGCGGGTCCATTTGGTTTCATTTTCACACTCTCAAGAGTTAAAATGATCATCTTAATTAGCCCAAGTCCAAACAACTAGAAGATTAATGTTCATGGACAGAAGCAAAATAAATCTTTAGTTTTGGGGTCTGTGGGGCTAAAATGTCCTCAAATGGTGGTCCGTGGTTCAAATGCTGAGTAAATGGTGAGCCCTGGTATCAAAGGATGGAACCATTAACTCCTTGGATTGATTGGTCAAAGGGGAGAACAATAGAAGCATCTCTCCACCAACGACAACAAACATTTGCATATGCCCCAACCCTCACTCCATGTGCTCCACCCCTCACTCAGGTCATTTGCTCCACCCCTCACTCAGGTCATTTGCGCCACCCCTCTCTCCCCCCCAGGTCATGATTTATACATGATTCTAGAAATCAACTGTTCTCACTGTAGGCTTCATATTTATTAATGTTCAGGTTTCATTGACAGTAAGTTAAATTATGTGAAATTGTGTATGCTGTTTACATGTCTGACTAACAAAACAGAATTCAATCATAAAGTGTGAACATACACAGAGGCTACTGTAGGTGTAAATTGTATTATTGTTAGGCACATTTTTCGGATATACTGTTTTGTTTCAAGATGTGTTTCTCATTAATTATCCTGATATTAAAAAAGTGACATTATTGAATACTGTATCTACTTTGTGGTTATAAGGCAATGCTGTGCATCACATTTTTGGAAGCCTAGTCTAAGAAGTGTTTTTCAACCTTTTTTTTTATCCCAAGGCAAAGTTTTCATAGCCCAAAAATATCATGCAGACACACAGTACAGAACAGAGAATCTACACACAGCTTCATTTTTGTTTCATGATTTATCTGTCCATAATTAATTTGATAACTATTTAATGTTGGCAATAGAGTGACATTCATTTCCCATACACCTTATCTAGTTGCATGTGTTCTAGATTATACCAAGACTCCCATTGAGGACCAAATACAATTGTTATGTTTAATGTAACATTCATAAAATAGGCATACAAGCGAATGAGACTCTACAGACTCCAATATGACCTAAGATAATAGGCGACAAGTCCCAATGATCATTAAATGCCACTGTTTAATCAAAATTATACAAAGTATAATTAATGATTTATACAGTAATCACCATCACATATCTAAATCACACACACACACACACACACACACACACACACACACACACACACACACACGTTGTCTAAAAAGACAACGTGTGTGTGTGTGTGTGTGTGTGTGTGTGTGTGTGTGTGTGTGTGTGTGTGTGTGTGTGTGTGTGTGTGTGTGTGTGTAGACAACGTGTCTAGTTGATTTCTAGACACGTTGTCTTTTTAGACAACGTGTGTGTGTGTGTGTGTGTGTGTGTGTGTGTGTGTGTGTGTGTGTGTGTGTGTGTGTGTGTGTGTGTGTGTGTGTGTGTGTCTGTGTGTGTGTCTGTGTGTGTCTGTGTGTGTGTGTAAATATAAGACTGAGAATACAATTGAATAGCAAAACTTTTATTTCGGTCTGCAGCATAATGTTGGTGTGACATGTTTAGTATACAAAATAATCAATTCAAAATGAAACATGCAGGGTCATGAGTAGAATAGTCAATATATAATGCACACAGACTCATGCAATAAGGGAGAACATACTTTTCAGTTTTAATCATTTCCCTGAACCTTCTCGGGCCAGTGAAGACAAGAGCTACAACAATGTCAATTGCAGGTTAAGTCTACTTGCAATGAATCCAAACATGAATAAAAAACCATCATCATTCAACACTATATTATGGAGGAGTTAAGCTTGTCATAGCGTTCACACTAAACTCTGGGGTTTTTCCACCAGTGTGAATTCTTTGGTGTCTTTTAAGGTTGGCCAATTGAGCAAATTGTTTTCCACACTGATCACATCCATAGGGTTTCTCACCTGTGTGAATTCTCTGGTGTGTCTTAAGGTGGGACAAATGAGAGAAGTGTTTTCCACACTGATCACATCCATAGGGTTTCTCACCTGTGTGAATTCTCTGGTGTCTTTTAAGGTTTTCCTTTGAAGAGAAATGTTGTTCACACTGATCACATCCATAGGGTTTCTCGCCTGTGTGAATTCTCTGGTGTGATTTAAGGTTGGCCAATTGAGCAAATTGTTGTCCACACTGATCACATCCATAGGGTTTCTCTCCTGTGTGAATTCTCTGGTGTGATTTAAGGTTGGCCAATTGAGCAAATTGTTGTCCACACTCATCACATCCATAGGGCTTCTCTCCAGTGTGAATTCTCTGATGTGTTTTAAGGTTTCCCTTTGTAGAGAAATGCTGTCCACACAGATCACATCCATAGGGCTTCTCTCCGGTGTGAATTCTCTGATGTGTTTTAAGGTTTCCCTTTGTAGAGAAATGCTGTCCACACAGATCACATCCATAGGGTTTCTCTCCAGTATGTACTTTCTGATGTCTTTCAAGGTTTCCCTTTGTAGAGAAATGTTGTCCACACTGATCACATCCATAGGGTTTCTCTCCGGTGTGAATTCTCTGATGTATTTTAAGGCTGGACATGCTGGGGAAGCGTTTTCCACACTGATCACAGCTGTGGTTCTTTTGCTTAACTGAGCAAATTTGTCCATTCCCCTCTGGTAGACCAGCGAAGCCCGACTGATTCAACGCTGAAACAATAAAAAAGGAAATATTGTTTAGGGGTACTTAATGGTACCTAACTTACAACCCATCAACTAGTTAATTGGGTTCATACGAAGCATGTTTGTTAATCCCATCAATCAAAACACATGAAAAATACCAGATTAAAAAAGCATGAGAGAAGTAAGTAACTTACAGAGGTCTTGATGATCATCCTGCTGAGCAGAATTGTTCTTGGTGGGGTTCAGAGAGTTCATCTTCACTTGAAGTCTGGAGTCCACAATCAATCCTGGAGGAGTTGTGGGAAACTGACCAAGAACATATGCTTCTTATAGCCTGAGATGGAACCATTCACTGCTTGAATTGATTGGTCAAAGGGGAGAACAATAGAAGCATCTCTCCACCAACCACAACAAACATTTGCATATGCTCCACCCCTCACTCAGGTCATTTGCTCCACCCCTTTCTCCTCCCCAGGTCATGATTCATACATGCTTACAGAAATCAACTGTTAACAGTGTAGGCTTCATATTTATTAATGTTCAGGTTTCATTGACATATTGATATTATTTAGTCTATATGTGAACAAAGTCAAAACATTGACAATGGGAAATGCGTATACATGTGTATCCAGAATTAAGGACACTGTCAGAGTCAAAGCTCATAATATAGCCACATGTCCATCCCTAAATGTACCATAATCATTTTACAATCCATAATGTTACTTGGATGATCCAAAGAAACTGTAAATGATTACTATTACAACTTAGTTTATAGATTATAGATTGACCTAATTCACAACCTAACAACGTGCTGGATTGCTCCGCCGTTTATGTGCAAGCTTTGTGTATCAAAACACAAAAAATAAAATGAAGTTTTAATTGTGCCTGCTGTTTATGCTGTTTAAGTATTCAATCATGCAACGTGAGCATACACAGAGGCTACATGTAGATGTAAATTAGATTATTGTTAGACACATTTTTCAGATATACTATTTTGTTTTTTACAAACAAATGTGATTGTATCGAATGAAGTAGAAATACTCTAAACTGCTATGTGGGTCTACACACACACACACACACACACACACACACACACACACACACACACACACACACACACACACACACACACACACACACACACACACACACACACACACACATACACACACACACACACACACACACACACTAGTGTCCAGTCATTAATCTACAGCAGTCATTCTCACAGTCATTTTCACTGTTAGAGTATTCTCAAGTACACAGTCAAAAGGACCATCAATTCCTTCCATTATCATTATCATCATGCAATGACATTTTGTTATCTCTGCAAACCACATCAACAACGGTTTAGCTGATTTATGCATGATTCTAGAAATCAACTGTTAAAAGTATCCCTGGCTAATGAGTCACTATGAGACACTATACTTGCCTTCTACAACTAAAATGAGAATGTACCATAATCATTTTACTATTACCAGGGGTGCACATAAGTGGTGCTCCGGTGCTCAGGAGCACCAAAAATCCTACAATGAGCTGTCAATCCAGGGGTGGAAAGCTCCTTTGTGCACCACACAGCTGGGGCTCATAATGACTGCTCAATTGCTCCATCTATTAATGTGCAAGCTTTGTGTATCAAAACACTATTTTTTGTGTTTTGATTCGAAATTGTGCATAGTTTACATGACTGAATAACAAAGTATTCAGTCAATCATTCAGGTTTGACATACACAGAGGCTCCATGAAGGTGTCACTGTGGGCCTACATTAGATTGTGTTTTTAGACTGCACATTTTTTTCAGATCTACTTTTTACAGATCTATTTTGTTTCAAGATTTGTTGCTCATTCATTCTCCTGATGTCAACAAAAAATATTATTGAATAAAGTAGAAATAATGTACACTACTATGTGGATCTAAAGGTAATGCTGTTCATCACATGTTTTGCAGCCTAGCCTAGGGAAATGTTTCTCAACCTTTTTAATCCCAAAGACACACTTTTCATTGCTCAAAAATATCAGGCTTCCATTGTTTCCAAGTATCACCAATTTACACATTCTAGTATCTCGTCGTTAACTTACACCATTCATTCTCAAAGTACTCTCACAGTCTAAAGGATCCTCAATTTACTTGTCCTCTCTGTGCTGATGGAGTTGCTGAGATAACACAATGGAGGACAGATGCAGTCCCACGCCCAGTAAAACACATGAATACAGTTGTCACCACATGCAGTGATGTGGTCTTTTAGATTGATCTTGGTACTTGTAAAAGCCATACATGCTGTAGGTTGTGCATCCCATAGTTCCAGGTTACGTGAGATGTTAATGGGAGAGGAAAAAATGTTTTAAGGGTTCCAAATTGAGATAAGCGAGGCTGTGCTGTCAAAACACAACACAATAATGCACAATGACAATGACAATTAGGGCTATTTATAAAATGCAAATGTACCACCATGCAAATGTACCACCGAACAGAGGCTCTACATACTTGTCTCCAAGTATCACCAATTTACACATTCTAATATCTTGTCCTAGATCTACACCATTCATTGTGATTCATTCTGAAAGTACTTTCAAAGGACGATCAATTTGATTAACAACAGGCTGCACATTTGCATACATTTTATTTCTGCAACCCACAGCTTCTGCAACCCTCATCTATATACTGCTAGTGTATTAGTTTTATACTTCCAGTACACTTTCAAGTATACGCTTAGTATACTACTACTCGTTGTTATACTTAAGTATACTATAGTATACTATAGTATACTATACCCTTCAGAGCACAATAGTCCACATGAAGTCCACCTCCTGCCCCTTGGACCCCATCCCCACCAGGCTCCTAAAAGAAATTTTACCCACTGTCAGTGACCACATTTTAGCTATTGTAAACAGCTCCCTGTCCTCTGGTTCAGTCCCCGCCCCTTTTAAAACTGCACTTGTTTCCCCCCTGCTCAAAAAACCAAATCTTGACCCCACTATTCTGAGTAATTATAGACCGGTATCTAAACTTCCCTTTCTTTCTAAGGTGCTGGAAAGAGTGGTGTTCACTCAGCTTGTGAACCACCTTAGTGGAAATTCTCTTTTTGAGAAGTTCCAATCAGGCTTTCGCTCGCTTCATAGCACTGAAACCGCCCTCCTGAAAGTGGTCAATGACCTTCTTATGGCCGCAGATGCAGGGCACTGTTCCATCCTTGTCCTGCTTGACCTGACGGCGGCATTCGACACCATCGATCACAACGTCCTTATTAATAGGTTAGAACATTCGGTGGGAATTTCGGGAACAGCTCTGGCTTGGTTCAAGTCGTACCTCTCTGGTAGACAGTTCCGTATCGGCATCGGTGAAGCAACATCATCCTTAGCCCCCCTTCACTGTGGTGTTCCCCAGGGCTCCATACTAGGCCCCATCCTGTTTTCCCTCTACATGCTCCCCCTCGGTGACATAATCCGTAGCCATAACATTCAATTTCATTTCTATGCCGACGACTCCCAATTATATCTCCCCATCAATCCAAATGACCCCTCCGGTTTCCGTAAACTCCATGCCTGCCTCACAGATATTAAAAAATGGATGTCTGCCAACTTCTTACAGCTAAATGACTCCAAATCGGAAATCATAATTTTCGGCCCATCGCAAGATCGAGCCAAATTAGAACACCACCTGGGCTCCCTAGCCCCTAACCTAAAGCCCTGTGTGAGGAACCTCGGGGTGATCCTTGATCCCGACCTTAACCTTGAAAACCACATCAAAAAAGTCATACAATTATCATTCTACCATCTTCGCAATATAGTCAAAATCAAGCCCTTCTTATCCACCCCAGATTTAACCAAGGTAATTCATGCCTTCATTTACTCACGACTCGACTATTGCAATTCCCTCTATTCCTGCCTGTCAAATAAATCCATACAACGCTTACAACTTGTCCAAAACGCTGCAGCCCGAGTCCTTACGAACACAAAAAAATTTGATCATATCTCACCTATCCTAGCATCCCTTCACTGGCTCCCCATCTCCTTCAGAATCAACTTCAAAATCCTATTAATAACCTTTAAGTGCCTTTCAGACAAACTCTGACAAACTGCTTTTGGTCACCCCTAAAGCTAGACTTAAGTCAAAAGGCGATCGGGCCTTTGCCTGTAGAGCCCCAACCCTCTGGAACGCCCTCCCTCTTGAAATTAGACGCGCGGAGACTGTTCCACATTTTAAATCGCTCTTAAAAACACACTTTTATCGACTTGCTTTTAATGGCTAATTTCTCCATGTTTTTGTTGTATTGTGTCCGCTCTTATTAGTAATTCACCCTTCATTCCCCTCTTATTGTTGTTGTATACTGTGCATTTCATTTTGCTGACTGTTGTTTTTTCTGCTGATATTGTAAAGCACTTTGTAACTTTGCTTTAAAAAAGTGCTATATAAATAAAGGTTTATTATTATTATTATTATTATTATTATTACTAATCTCTTCTGCTAATAGTACATTTGAGTATATTTAAAGGTGTACTAGAAGTATATTATACTCCTAGTAAACCTTTAAGTATTACCATAGCATACTACGTGTACTTCTAAGTTTGCTTACCACTTTGCTTATATCATACTTACAGTACACTACACTGTTTACTTAGCATACTACCAGGGGCGGCCTTAAGGATCGGGGGGGCTTTCATGAAGTCATCATATTAATAATTAAAGATTGATTTATTAACTATAAAACAACAGCCGCTCCGGCCCATTTTGGTCTGCGGCCCATACGTAAAGGATCCTCAATTTGATCTACATTAGGCCACACCGTTGCACAATTTCTGCTAGTTGTATTTGTTCTGGATTATACCAAGACTCCCATTGAGTACCATACACCATTTTCATGTTTAATGTTAACATTCATAAAATAGGTATACCAGCAACTGAGGTGTTATATTGAGACTTGACAAACTCCAATATGACCTTAGAAGACAAGTCGCAGTGATCATTAAATGCCACTGTTTAAACAGATTCGACAATACACTTTTAGGCCTGGCCTAAGGTTTTTGAAAAACCTAAAACATTTATATAGCAGCATCCAAAATGTCAATGGTAATGATGTGTAATCACCATCACTATTCAAAATCAAAGTAACAAAAAGGCTATGGACACCATTCACAAAAATCTGGTCAATATTCAAAACAATCACACCATATAGAGTGACCTAGGGTTCACATTCCAGGGATGTTTTATGCACATTTAAAGTAGGACTTGTATACAAAGGGTTAACCAACAAGTCCAGCAAAGCACACAGTGCCACATCCTGTAAATGTGTGTAATGCAACCAGATTGTCACCAAGGTTTATTCCCAAACCAAGGTTGCAAACTTATGTTCATTGTGCGTGTGTGTTAAACTAGTTAAATCACCCCTGATTCTGTGATGTTTAATTTCAAGGGGGAGCCATTGTGGGTTTGGCTGGTATGGCTACCAGGAGTGTGTTTGTGTTTGTGGCTGTTGTTATATTATGATTTTCCTCATGTTCAATTTGTCCGTCCATGGTACAAACATCAGAAATGTTCATACAAGTGAATTATTTAGAGTCCAGACAATGATTAATTATATAGTCATAACATAATCAGATTTTTAGCCTAAACCACTATTCAGATACTCTACTCACTCATTTTTGGCATTCCCGGATGTCTTACGAACATAATGATACCACGTGTGCCTTTTGATGGCAAAGATAGTTTGTCCAGCCCATCAGGCCAGGTGTGAGTACTACTTCACAGTCACAGAATACCTCCCTCCCCCCAATGATATTCATGTTTGATAAAATGCAGAATTTAGTATATTACACTGCACTATTATACTATTCTATGAATTACAATCTTTTTAGGTTATGTACAAAATGAACTTTTCTTTCATGAAACCGAAGTACATCTTTTATAATGTAACGTCCTATAAAAGATAACATTTCAAGAGATTCTCATTTTAACAACTTTTCTGACCAATATATATATAGTCTCAGTTTTATTTCAACTATTTTCTGACTGAGAGAGGTTCAATAATGAGAGAGAACCATCAGTTCGAAGTAGAATGATTAATTCAGATTTTGAAAGCTATATTTTCACATGTGATCATAAATGGAGTGATAACACACATAACGCTACCACAGATGCAAGGCTATCATGTTTTTTCTAGTACTAGGGGTGTATACCTACCCAAAAATCACTAAGAGAATTATTCACCTTTTCGGTACCAATGACCCCAAAAATGTTCCCATTGCTTCTCTCTGCTCCTTTTATTTTTATTTATTTATTTTTTCATCTAAGGAAGACATTTGCAATGTCGGATTGTGTTGGCTTTGTTTTCAGGTGCAGTTTGTGGGATTGGAGACTATTATTATTCCAATAAATTGGATTTTTTTCAAAGGTGGGAGTTGAGAACTTGGGAAAGTAATAACACAATATGTAATATATTACTCTTTGATTCCACTAATAAGTAAAGAAGTTATGTGCAGGGATGCACATCCCTGCAGATGCAGTTTTGAGTTTCCTACAGTACATGAAGACGTCCTAAATTAGATTATTGTTAGACTGCACTTTTTTTTTTTGCAGATATACTATTTTGTTTCGAGATATGTTTCTCATGCATTCTCTTGATATTAAGATTAAGAACAACAGATAGTAATGATTCAAGTATACTACTATGTGGGCCTTAAAGTAAGGCTGTTCATCACATTTTTGGCAGCCTAGGAGATAAACATACAGGTTTGTATCATTGTTATATGTACAGTCTGGCAAAACATACCCCAACACCTGAAGCTGAAAATATACAAGCTCACAACAAGATAGTTTATAATGACAATGACATTATGCTTTTTATAAAATGCAGATGTACCAGTACTGTACTTAGTACTTAACAGATAATGTACATTGTCTCCATGTATCACCAATGTACACATTCTAGTATCTTGTCGTTGATCTACACCATTCATTCTCAAAGTACTCATAGTTGATTTACATCAGGCTACACAATTGTATATATTTTACTTCTGCAACACACAGCTGCATTTTTAAAGGTATAATTGGTTTTGTCCAGGATTTTTTCCTTAACTATTTAATGTTCGTGATAGAGTGGTAATACTGTTCCCTTGAACATACACAGAGGCTACATGAAGGTGTCACTGCAGGCCTAAATTACATTATTGTTAGACTGCACATTTCTGATGTGATATTAAGTTTAAAAATAAAAAATAAAATAAAAGTGACATTATTGAATGAAGTAGAAATAATGTACACTACTGTGTGGATCTAAAGGTAATGCTGTTCAGTTTGGCAGCCTGGCCTATAGGGCATTGTTTCTCAACCTTTTTTAATCCCAATAAACTCCTGAAGCTAAAACATCTACAAGATTACAACACAATAGTGCACATTGACCGCCTGACATTTATGCTATTTATAAATTGCAGATGGCCCACTCATTACCAAACAGAGTGTGTACACAATGGCTTCTATTGTATAGAAGTACCACCAATTTACACATTCTAGTATCTCGTTGTTAATGTACACCATTCATTCTCAAAGTACTCTCATAGTCTAAATGATCCTCAATTTGATTTACATCAGGCCACACAGTTGCATAATTTCTGCAACCCACAGCTGCATTTTGTATCATGATTTGTTCTGTCCAAAATGATTTTGGTAACTATTTAATGTTGGCAATAGAGTGACATTCATTTCCCATACACCTTATCTAGTTGTATTTGATCTGGATTATACCGAGAGCCCCATTGAGGACCATATGCCATTTTTATTTTTAATGTTAACATTCATAAAATAAGCATACAAGCAACTGAGGTGTTATTTTGAGACTCTGTGCACAGAAATGCTCACGCACACCAAAATCCTGTTTGGTGGTGCAGGCCCACGGGAGAAAACTGTAGAAAAACTTCTTGGCAAAACAAGAAAGTGGCCGCACACACCAGTAGCCAAAGTGCCAATATATTTATTTAGGACATAGCAGTAGAATGAATCCAACGTTTCGGCGGTTAAGCCTTCATCAGGGAATGGTTTTATTGAGACTCGACAGACTATGAATATGACCTAAGATGATAGGCTACAAGTCCCAGTGATCATAAAATGCCACTGTTTAATCAAATTCAACAATGCACAATTAATGATGTGTAATCCCCATTACACCACTAATCAAAATCAAAGTGACAAAAGGCTATGCACACCATGCACAAAAACAATCAAAACAATCACACTGTGTAGAGTGACAAAGGGTTCACATTCCAGGGATGTTTTTTGCACATTTAAAGTAGGACTTGTATACAAGGGTTTAACCAAAATGTGCATACATTACATGGGCAAGTGAACAGCCTGTCCTGCCAGTCAGCACACTTCTTTGTCACACAAATAGACCTCAAGAAGGAACATTTGGCCTCTAGACTAGACCTCTTGTCTTCACAACACACACATGTTAATTTGATCTTCAAACACCATCTATATAATGACTCTCAATACTAGTAATGCAAATGCTGAATGGGAATCTCTGACATGTTACTCTGTCATACAGACAAGAAGCCACCTAGTTAAACTTTGGTGAGTTTAATCAACATTTAGTTCTGGATATTGTTTTTTAAAGTAATAAAGTAATTAAAGGAGGGATAACACACATCTCTATATTACTATATATCATATTGCACATGTCTCTCAAGCTTATTTCAAGCTGTGGTAACTCAAATAACAACTGCATATAACCAGTCCATGGCATTTCTTGTTTCTTGTTTCTGAAGCACTTTAGCTGCAGTATAACTTTGGCCTTGGCCCAGTCAGATTCAAACATTGTTATATTTATTTGCCATTGCATGGGCATTCTGTTATCCTATGTAATGCACCAAAAGACTGTATAATAGGTTACCCATAATAATTAAGATCACAAATGGGTCAAGAGCAAATGCAAGAAACAGAGAAACAGCCAGATTAAATTTAGAGGACATACATTTTGGCATGATGCGCAAAGCATTTAGCAAGGTATTAAGTTAAGTTTGATCACACCAAAACTAGTTCTATGGAGTTTCATGGATAACACAATGGAGGATGAGTCAATGTACACAATGTACACAGACTGATGCATTGCAGGGTACACAAACTCCAACACAAAGTCACCACCATACTCATTCCCTGAACACTCTCAGGCCAAGAGAAGAGCTACAACAAGGTCATTTATAGTATGTACAGGCTGTCCTGCCAGCCAGCACACTTCTTTGTCACACAAATAGACCTCAAGAAGGACCATTTGGCCTCTAGACTAGACCTCTTGTCTTCACAACACACAGATAGAATGTTAATTTGATCTCACACCTAACTGTGCTTCAAACATCAAGTATACAATGACTCTCAATACTAGTAATGCAAATGCTGAATGGGAATCTCTGACGTGTTACTCTGTCATGCAGACAAGAAGCCTCCTAGTTAAACTTAACTTCTGTTGAGTTTAATCAACATTTAGTTCTGGATATTGATTATTAAAGTAATAGAATTTTGGACACATGGGTCAACAGCAAATGAAAGAAACAGATGCAGCCCCACTCCCAGTCAAAGATGTGAATACAAATGTCACTACATGTCGTGATGTAAATAGAATTTCAATGAGCCAATGCATGGTCTTTTAGATTGGTCTTCTTACTCGTCAAAGCCATAGATACTGTAGGTTGTACATTCCATAAAGTTGTGTCTAGATCATGTCCAGATCATTTCACAACCATCAGGCACAATGAGCTTGGGGAAGGAACAGCTGTTTGTGGTAACTGGATGAGAGATGCAGTTCCATATAGAAATATAGTCAATACAATTCAATTCAATTCAAATGGCTTTATTGGCATGAGAAAACATATGTTCGCTAAAGCAAGAACATAACAGCAAGAAATACAATATAACAAGAAAACACAATATAACAGAAGCAGGGAAGCGTAATACAGCAGTAAAACAATGTATCAATACACAATGTACACGGACTGATGCAGTGCAAGGGAACACAAACTCCAACACAAAGTCACCTCCATACTCATACAGTTTTAATCGTTTCCCTGAACACTCTCGGAGCTACAACAAGGTCAATTACGTTATGTACAGTCTACTTGCAATGAATCCAAACATGAATCAAAAACTACCATCATTCACACTATTATATAACATTTAACACTATTATAACACTATTAAATGGATGAGCTAATCTCGTCATAGTGTTCACACTAAACTCTGGCCTTTCTCGCCAGTGTGAATTCTCTGGTGTGCTTTAAGGTTGTCCAATCGAGAGAAGTATTTTACACAATGACCACATCCATAGGGTTTCTCGCCAGTGTGAATTTTCTGGTGTGTTTTAAGGCTGGACAATTGAGCGAATTTTTGTCCACATTGCTCACATCCATAGGGTTTCTCTCCAGTGTGTACTCTCTGGTGTGTTTTAAGGTGGGCCAATTGAGAGAAGTGTTTTCCACAATGATCACATCCATAGGGTTTCTCTCCGGTGTGAATTCTCCGGTGTTTTTTAAGGTTGGCCAATTGAGAGAAGTGTTTTCCACATTGATCACATCCATAAGGTTTCTCTCCAGTATGTACTCTCTGGTGGCATTTAAGGCTGTACATGTGAGAAAAGTGTTGCCCACACTGATCACATCCATATGGTTTCTCCCCAGTATGCACTTTATGGTGGTCTTTAAGGCTAGCTATTTGAGAAAAGTGTTGTCCACAGTGATCACATCCATAGGGTTTCTCTCTTGTATGTACTTTCTGATGGCTTTCAAGGTTTCCCTTTGTAGAGAAATGTTGTCCACACTGATCACAGCCATAGGGTTTCTCTCCGGTGTGAATTCTCTGGTGGCGTTTAAGATTGGCCATGTAAGAAAAGTGCTGTCCACAATGATCACATCCATAGGGTTTCTCGCCAGTGTGAATTCTCTGGTGTGATTTAAGGTCTCCCTTTGTAGAGAAATGTTGTCCACACTGATCACATCCATAGGGTTTCTCTCCGGTGTGAATTCTCTGGTGTGTTTTAAGGTTTCCCTTTGTAGAGAAATGTTGTCCACACTGATCACATCCGTAGGGTTTCTCTCCGGTGTGAATTCTCTGATGTATTTTAAGGCTGGACATGCTGGGGAAGTGTTTTCCACACTGATCACAGCTGTGGTTCTTTTGCTTAGCTGAGCTTCTTTGTCCATTCCCCTCTGGTAGACCAGGGAAGCCAGACTGATTCAACACTGAAATGGAAACAATAAAAAAGGAAATATTGTTTAGGGGTACTTAATGGTACTTAACTTACAACACATCAACTAGTTCATACAAAGCATTTTTGTTAAACCCATGAATCAAAACACATGAAAAATACCAGATTAAAAAAGCATGAGAGAAGTAAGTAACTTACAGAGTTCTTGATGATCATCCTGCTGAGCAGAATTGTTCTTGGTGGGGTTCAAAGAGTTCATCTTCACTTGAAGTCTGGAGTCCACAATCAATCCTGGAGGAGTCGTGGGAAACTGACCAAGAGCATATGCTTCTTATAGCCTGAGATGGAACCATTCACTGCTTGAATTGATTGGTCAAACGGGAGAACAATAGAAGCATCTCTCCACCAACCACAACAAACATTTGCATATGCTCCACCCCTCTCTCCTCCCCAGGTCATGATTTATACATGATTACAGAAATCAACTGTTAACAGTGCAGGCTTCATATTTAATAATATCTAGTAATTAGTAACAGTTTTAATTGACATATTGACTTCATTTAGTCTATATGTGAACATAGTCAAAGCATACTTACTTACTTAGGCTTAGTTCCTCCCGTTCCTATTGGAACATTGGGCGACGAGGCTCCTCCATTTGCTCCGGTCTCTGGCGACCCTTCTTGCTCCATGCCAGCTGACACCCATCACTCTGCAGTCCTCCTTGGCTGTCTGTCTCCACGTCTTCTTCGGCCTCCCTCTCTTCCTCTTCCCACCTTCAGGCATCCAGTCCATCGCCACGCTAGTCCTGGGTAAGACGTTAAACTGCATCCAACTGGTCCTCCAGGTTGGGGGTTGGGCGTGAGGTTAACAACCTCACCTCGTAAAACACAACCTGTTACAGAAACGACGAGAGGGAGCCATTCTGGTCAAAGCATGGCTAATGGGAAATGAGTATACCTGTGTGTCCACAAGTAAGGACACTGCCAGAGTCAAAGCTCATAGTATAGCCACATGCCCCACCTAAATGTACCATAATCATTTCATAATCCATTATGTTACTTGGATGACCCAAAGAAACATTAAATGATTACTATTACAGTTTATAATTAGTTTATAGATTGTAGATTGACCTAATTCACAACCTAACAAAGTGCTGGATGGTCCACACATCAATGTGCAAGCTTCAAACACTACTAGTATTAGGAGAAAAAAAAGTTATTTAAGGGTCATGGCTCATTGGAGAGGGTGTGTGTGTGTGTGTGTGTGTGTGTGTGTGTATGTGTGTATTACAGCAAAAAGTTGGGAGGTTTATTCGTTTAGTGCATTATGTCCACATAATTGAATTTTAATGATGAACTAAAGTAAATATTGTATGTCTTATAAAAACAGAGAAAAAAGGAGAAACAAAGCAGAAAAACACAAACAAAGGCAGTGTGAAACAGTAATTGAATTGTGATTTAAAATAAATAAGAGTGGTGACATATCTGTTTTTGTGGGAGTTAAATTACATAAAATTGTGCATGCTGTTTATGATATTAAGTTCAAAATTAAATGTGACATTATTGAATAATGTAGAAATACTGTATACTATTATGTGCATCTAAAGGCAATGCTGATCATCACATGTTTGGCAGCCTAGCCTAGGGCAGTGTTTCTCAACTTTTTTAATCCCAAGGACACTCTTTTCATTGCTCAAAAATATCAGGGCACGCACACACACACACACACACACACACACACACACACACACACACACACACACACACACACACACACGCACGCACGCACGCGCACACACACACACACATTTTAACCATTTATTTATGTCCACACAAAGGAAATGCATACAGGGACACAAATATTATAGGTGCATTCGAGATACATCTGCAAAATCATGGCATGAGCTCTTGTGATACAGCAAGCATGTTGCACAGTACAGTCTATGGGTACAGGTAGCAGCGTCTCCGCCATACTTGACGGCTGCCAATTATAGCAGAGACGCTGCAGTACTTTGCCAGCCTTTTTGCCTCTTTTTTGGGCATCCCAAGTTGTTGGAACCCTCTAACAACCAGTCTGTGCGTATGTCCTAGGCTGCCGAATATAAACACAAATAGTCTACACCTATAGCCCAGCTCTGAGATGGTATTTAGAAGGGATTGATATTTAATGACCTTGGTCATAAATGCTTCCTCTAGGCTGTGGTCAAAGGTGCAGGCTATCTCTAAGACAGACACTTCCTTGGACTCTTCATCAACCACAACAACATCTGGTGTATTAGCTGTCAAAGATGTAAATATGTCTGGGTTATCACAGAGTTGGAACATGGATGGAATGACCCTGGAATGTGTGTACATTCTCACAGAAGATGCATGGTACTTTGGTATGTCCTTTGATATGAGTTCCACTATTCTATCATGGCGTGCTATGTACATCCCTTTGTAAGCATAGCAGCCTCAAGATATGTGACAGTGTTTCAGTGATCTGTTCTGTAGTGTGGTGCAAACAATGAGGAGCCTGAGTGGTGGGGAACCAGATGGAAAGGTTGTGTCTAGTGGGAAGGACTTGTAGTCTGGCTTTTATTGTGAAAGTGATAATGTCCTCATTGAGTGCAGTGTTCTTAATAAATGCATGCGATACAGAGTGGTCGGCGTATGGAAGACATGCAAGTTTTCCTTGGAGTTTTAGTCCAGTCCAGTGTTGCTGCTGCCTGTGTTGGTGTACATCCATAAGGACTCGTCTGGCACCCGCAGCTGTTAGCAGGTGGGTATGTCCAGCATAGGTGACCGTTGCCCTGACCTGGGTGAGTGGGTCTGTTATAATGTCCTCGGAGACTCTCACAGTCTCTGAATCCGACCGCACCCACTCCAGTGACACTCCAGTGCGAACACAGAGGTCGTTTAGGTCCGGCCAATCAGACCAAACTCCGAAGCCAGCGGAACGGGTGTCCAGTTTGCCGCTGGGTTTCCTCTTGAAGCCGAGAAAGTGTGGCTCCGACCCCCTGGCCAGTGGGACCTTACGCCTCCTTAGGTCCAGAAACAGGGAGGAACGAGCCAGTTCCCGAACGTCCTTGTCATCGTTGTTGAGCATCCTTATGAGGTGAGACATCCTCATGCTGGTGTAGATCCATTCCACGTTTGGAACCCCCAGCCCTCCCTCCCACTGTGGATGAAAGATGATGTCTCGGGTGCTGTGTGAGTTGAGTCCAAACCATTTACGCACTAGGCCAACTGTTTTGTCATTCATCTCACAACTCTCTCAACTCTCAACTTTTTTAATCCCAAGGACACTCTTTTCATTGCTCAAAAATATCAGGGCACGCACACACACACACACACACACACACACACACACACACACACACACACACACACACACACACACACACACACACACACACACACACACACACTGACAAAACATACCGCAATCACTGACGCTAAAAAATATCTACAAGATTACAACACAATAGGTCACATCGACCGCCTGACATTTATGCTATTTATAAAATGCAGATGGCCCACTCATTATCAAAGATAGAATCTACACACTTGGTTCTATTGTCTCCAAGTATCACCAATTTACATTCTAGTATCTTGTTGTTAATGTACACCATTCAGGAGTACATTAACAAGATACTAGAATGTGTGATTAATAAAAATGCAACGTATCTACAGAGAGAGCAGTGTGATCGCACTGACAGAAACGTGGCTAACCAGTCTCAAGTTCAGTCTAGTGCGGACGGACAGGGATAACAAAGCCTGCTGCAAGTCGAAAGGAGATGGAGTTATACTGTATATTAATAATAGATGGTGTAACCGGGGCCATGTGACTGTTAAAAAGACAATATGCACCCCCGATATAGAGCTTCTAGCTGTCAGCCTTAGACCCTATTACAGCGGTGTCAAACCCAAATACAGAGTGGGCCAAAATAGAAAGGGCCAAAGATACCGAGGGCCAAAGATACCGCTGTGTTTCAACACCGGTTTATGATGACATCCCTGTCAAACAGCAAAAAAAAAATCCCTTCAAAAATCAATGTCTCTTAATGGCAAGATAATTGTAAAGATGAAACTGCTTGCATTAAAAACTGTTTTAAGTTTTAATGAAAAATAGCAGGTGTTCACGTCTCATAGCGCGCCACTTCGTGGCGCGCTATGAGACGTGAACGCATGCTATTTTTTTTCTTCTTTTCTTCTATGATCCTCACCAAGTGTTGCTTTCATAGTTAAATGAGACTGAGTTGAGGAAGTAAAATGAAAATGAAATGGCTCAACAAGATGACATCAAATATAGAAATGGAGAGAATTAGATCCCACAACACTTTGAAGAAAATACGGTCTGCCTTCATAGTATCTCAAAATGTATGGAAATAAAGGATAAATGGTCGTATGAAATGGTAGTAGCCTATGTCCGGAGATGTTTTATGCATATTTAAAGTAGGACTTGTATACAAGGGTGTGACCAAAATATGCATACATTACATAGACCTCTTCACACCACACATATAGAATGCTAATTTGGTCTCACACCTAACTTTGCTTCAAACATCATGTATACAATGACTTAGTAATACTAAGTCAATACTAATAATGCAAATGCTGAATGGGAATCTCTGACTTGTTACTCTGTCATGCAGACAAGAAGCCTCCCAGTTAAACTTAACTTCTGTTGAGTTTAATCAACATTTAGTTGTGGATATTGATTATTAAAGTAATAGCATTTAATTAAAGGCGGATAACACACATCTCTACTGTATATTACTATATATCATATTGCACATGTCTCTCAAGCTTATTTCAAGCTGTGGCCATTCAAATCACCACTGCATATAACCAGTCCATGGCATTTCTTAAATTGTTTCTGAAGCACTTTAGCAGCAGTAGGACCTACAACTTTGGTCTCGGCCCAGTCTGATTCAAACACTGTTATAATTACTTAATTATTTGCCATTGCATGGGCATTGTATTATTGAATGTATTGCACAAAAATGCTAAAATAGGCTACCCATAATAATTAAGATAACAGATGCGTCAAGTGCAAATGAAAGAAACAGAGAAACAAATGGGGAGAGTTAGATCCCACAACACATTCAAGAAAATATGGTCTGCCTTCATAGTAGCCATGAGGCTCATGTGTGATTTGGCACTGTATACAATAGAATATACAACTGTTTAATCAAATTCAACAATGTACAATTAATGATGTGTATTCACCATCACTAATCAAAATCAAAGTAACAAAAAGGCTATGGACACCATTCACAAAAATCTGGTCACCATTCAAGACAATCACACCGTGTTGTAGAGTGACCAAGGGTTCACATTCCGGAGATGTTTTATGCATATTTAAAGTAGGACTTGTATACAAGGGTGTGACCAAAATGTGCATACATTACATAGACCTCTTGTCTTCACAACACACAAATAGAATGTTAATTTGGTCTCACACCTAACTGTGCTTCAAACATCATGTATACAATGACTCTCAATACTAGTATTGCAAATGCTGAATGGGAATCTCTGACATGTTACGCTGTCATGCAGACAAGAATCCTCCTAGAGCCTATAACATTTCAAGAGATTCTCATTTTAAAAAACTTTTCTGACCAATCAATATATATATATATATATATATATATATATATATATATATATATATATATATATATATATATATATATATATGTAACCCCTAGAGGGGAGTAGAGTCAAGAGAGAGAACTCGATTTAAAGAGCGTTCTATACAGGCAGGTGTCAGGACGTCAGCTGTGGGTCCTCACAACGCCATACCGGTACAGCGTTGTGAGGCAGAGACATGCGTGGTTGCAACTGTTATCTTGGTAAGCCTTTAGGCCTGTTTGCCATGGTTTTATATGTATCTTATGGGTTTTCTTTTATGAATTGCATTGTAAAATGAAGCTTGTTATATTGTCAGGTCCCCACTACACTTGGACCCCGCATCTGTAGCTGTAGTAGTGGAGTTGTATTGTCCCTGATTTGTTTGGGGTGCGGCCACTCAACACTTAAGTTGTGTAGAACCGTGAGAACTGTGAGTAGCATGTCATGTTTAGTAACAAGAAATGGGGTGCGTTATGTGATATGCAAATGTGTGTCAACTTCTTTCTAACATGCATTGTCTGTCATTAACAGCTACAGGTGGAGACGGGGCTTGTATATCAGTGGGTGACCAGTTGAGATGCTGGATAGATGTGCTTTAAACTAAAGGCTGTAATTGGGTAAGGGGATGCTTTTTGGTATTTGTATATATGGGATTTTGAAAACTTATTCTGTTAATTTGTAACACTTGTGCATTGATATACTGTGTATGTATATATATATGGTCCGACTGAGTGATATGTGAATATTGAACTCTATAATGGCTATAATGAGTTTTGTTCTTTATTGTAGATCCTTGTTGAATGTGCAACGACTACAAACCGTTGTCCCTTTTCCTTACTTTGAACCTTAGGTGTTGTTAACCAACTTCCCATTTTTGTCCTGTGTTTCCAACATTTTAAACATTTTTGATACAAATAAAGTCGTTTTAATATGCTTTTATTAAATAAATAAAACAATTAACTTTTGTACCTAAATCCTGGTCCTGTCTCAAATCCTTGAACCTTGGAGGTTACATTTTGGCGTAGCCGGCAGGATAGGACCCAGTAAAACTATTGTTGGAACAAATTAATTTGGGAGTTGGTTTAAATTTTAGTATTGCTTGTAAAAGGAAAAGGGACAGCGGGTGAAGACGGCCGCGCCTGCACTGCGGAGAACCAGGGGCCTGCCAATCAACCGGATCTACACCTGACCAGTCATGGAGGAAGAACTGGCGAGCCTCAGAGAACAGCTTGAACAAATGAGGGTGGAAAATGAGAGACTCAAACAACCACCTGGCAGAGGTAATGGGGCACGGGAAGTTATGTATGTCCCACGTGAAAGAAAATGCCCACATTTTTCTGGTGGACCTGGGACTTTGTCTGTAGAAGACTGGCTGGAGGAGATTGAGTGTTCTACCAGGGGGCGGCAGATGTCAGACATGGATAAAGCACTTTTCATGTATGATCATTTGGAGGGGGAGGCTAAGGCGGAAATAAAATTTAGACCACGTAGGGAACGTGAAGACCCTAAGTTCATTTCTGATGTACTGACGGAACTATATTCGTGCTCTTCTTCCTATGTTTCATTACAACACCAGTTCTTTGATCGTAGACAAAAAGAAAGTGAGTCACTACATGAATTTTCCCTGGCATTGTTGTCTATCATGGACAAAATAACAAAATCTAATGCTGATGCTATGCCTAACTCCAATCAGGTTTTACGTGACCAGTTCGCTGAGGGGGTCCGAGATCATATGCTTCGAAGGGAGTTGAAGAGGCTTGTGCGCCAGACCCCTGGGGTGTCACTCCTGGACTTAAGGAAGGAGGCCATTCGTTGGGTGGAGGAGGGACATCCCCAGGGGGCAAGGTACACCCGTTTAACACCTCACTCCCATGAGACTCAGGCTATAGCAACGTGTGAGGCAGCTAATGCTAAGCCATCAGAATTTTCAGAACTGAAGGAAATTGTAATGAAACAGCAGGAGCAACTGGATATGTTGATTAAAACGCTGGGTGCACAGGGTGGGCCTAACAGGGGAATACAGAGGCCAAGACAGGCCACACGGTATAAATGGTCTCCAGAGGGTCAACCTATATGTTTTCGCTGTAATCAGACAGGACACATAGCTCGTTTTTGTGTGAAAAATAGCCAAAACAGTCAAACTACAGTCCTGTCTGACAATAGGCAGCAGGGAGAGGAGATGGAACAGGAAAAAAACTAGAACCCCCCAGCGTGCAGAGCCACATGTTGGAGGTGGGGGTGTTGGGCTCAAATACTAATGACTCAGACCGTGCTAAGTTATTTCAGAAATTGGTGGGTTCATGCCCTGTAATATCAATGAAATGGTGTGATGTTGACATCCCTTCTTTGCTTGATACCGGGTCAATGGTTTCCACAATTACAGAGAGCTTCTTTAATGAGCACTTTTCAGCGTTGGGTGAACAGGATATTGAGGACTGTCGTTGGTTGGGCCTTAAGGCGGCCAATGGCCTTGATATCCCCTATATTGGGTATATAACATTAACAGCAACTGTCTATGGAACACAGGTTCCTAACTGTGGAGTCTTAGTTGTAAAAGATCCCCCCACTCCCAGCGGCCTAGAGCAGAAAAAATCTATTCCGGGTGTTCTAGGTATGAATATTGTAAGGGATTTTTACTATGCATTGTTTCGCCAACATGGCTCCTCACTCTTTCGGACACCACAGGTTGAGTCAGCCCACCCAGCATGGAAGCTGGCCCTTCGCTATTGTGAGAAAATGGAAGCAGTGTTAAATTCTACAGAGGCATATAAGGTGAAAGTTCAGGGCAGAACACCAGTGTATGTAGCGGCAGGCACATTAGCTATGATACCTGTTACCTGCCCACAACTTCCATCTTCTAGTACTGTTGACCTTTTATTGGAGCCCCTCGGCCCAGATGAAGGGACCCTCCCTGAGGGTCTGTTGCTGTCACCAGCATTAGTTAAAGCAGAGAGAGGTCTTCTTTATGCTCCAATTACTAATGTGGGTACTAGTGATGTGTGGCTTGCACCACGTAGAGTAATCGGGTCTGTGCAGGTGGCAAAAGCAATGTTGAGACATGCAAATCCTACTGTGGCACTGTCATATGATGAATCTTCACATGAGTACATAGCGCAGGTTTCCTCACACGAGGCACATGATGGGGTAAACCAGGTGGTTGATTTTGTTATGCCTACTTTTACAAATCTGTCGGAAGGGGATGCAAACCAAGCCGAACGACTACTAGGCAGATATCAGGACATATTCTCTAAGGGGGAGGGTGATGTGGGGTGCACCAAACTCATTACTCATGAAATTCCATTATTAGATTTGGCCCCAGTTCGCCAGCCTTATCGTAGGATCCCTCCAGCACAGTATGAAGCTGTACGAGCCCACATTCAACAGTTGGTGGATAGTCAAGTTGTCAGGGAAAGTAGCAGCCCCTACTCATCACCAATTGTGGTGGTACAGAAGAAGGACGGGGGCATCCGGATGTGTGTCGACTATCGCCAACTCAATGCCAAAACCCATAGGGATGCCTTCCCCCTACCCAGAATTGATGAATCCCTTGATGCCCTCTCCGGAGCCCGCTGGTTCTCCACCCTGGACCTAGCCAGTGGATACAACCAGGTAGAGATGGCAGAACATGACAGGAAAAAAACAGCATTCTGTACACCTTTTGGCCTGTTTGAATTTAATAGGATGCCCTTTGGGCTATGCAATGCACCAGCAACCTTTCAAAGGCTGATGGAACGACTGTTTGGTGACCAGCGCCATAAGTCTGTCCTGTTATTTTTGGATGATGTCATTGTGTTTTCCTCTACAGTTCAGCAGCATTTGGAAAGACTGGAGATGGTTTTCCAACGTCTCCAAGAGCAAAACCTAAAAGTCAAACTGTCTAAATGTAATTTCTTCCAGAAGCAGGTGTTGTACTTGGGGCACATTGTGTCTGAGCAAGGGGTTTCCACTGACCCAGAGAAGGTTGCTGCTGTACGCGACTGGAGGCGGCCTACCCACCTGAGCGACTTGCGTTCATTCCTGGGCTTCACATCATACTACAGGAAGTTTGTGGAGGGATACTCCAAACTGGCTGCCCCGCTCCATTATCTAGTTGGCCAACTGAGCCCTCGGAAGGGTAAGACACCAAACATCCCACTGTTGTCCCGGTGGGACGAGAAATGTGAGCAAGCGTTCCAGGCACTGCGTGAGAAACTTTGTACAACACCTGTATTGGCATTTGCGGACTTTACCAAACCTTTTATCCTTGAAGTAGATGCCAGCCACCAAGGCCTAGGAGCTGTCTTATCACAGGAACATGAGGGAAAGCCCAGACCGGTTGCCTATGCAAGTCGCAGCTTAAAGAGAACGGAGCGGAACATGGAAAATTACAGTTCAATGAAATTAGAGTTCTTAGCTCTCAAGTGGGCAGTCTGCGAAAAGTTCAGAGAGTACCTATTAGGAAATTCTTTCATAGTGTACACCGATAATAACCCCCTTTGTCATTTGCAGACTGCTAAACTGGGGGCCATCGAGCAACGGTGGGCATCGGAACTGGCGTCTTTCAACTTCACACTCAAATACCGTCCAGGGCGATCAAATTCCAATGCAGATGCCTTGTCCCGACTACCCTTGGAAGAGGCGTCTCCTGGTATGGCGGTGCCCAGGCAGCTTGCGGCCAGTGTGGGTAGACCAACAGACCAAGTGATGGCCACGTGCAGTGCAATAACCACTCTGCCTTGCTGTACACGACCAGACCTCGCTGCGCTACAAGCCGCAGATCCGGTGGTGGGCCCAGCACTCTGGCGGAGAGGGCGCGTGCCGGATGCAAGAGAGAGGGAGGGCCTGAGTAAAGACAGTAAGGAGTTGATCCGGAAGTGGGACCGATTGTTGGAGAAGGAGGGATGCCTGTACCGCCTCACCTATTCTGCAGATGGAAATAAGGAAGTCCACCAGCTGCTGCTGCCACAGATGCTGCAGAAAGAAGTTTTCACCAGCCTCCATGATGCCCATGGCCACCAGGGGGTTGACCGTACTACTGAGCTGGTGAGGAGTCGCTGTTTCTGGCCAGGTATGCTGAAAGATGTGGAAAGATGGTGCAGAGAATGTCAGCGGTGCATTTTAGCCAAGGCCATGAGGCCAAAAGTGAGAACTTACATGGGCACGCTCCAGGCTTCCAGCCCCAATGAGATTTTGGCCATCGACTTCACATTGCTGGAGCCTGCGAGTGATGGGAGGGAGAATGTCCTGGTCCTGACTGACGTCTTCACAAAGTACACATTGGCCATTCCTACAAGAGATCAGCGTGCGAGCACGGTGGCTGATGCATTGGTTCGGAGTTGGTTCCATCTTCTCGGCGTACCATGCCGTCTTCATGCAGATCAAGGCAGAAATTTTGAAAGTAACATCATCCAGCAGCTATGTAAGCTCTATGGCATAAAGAAAAGTCGTACCACTGCCTTCCACCCACAGGGAAATGGTCAATGCGAACGCTATAACAGGACATTACATGATCTGCTGCGCACACTGCCGCCGGATAAGAAGAAGCGTTGGCCCCAATATCTCTCCCAGCTGACGTATGCCTATAACACCACAGCCCACCAGACTACAGGGGTGAGTCCGTACTTTTTGATGTTTGGTCGTCAGCCACAATTACCTGTTGACTTCTTGCTCGGCAGCAGCAGTGACGGATCCAGCGGCGGATCAGTGGAGGACTGGATCCAGGAGCATCAACACAACTTGAGAGAGGCCTACAGCCAAGTGAGAGAACGGCTACAGGAGAGACTGGAGCGTAGAAACCTCAAACATGATGTCGGCATCCAGGACGTCGGCTTCCAGGAAGGTGAGCTGGTCTACCTGAAAAACCATCAGGTGCGAGGACGGAATAAAATTCAGGACGTTTGGAGCCCGGGTATGTACAGAGTGGTGAGATGTCCAGGTGACCGGGGGACCGTTTACTCTGTAGTGCCCATTGACCAGGACGGCCCAGTGAAGCAGGTACATCGGTCAGAGATGAGGGCTGTCGGTGCCAGAGCAGAACCAGAGACTGTGGCCAGGATATCGGACTCGGAGGAAACGGATGATTCAGGATCAGAAACTGGAGAGTCCATATGTGTAATTCTGGAGAGCAATGATCATAATGCTTATGACGATGACTATGATGACGATGATGATGAATATGATGACTATACAATGACTGACTCTCTCACCTCTTCACCAGGTCTAGAACAGCCAAGTTATACCATCATAGAGGTGGGCGAGTCATACTATAGGCCCAGGCGTACCACCCGGGAGACGGCCGGACAGCACTCTAATCCCCATCATCTTCCCCAGTCTGCATGCCCGGAGCAGGAAACCCAGACTGTTTGGTAGAGTATGGTGGCTGCTCTTTCTCTGGCAACTTGTACTATCCATCTTTAGGGTGAATCGTCGGGGCGACGATTCAACTTTGGGGGGGTAGAATGTAACCCCTAGAGGGGAGTAGAGTCAAGAGAGAGAACTCGATTTAAAGAGCGTTCTATACAGGCAGGTGTCAGGACGTCAGCTGTGGGTCCTCACAACGCCATACCGGTACAGCGTTGTGAGGCAGAGACACGCGTGGTTGCAACTGTTATCTTGGTAAGCCTTTAGGCCTGTTTGCCATGGTTTTATATGTATCTTATGGGTTTTCTTTTATGAATTGCATTGTAAAATGAAGCTTGTTATATTGTCAGGTCCCCACTACACTTGGACCCCGCATCTGTAGCTGTAGTAGTGGAGTTGTATTGTCCCTGATTTGTTTGGGGTGCGGCCACTCAACACTTAAGTTGTGTAGAACCGGGAGAACTGTGAGTAGCATGTCATGTTTAGTAACAAGAAATGGGGTGCGTTATGTGATATGCAAATGTGTGTCAACTTCTTTCTAACATGCATTGTCTGTCATTAACAGCTACAGGTGGAGACGGGGCTTGTATATCAGTGGGTGACCAGTTGAGATGCTGGATAGATGTGCTTTAAACTAAAGGCTGTAATTGGGTAAGGGGATGCTTTTTGGTATTTGTATATATGGGATTTTGAAAACTTATTCTGTTAATTTGTAACACTTGTGCATTGATATACTGTGTATGTATATATATATGGTCCGACTGAGTGATATGTGAATATTGAACTCTATAATGGCTATAATGAGTTTTGTTCTTTATTGTAGATCCTTGTTGAATGTGCAACGACTACAAACCGTTGTCCCTTTTCCTTACTTTGAACCTTAGGTGTTGTTAACCAACTTCCCATTTTTGTCCTGTGTTTCCAACATTTTAAACATTTTTGATACAAATAAAGTCATTTTAATATGCTTTTATTAAATAAATAAAACAATTAACTTTTGTACCTAAATCCTGGTCCTGTCTCAAATACTTGAACCTTGGAGGTTACATATATATAGTTTGAGCTTTATTTCAACTATTTTCTGACTGAGATAGGTTCAATAATAAGAGCGAACCATCAGTTCGAAGTAGAATGATTAATTTCGGATTTTGAAAACTGTATTTTCACATGTGATCATAAATGGAGTGATAAGACACATAACGCTACCACAGACGCAAGGCTATCATGTTTTTTTCTAGTACTAGGGGTGTATACCTACCCATTTGCAATGTCGGATTTTGTTGGCTTTGTTTTCAGGTGCAGTTTTGTGTGATTGGAGACTATTATTATTCCAATAAATTGGATTTTATTCAAATGTGGGAGTTGAGAACTTGGGAAAGTAATAACATATATATATATATATATATAATAATATGTAATATATTACTCTTTGATTCCAGTAATAAGTAAAGAAGTTATGTGCAGGGATGTGCAGATGTACATCCCTGCAGATGCAGTTTTGAGTTTCCTACAGTACATGAAGGTGTCCTAAATTAGATTATTGTTAGACTGCACTTTTTGCAGATATACTATTTTGTTTCGAGATATGTTTCTCATGCATTCTCTTGATATTAAGATTAAGAACAACAGATAGTAATGAATGAAGTATACTACTATGTGGACCTTAAAGTAATGCTGTTCATCACATTTTTGGCAGCCTAGGAGATAAACATACAGGTTTGTATCATTGTTATATGTACAGTCTGGCAAAACATACCCCAACACCTGAAGCTGAAAATATACAAGCTCACAACACGATAGTTTATAATGACAATGACATTATGCTTTTTATAAAATGCAGATGTACCAGTACTGTACTTAGTACTTAAAGTAACCTGTTTTGCACTACTTTTCCCAATCAAATTGTGTCATAATTACAAACACATTTGCCAATACAACATTACTTGGTGTGTATTTGCTCTGGGGGCTATCAGAAGAAAGGTGGTCCAACCCCCGAAGCACTGGCCAATCACGCCGGAAAGTTACGAGTTCATATGGCGCGTCATTAGGAGAACATCTCATCGGGTTCCCATTGCCTTGCATAGACTTGCATAGAAGAGTGGCCGTGGGAATTACCATGTTAAACACTCTCGTAAGGGAGCACATGCATAACCCTGTTAATGATCGTGACCGGGGACCACACGGCCACCACACGTTGTTTTTACTCAGACAGTCTCTCAGACCGTTTTTGCAAAATCCATGCTGAAACAGAGCTAGCGTATGTGGCTATGGTTCTACACACTGCAGTCGCGAGGGGCGTGCCTTCACTCCAGCTGACCAGTGACTCAGAGCCATATAGTACAAGTCTTGCGACATTGCGGAGTCGGAAACTGAGCGCTCGAGCTGCCTGAATGGGTACAAACTGGAGTTCTCGACCAAGCCAACGTTTAGTTGTTTTCTGCCGCTGGAATGCGAGGGGACTCGGTGGATGGATTATGGACATTACGTTAGCAGCAACTGTGCTTTATGCTGGGATAGAACCATGACGATGACATTAAAAACAGGAGGAGGATTTGTGGTAAACATGCTCGTAAATCAGGGGTTTTCAACCGGTGGTCCGGGGACCACCAGTGGTCCCTGAAAGAGTTCCAGGTGGTCCTCAGCTAAGTTGGTCAACCAAATGTAACTCTTGAGATCGTAAAAATGAAACCAAATGGACCCTTGCGGGGTCCATTTGGTTTCATTTTTACACTCTCAAGAGTTAAAATATTTATCATCTGAATTAGCCCAAGTGTACACAACTAGAATGGATGGACAAAAGCAAAAGAAATCTTTAGTTTTGGGGTCTGTGGGGCTAAATGTCCTCAAACGGTGGTCCGTGGCTCAAATGCAGAATAAATAGCCTAGTGGGCCCTGGTATCAAAAAGGTTGAAAACTACTGTCGTAAATAACCGAACGAGCCAGCGGACCACCGCTGCGTCTACCCACTGATACTGATCCTCTCGGGGATCAGCCAGGGGCGTAGCTACGGGTGGGCTGGGGTGGGCCACGGCCCACCTAAATAGAGAGCTGGCCCACCCATTGAAAACATGACTAAGAACTTGAGAAAACAAAGGACAAAGACCAGAGAGCCTCTAGAGAGAGCTTGAGAGGTCTAGACTCACTGTAGTTACAGTATAATGGGTGATTTGCAGGCACTAATCACCCAGTATAATGCAAATGGAGCTTTTCATTCACCCTTTGTTTGTAAACCTGCCAGATCGTTATCATTTGGCAGGTATCAAAACAATAGCGCTTGTTTCTGTGGGGGGACTTTCACAAGGATTTTTAAAAAGTTAACTCTGGTCTGTTCTCCTGAAAGAAAATCTGTCATGATCAGCAGACACATTGGTAACTAATTTATAAATGGCCGTGATTCAATAGTGAACAGCTGAAATCTATTTGATAATGATTGTGCTAATGAAACAAAACACTGTGTTGGTGACAGGATTATTATTTCATGTCAAGACATTAATTCAAGAAGATAACCCTAGTACAGTAAAGGTTATATAAACTGAAATATAACCGTATATGGCAATAATAGCAATAAATACGGTAGATTTCTTGCACGTGCAAATTTGCGGCCATCACGCACGCAGCATGCCCACCCTGCCCACCCTGAATTGAGTTTCTGGCTACGCCACTGGGATCAGCAGCAGCAATCTCTTTCACAATCTCATGTCCGGGCAGTAGCATTGTTTCCGAGTTTTACGCACACTGCTGCCTGCGTAGGAACACACTGCGTAAAAACATCCACGTACGCTCAGTATGCCAGGTTATAGGCACAGCATCCCTTTTCAAATGTGGCTTTGAGGCCATGCCAGATTTCCACTGACCATAGCCGTTGTAATCGGATGGAAGAAAATGTTCCCCACATATTATATAGTGGACTTCCCCGGTAGCCCCTTGGTCCAGTCAGCACGTCTAATGCGTGCAAAAGTGTCCCATTTTTTGGCTGTCTTTTCGTTTTTGGGCCAAACGTGTATCGGAATTCCCTTCCCACCTATATTGCTGCAACCACCGATTACGCATCTCTTTGGCATTTTCCAAAAGTTGTAGACACCGACCGAAAAGTTGTTCCAAGAACTGAGTGCTATAAATAGTCTCGACTCCACGCTGATTCTGTCTATACTCAACAAGCGCATCTGCGTTGCTGGGGAGATACCGTGGTGACGAGGAGAAGGGCGTGTCCATCGGAGTTAGCATTGCAACAAGACGAAAAGACCTCTCTCTGCATTCTCCTATTGACGTCACACACCCGCGACATCAACAGATTCAGAACTACATTTCCCAAAGTGGCGGATGTAGTAATTTTATTTTCATAAAAATCAAATGTGAGATGTGTACAGCCCCATCAGGCATTTTAAATATATCATTGGGATACTTAGGCTATTTTTGAGGGACATGTGTCAACAGTTTTGAGAGTTTTTTGCAGGTTACCTACACTTTAATAGATAATGTACATTGTCTCCATGTATCACCAATGTACACATTCTAGTATCTTGTCGTTGATCTACACCATTCATTCTCAAAGTACTTATAGTTGATTTACATCAGGCTACACAATTGTATATATTTTACTTCTGCAACACACAGCTGCATTTTTTAAAGGCATAATTGGTTCTGTCCAGAATTCCTTCTTTAACTATTTAATGTTCATGATAGAGTGGTAATACTGTTCCCTTGAACATACACAGAGGCTACATGAAGGTGTCACTGTAGGCCTAAATTACATTATTGTTAGACTGCACATTTCTGATGTGATATTAAGTTTAAAAAAGAAAATAAAAGTTTAAAAATAAAAATAAAATTATTGAATGAAGTAGAAATGTACACTAATGTACACTACTGTGTGGATCTAAAGGTAATGCTGTTCAGTTTGGCAGCCTGGCCTATAGGGCATTTAACATTTAACACTATTATAACACTATTAAATGGATGAGCTAATCTCGTGATAGTGTTCACACTAAACTCTGGCCTTTCTCGCCAGTGTGAATTCTCTGGTGTGCTTTAAGGTTGCCCAATCGAGAGAAGTATTTTAGGCTACGGGGCACAATGACCAGTGTTGGGGAAGTTACTTTTAAAAAGTAAGGGCATTATAGTTATAGTTACTTCCCTGAAAAAGTAATTAGTTACTTTATTCCTTACTAAATTCTGAAAGTAAGGGCGTTACTTTACTTTACTTTACTTTTTTTTTAAACATACAAAAAAGGGGTGTTCTGTGGTATTCGTGGTCACGAGTTTAAAGTGGAATTCCTCCCATTTTCAACATTTTACTGACATTAATTAATATGCCTTAGAGATGTTGTTTGGACATGATTCTGTGTTTATTAGAAATGGAGGTTGTGTTTCACCATGTTAGTGATTTTTCTTTTAGGACCTTTTTTTGAAAAGGGGTGGAATTCCCCTTTAATGGCAGCATGCTGAGCATGGACTGTAATAAGATTTTCTTTGCTGAGGACAATGCTTGCTGCCCACTAACATAATTTACACTTCACTTCAATGTTTTTGTCCTGGTCCTTTACCACAGTCGTTTTCAACCTTTTTCATACCAGGGCCCACTGTTTATTCTGCATTTGAGCCATGGACCACCATTTGAGGAGATTTTGGCCTCACAGACCCCAAAGCTAAAGATTTCTTTTGTCCACAATATCAGGCTGGATTTCAAAAACAACAGTCAAACATACAGATCCGGGTCCATTTGGTTTCATGTTTACACTCTCAAAGAGTTACATCTGGTTAACCAACTTTCCATCATTTAGCCTGAGGACCACCTGTTGAAAACCCGTGCTTTACCAGCAAGAATGTAAAATAATGTTTATATTTCCGCGCTGCAAAGGCTCCGGTCACGCTGTCGTCGTCGTATCATTGCATTTGAGAGCGTATGTTTTATTATTATTATTATTTTTTACCGCAGCTCGAGTGCGAGTGTGTGTGCGCATCAACAATGCAGCTTTGTGTATGTGTGTGCTTAGAGGCCAGAGCCTTTAATTACGCGAAAACTCTGTTCACTCCATGGGGCCACTTCAATGGCGGCTCATCTATATATACACTTCTATTGAATTGGGACAACCGAGGTTAGTCATGCGATCATATGCTTTGTTTTCTGCCCCGTCAATGTCGCAACTCTTCTACTACAGTAGATGCTTGACGAATAAGACTGGCTCTGATTGGCTTATACTGCCATGTGGCGCCGTGTTAGCCAATCAATGACCTTTTCTGTGACGTGGTGGATGGCGTCACGTTAGACACAGATATATCAACACTAGATCAGGCATCCGGAATTAATGCAAGTGGATGAGAGGGGGACTCGTTCGTTGCCTTCTCTATTCAATATACTCTATGTTAGACTGAAGAAGCGAGCAGACAACACACAGTGCAGTGCAGTGAGTCCTGCCGCCGCCGCGGAGTAACGACACTAACGATGGTACAATAATCATAACGACGTTATGGATTTGGGAAATGTAAGGAGTTACGTTAGAAGTTACTGAAAAAAGTAATCCCTTACTGTAAGGGCGTTAGTTGTAAGGGCGTTATTCACAACACTGACAATGACCACATCCATAGGGTTTCTCGCCAGTGTGAATTTTCTGGTGTGTTTTAAGGCTGGACAATTGAGCAATTTTTTGTCCACATTGCTCACATCCATAGGGTTTCTCTCCAGTGTGTACTCTCTGGTGTTGTTTAAGGCTTTCCATTTGAGAAAACTGCTGTCCACATTTATCACACCCATAGGGTTTCTCGCCAGTGTGAATTCTCTGGTGTTTTTTAAGGTGGGCCAATTGAGAGAAGTGTTTTCCACAATGATCACATCCATAGGGTTTCTCTCCGGTGTGAATTCTCCAGTGTTTTTTAAGGTTGGCCAATTGAGAGAAGTGTTTTCCACATTGATCACATCCATAAGGTTTCTCTCCAGTATGTACTCTCTGGTGGCATTTAAGGCATTACGGGTGAGATTTTCGTTACATGCTAAACCCCTTATGCCATATCCCTTATTTCATTTTCACTATTTTGAAAAACTTTTTTGGACTATTTCAACATGTCAATCTATTAACACGTTGTGAGCTAGTAGACTGGCCATTTGAACTACTGAGAAATGTTTTTTTTTAATAGTTTAAAAAGGCAAAGAAGTTAAGGGATAAGGGGGATAGCGGTAACGAAAATGGAGCCCTACATGTGAAAAAACTGTTGCCCACACTGATCACATCCATATGGTTTCTCCCCAGTATGCACTTTATGGTGGTCTTTAAGGCTAGCTATTTGAGAAAAGTGTTGTCCACAGTGATCACATCCATAGGGTTTCTCTCTTGTATGTACTTTCTGATGGCTTTCAAGGTTTCCCTTTGTAGAGAAATGTTGTCCACACTGATCACAGCCATAGGGTTTCTCTCCGGTGTGAATTCTCTGGTGGCGTTTAAGATTGGCCATGTAAGAAAAGTGCTGTCCACAATGATCACATCCATAGGGTTTCTCGCCAGTGTGAATTCTCTGGTGTGATTTAAGGTCTCCCTTTGTAGAGAAATGTTGTCCACACTGATCACATCCATAGGGTTTCTCACCTGAGTGAATTCTCTGGTGTGATTTAAGGGTTCTCTTTAGGGAAGCCAGACTGATTCAACACTGAAATGGAAACAATAAAAAAGGAAATATTGTTTAGGGGTACTTAATGGTACTTAACTTACAACACATCAACTAGTTCATACAAAGCATTTTTATTAAACCCATGAATCAAAACACATGAAAAATACCAGATTAAAAAAGTATGAGAGAAGGCGGCTGTGGCTCAGGAGGTAGAGCAGGTCGTCCAATGACCCGTGGGTCGGCGGTTCGAATCCCGGCTCCTCCTGTCTACATGTCGAAGTGTCCTTGGGCAAGACACTGAACCCCAAATTGCCTCCAATGAGTTGGTCGGTGTGAGCTGGCCACCATTGGTGTGTGAATGTGTCGCCGCTCTACTTCCCAATGTATGAATGAATGGACCATTGTAAAGCGCTTTGAGCACTTGGAAAAGCGCTATAAAAATGCAATCCATTATTAAGTAAGTAACTTACAGAGGTCTTGCTGAGCAGAATTGTTCTTGGTGGGGTTCAAAGAGTTCATCTTCACTTGAAGTCTGGAGTCCACAATCAATCCTGGAGGAGTTGTGGGAAACTGACCAAGAACATATGCTTCTTATAGCCTGAGATGGAACCATTCACTGCTTGAATTGATTGGTCAAACGGGAGAACAATAGAAGCATCTCTCCACCAACCACAACAAACATTTGCATATGCTCCACCCCTCACTCAGGTCATTTGCTCCACCCCTCTCTCCTCCCCAGGTCATGATTTATACATGATTACAGAAATCAACTGTTAACAGTGCAGGCTTCATATTTAATAATATTTAGTAATTAGTAACAGTTTTAATTGACATATTGACTTCATTTAGTCTATATGTGAACATAGTCAAAGCATACTTACTTACTTAGGCTTAGTTCCTCCCGTTCCTATTGGAACATTGGGCGACGAGGCTCCTCCATTTGCTCCGGTCTCTGGCGACCCTTCTTGCTCCATGCCAGCTGACACCCATCACTCTGCAGTCCTCCTTGGCTGTCTGTCTCCACGTCTTCTTTGGCCTCCCTCTCTTCCTCTTCCCACCTTCAGGCATCCAGTCCATCGCCACGCTAGTCCTGGGTAAGACGTTAAACTGCATCCAACTGGTCCTCCAGGTTGGGGGTTGGGCGTGAGGTTAACAACCTCACCTCGTAAAACACACCTGTTACAGAAACGACGAGAGGGAGCCATTCCGGTCAAAGCATGGCTAATGGGAAATGAGTATACCTGTGTGTCCAAAAGTAAGGACACTGCCAGAGTCAAAGCTCATAGTATAGCCACATGCCCCACCTAAATGTACCATAATCATTTCATAATCCATTATGTTACTTGGATGACCCAAAGAAACATTAAATGATTACTATTACAGTTTATAATTAGTTTATAGATTGTAGATTGACCTAATTCACAACCTAACAAAGTGCTGGATTGGTCCACACATCAATGTGCAAGCTTCAAACACTACTACTATTAGGAGAAAAAAAAGTTATTTAAGGGTCATGGCTCATTGGAGAGGGTGTGTGTGTGTGTGTGTGTGTGTGTGTGTGTGTGTGTGTGTGTGTGTGTGTGTGTGTGTGTGTGTGTGTGTGTATTACAGCAAAAAAGTTGGGAGGTTTATTTGTTTAGTGCATTATGTCCACATAATTGAATTTTAATGATGAACTAAAGTAAATATTGTATGTCTTATAAAAACAGAGAAAAAAGGAGAAACAAAGCAGAAAAACACAAACAAAGGCAGTGTGAAACAGTAATTGAATTGTGATTTAAAATAAATAAGAGTGGTGACATATCTGTTTTTGTGGGAGTTAAATTACATAAAATTGTGCATGCTGTTTATGATATTAAGTTAAAAATTAAATGTGACATTATTGAATAATGTAGAAATACTGTATACTATTATGTGGATCTAAAGGCAATGCTGATCATCACATGTTTGGCAGCCTAGCCTAGGGCAGTGTTTCTCAACTTTTTAAATCCCAAGGACACTCTTTTCATTGCTCGAAAATATCAGGGCACGCACACACACACACACACACACACACACACACACACACACACACACACACACACACACACACACACACACACACACACTCTGACAAAACATACCGCAATCACTGACGCTAAAAAAATATCTACAAGATTACAACACAATAGGTCACATCGACCGCCTGACATTTATGCTATTTATAAAATGCAGATGGCCCACTCATTATCAAAGATAGAATCTACACACTTGGTTCTATTGTCTCCAAGTATCACCAATTTACACATTCTAGTATCTTGTTGTTAATGTACACCATTCAGGAGTACATTAACAAGATACTAGAATGTGTGATTAATAAAAATGCAACGTATCTACAGAGAGAGCAGTGTGATCGCACTGACAGAAACGTGGCTAACCAGTCTCAAGTTCAGTCTAGTGCGGACGGACAGGGATAACAAAGCGTGCTGCAAGTCGAAAGGAGATGGAGTTATACTGTATATTAATAATAGATGGTGTAACCGGGGCCACGTGACTGTTAAAGAGACAATATGCACCCCCGATATAGAGCTTCTAGCTGTCAGCCTTAGACCCTATTACAGCGGTGTCAAACCCAAATACAGAGTGGGCCAAAATAGAAAAATTGGTACAAGTCGAGGGCCGAAGATACCGCTGTGTTTCAACACCGGTTTACGATGACATCCCTGTCAAACAGCAAAAAAATTCCCTTCAAAAATCAATGTCTCTTAATGGCAAGATAATTGTAAAGATGAAACTGCTTGCATTAAAAACTGTTTTAAGTTTTAATGAAAAATAGCAGGTGTTCACGTCTCCTCAATCAATCCAACTCCTTGGATTGATTGGTCAAAGGGGAGAACAATAGAAGCATCTTTCCACCAACGACAACAAACATTTGCATATGCCCCAACCCTCACTCCAGTGCCCCACCCCTCACTCAGGTCATTTGCTCCACCCCTCACTCAGGTCATTTGCTCCACCCCTCACTCAGGTCATTTGCGCCACCCCTCACTCAGGTCATTTGCTCCACCCCTCACTCAGGTCATTTGCTCCACCCCTCACTCAGGTCATTTGCGCCACCCCTCTCTCCCCCCCAGGTCATGATTTATACATGATTCTAGAAATCAACTGTTCTCACTGTAGGCTTCATATTTATTAATGTTCAGGTTTCATTGACAGTAAGTTAAATTATGTGAAATTGTGTATGCTGTTTACATGTCTGACTAACAAAACAGAATTCAATCATAAAGTGTGAACATACACAGAGGCTACTGTAGGTGTAAATTGTATTATTGTTAGGCACATTTTTCGGATATACTGTTTTGTTTCAAGATGTGTTTCTAATTAATTATCCTGATATTAAAAAAGTGACATTATTGAATACTGTATCTACTTTGTGGTTATAAGGCAATGCTAACCAGATACTCAGGCCGTAAATACAAACATTTACTTTGTAGCACCAAATACATGCATATCAGAATCATGTAGAGAAGACAATGGGTGCAATTCTCGATCGCTGTGGTGTAGCCAGGTATGGTGTAAGTCCTCTCATTGGCTGCATGGCAGCAAATCAGGTTTGGGTCCGTGCTCATTGGCTGCATGGCAGCAATTAGGTCTGGGTTCTTGAGGTAGGCCCGAAAGCCTACACCACCAGGACTGGGCCTATCAAATAATTATTAAAACCAGTCATCAAGAGCTTCAACTCATGACGAACAAAGCAGGGGAGTACAGTAACATTTTTAATTGGAGGGGCCATGTGATTTCTGGACCTTTTCACTTGCAGGTTTTAATTATTCTGGGTAATTATTTGGTAAGCTCAGGCCAGGGCTGGTGGTATAGGCTTTCGGCCTACCCCAAGGCCCCAGACCTGATTTGCTGCCATGCAGCCAATGAGAAGACTTACACCATACCTGCTACACCACAGCGATTGAGAATACCAGCCAATGACAGTTATAAGGCAAGTCAAGTAAGCAAAGAATGCTGCTTGAATAAACAGTTATTTTAGGATGATGTGGAGCCATCCATGCTTCACAAATGCTATGTTCTCTAGCTGTCAAAAGTGTATTAATATCTTCCAAACGTTGTCTAAAAAGACAACGTACGTGTGTGTGTGTGTGTGTGTGTGTGTGTGTGTGTGTGTGTGTGTGTGTGTGTGTGTGTGTGTGTGTGTGTGTGTGTGTGTGTGTGTAAATGTAAGACTGAGAATACAATTGAATAGCAAAACTTTTATTTCGGTCTGCAGCATAATGTTGGTGTGACATGTTTAGTATACAAAATAATCAATTCAAAATCAAACATGCAGGGTCATGAGTAGAAATGGTCAATATATAATGCACACAGACTCATGCAATAAGGGAGAACATACTTTTCAGTTTTAATCATTTCCCTGAACCTTCTCGGGCCAGTGAAGACAAGAGCTACAACAATGTCAATTGCAGGATGTTAAGTCTACTTGCAATGAATCCAAACATGAATCAAAAACCATCATTCAACACTATATTATGGAGGAGTTAAGCTTGTCATAGCGTTCACACTAAACTCTGGGGTTTTTCCACCAGTGTGAATTCTTTGGTGTCTTTTAAGGTTGGCCAATTGAGCAAATTGTTTTCCACACTGATCACATCCATAGGGTTTCTCACCTGTGTGAATTCTCTGGTGTGTTTTAAGGTGGGGCAAATGAGAGAAGTGTTTTCCACACTGATCACATCCATAGGGTTTCTCACCCGTGTGAATTCTCTGGTGTGATTTAAGGTGGACCAATTGCATAAATTGTTGCCCACACTCATCACATCCATAGGGTTTCTCTCCTGTGTGAACTCTCTGGTGGCGTTTAAGGGCGCTCATATGAGAGAAGTGTTGTCCACACTGATCACACCCATAAGGTTTCTCTCCTGTGTGAACTCTCTGGTGGCATTTAAGGGCGCTCATATGAGAGAAATGTTGTCCACACTGATCACATCCATAGGGTTTCTCACCTGTGTGAATTCTCTGGTGTGTTTTAAGGTGGGACAAATGAGAGAAGTGTTTTCCACACTGATCACATCCATAGGGTTTCTCACCTGTGTGAATTCTCTGGTGTGTTTTAAGGGTTCCCTTTCTAGAGAAATGTTGTCCACACTGATCACATCCATAGGGTTTCTCTCCAGTGTGAATTCTCTGGTGTGATTTAAGGTGGGCCAATTGCATAAATTGTTGTCCACATTCATCACATCCATAGGGCTTCTCTCTAGTATGTACTTTCTGATGTCTTTCAAGGTTTCCCTTTGTAGAGAAATGTTGTCCACACTCATCACATCCGTAGGGTTTCTCTCCGGTGTGAATTCTCTGATGTATTTTAAGGCTGGACATGCAGGGAAGGCGTTTTCCACACTGATCACAGCTGTGGTTCTTTTGCTTAGCTGAGCTTCTTTGTCCATTCCCCTCTGGTAGACCAGCGAAGCCCGACTGATTCAACGCTGAAACAATAAAAAAGGAAATATTGTTTAGGGGTACTTAATGGTACCTAACTTACAACCCATCAACTAGTTAATTGGGTTCATACGAAGCATGTTTGTTAATCCCATCAATCAAAACACATGAAAAATACCAGATTAAAAAAAGCATGAGAGAAGTAAGTAACTTACAGAGGTCTTGATGATCATCCTGCTGAGCAGAATTGTTCTTGGTGGGGTTCAGAGAGTTCATCTTCACTTGAAGTCTGGAGTCCACAATCAATCCTGGAGGAGTTGTGGGAAACTGACCAAGAACATATGCTTCTTATAGCCTGAGATGGAACCATTCACTGCTTGAATTGATTGGTCAAAGGGGAGAACAATAGAAGCATCTCTCCACCAACCACAACAAACATTTGCATATGCTCCACCCCTCACTCAGGTCATTTGCTCCACCCCTTTCTCCTCCCCAGGTCATGATTCATACATGCTTACAGAAATCAACTGCTAACAGTGTAGGCTTCATATTTATTAATGTTCAGGTTTCATTGACATATTGATATCATTTAGTCTATATGTGAACAAAGTCAAAACATTGACAATGGGAAATGCGTATACATGTGTATCCAGAATTAAGGACACTGTCAGAGTCAAAGCTCATAATATAGCCACATGTCCATCCCTAAATGTACCATAATCATTTTACAATCCATAATGTTACTTGGATGACCCAAAGAAACTGTAAATGATTACAACTTAGTTTATAGATTATAGATTGACCTAATTCACAACCTAACAACGTTTATGTGCAAGCTTTGTGTATCAAAACACAAAAAATAAAATGAAGTTTTAATTGTGCCTGCTGTTTAGTTTCTATTTATAGTGGCTCATAGGAATAGACTATGTGACAACCAGGGAAAGACTTGGTGACCACCGGAGAGACGGGTGACAGCCGGAATGTAGACGGCACCCGGGTGAGCAGTATGGGTTAGCGCCCCAGCCTGTGTCCTCCGTGAGGAGGAAGCCCAAAAACCTTGGTGAGGCCGTTAGGAGGGCCATTATGATTCACTGCTCCTGAATGAAATGTCTGGTGCTGGGAGTCTGGTGCAACGCACAGGTCCTGTGCCAACCTGGTGAGAGCAGGAGCAGACCTGGTGAGACGTAGGAGGGGTCTGGACAGGAGTCAACCCACAGAGCCTAGTCCCTCCATGTGCCAGAGTATAGTGCCTCCCAGTACCGGCAGAATAGTTCTGGAGCGGTGGATTGTGTGGCCTTGGGTCTTTCCCTAGTGGACTGACCGAGAGTAGCTACTGGGACGTAAGTCGGGACTTGATCAACCCCGGCTGGGTCGCCTGAGTGAGGGGTATGATGTTGCGAGACCCGAAACCCCGATGACCTTGGGATACATCACTGAGGATACGTCCCAGTTGCATCCATGCGATGTATCTTTAAGCCTTTAGTTTCTATTTATAGTGGCTCATAGGAATAGACTATGTGACAACCAGGGAAAGACTTGGTGACCACCGGAGAGACGGGTGACAGCCGGAATGTAGACGGCACCCGGGTGAGCAGTATGGGTTAGCGCCCCAGCCTGTGTCCTCCGTGAGGAGGAAGCCCAAAAACCTTGGTGAGGCCGTTAGGAGGGCCATTATGATTCACTGCTCCTGAATGAAATGTCTGGTGCTGGGAGTCTGGTGCAACGCACAGGTCCTGTGCCAACCTGGTGAGAGCAGGAGCAGACCTGGTGAGACGTAGGAGGGGTCTGGACAGGAGTCAACCCACAGAGCCTAGTCCCTCCATGTGCCAGAGTATAGTGCCTCCCAGTACCGGCAGAATAGTTCTGGAGCGGTGGATTGTGTGGCCTTGGGTCTTTCCCTAGTGGACTGACCGAGAGTAGCTACTGGGACGTAAGTCGGGACTTGATCAACCCCGGCTGGGTCGCCTGAGTGAGGGGTATGATGTTGCGAGACCCGAAACCCCGATGACCTTGGGATACATCACTGAGGATACGTCCCAGTTGCATCCATGCGATGTATCTTTAAGCCTATGCTGTTTAAGTATTCAATCATGCAACGTGAGCATACACAGAGGCTACATAAAGGTGTCACTGTAGATGTAAATTAGATTATTGTTAGACACATTTTTCAGATATACTATTTTGTTTTTTACAAACAAATGTGATTGTATCGAATGAAGTAGAAATACTCTAAACTGCTATGTGGGTCTACACACACACACACACACACACACACACACACACACACACACACACACACACACACACACACACACACACACACTAGTGTCCAGTCATTAATCTCCAGCAGTCATTCTCACAGTCATTTTCACTATTAGAGTATTCTCAAGTACACAGTCAAAAGGACCATCAATTCCTTCCATTATCATTATCATCATGCAATGACATTTTGTTATCTCTGCAAACCACATCAACAACGGTTTAGCTGATTTATGCATGATTCTAGAAATCAACTGTTAAAAGTATCCCTGGCTAATGAGTCACTATGAGACACTATACTTGCCTTCTACAACTAAAATGAGAATGTACCATAATCATTTCACAATCCATAATGTTACTTGGATGACCCAAAGAAACTTTAAATGATTACTATTACCAGGGGTGCACATAAGTGGTGCTCCGGTGCTCAGGAGCACCAAAAATCCTACAATGAGCTGTCAATCCAGGGGTGGAAAGCTCCTTTGTGCACCACACAGCTGGGGCTCATAATGACTGCTCAATTGCTCCATCTATTAATGTGCAAGCTTTGTGTATCAAAACACTATTTTTTGTGTTTTGATTCGAAATTGTGCATAGTTTACATGACTGAATAACAAAGTATTCAGTCAATCATTCAGGTTTGACATACACAGAGGCTCCATGAAGGTGTCACTGTGGGCCTACATTAGATTGTGTTTTTAGACTGCACATTTTTTTCAGATCTACTATTTTGTTTCAAGATTTGTTGCTCATTCATTCTCCTGATGTCAACAAAAAATATTATTGAATAAAGTAGAAATAATGTACACTACTATGTGGATCTAAAGGTAATGCTGTTCATCACATGTTTTGCAGCCTAGCCTAGGGAAATGTTTCTCAACCTTTTTAATCCCAAAGACACACTTTTCATTGCTCAAAAATATCAGGCTTCCATTGTTTCCAAGTATCACCAATTTACACATTCTAGTATCTCGTCGTTAACTTACACCATTCATTCTCAAAGTACTCTCACAGTCTAAAGGATCCTCAATTTACTTGTCCTCTCTGTGCTGATGGAGTTGCTGAGATGACACAATGGAGGACAGATGCAGTCCCACGCCCAGTAAAACACATGAATACAGTTGTCACCACATGCAGTGATGTGGTCCTTTAGATTGATCTTGGTACTTGTAAAAGCCATAGATGCTGTAGGTTGTGCATCCCATAGTTCCAAGTTACGTGAGATGTTAATGTGAGAGGAAAAAATGTTTTAAGGGTTCCAAATTGAGATAAGTGAGGCTGTGCTGTCAAAACACAACACAATAATGTAGAATGACAATTACATTTAGGGCTATTTATAAAATGCAAATGTACCACCGAACAGAGGCTCTACATACTTGTCTCCAAGTATCACCAATTTACACATTCTAATATCTTGTCCTAGATCTACACCATTCATTGTGATTCATTCTGAAAGTACTTTCAAAGGACGATCAATTTGATTAACAACAGGCTACACATTTGCATACATTTTATTTCTGCAACCCACAGCTTCTGCAACCCTCATCTATATACTGCTAGTGTATTAGTTTTATACTTCCAGTACACTTTCAAGTATACCCTTAGTATACTACTACTTGTTGTTATACTTAAGTATACTAATCTCTTCTGCTAATAGTAGATTTGAGTATATTTAAAGGTGTACTAGAAGTATATTATACTCCTAGTAAACCTTTAAGTATTACCATAGCATACTACGTGTACTTCTAAGTTTGCTTACCACTTTGCTTATATCATACTTACAGTACACTACACTGTTTACTTAGCATACTACCAGGGGCGGCCTTAAGGATCGGGGGGGGGGGGGGGGGGGTGTTCATGAAGTCATCATATTAATAATTAAATAAAAGATTGATTTATTAACTATAAAACAACGGCCGCTTCGGCCCATTTTGGTCCGCGGCCCACACGTAAAGGATCCTCAATTTGATCTACATTAGGCCACACCGTTGCACAATTTCTGCTAGTTGTATTTGTTCTGCATTATACCAAGACTCCCATTGAGTACCATACACCATTTTCATGTTTAATGTTAACATTCATAAAATAGGTATACCAGCAACTGAGGTGTTATATTGAGACTTGACAAACTCCAATATGACCTTAGAAGACAAGTCGCAGTGATCATTAAATGCCACTGTTTAAACAGATTCGACAATACACTTTTAGGCCTGGCCTAAGGTTTTTGAAAAACCTAAAACATTTATATAGCAGCATCCAAAATGTCAATGGTAATGATGTGTAATCACCATCACTATTCAAAATCAAAGTAACAAAAAGGCTATGGACCATTCACAAAAAAATCTGGTCAATATTCAAAACAATCACACCATATAGAGTGACCAAGGGTTCACATTCCAGGGATGTTTTATGCACATTTAAAGTAGGACTTGTATACAAAGGGTTAACCAACAAGTCCAGCAAAGCACATAGTGCCACATCCTGTAAATGTGTGTAATGCAACCAGATTGTCACCAAGGTTTATTCCCAAACCAAGGTTGCAAACTTATGTTCATTGTGCGTGTGTGTGTTAAACTAGTTAAATCACCCTTGATTCGGTTACACCGCTCTATTCCGACATCCCGCCACTCCTACATTGACGTCCAATTGTTGGAGTGGCAGTACTTATATTATTTGAAAACATGTCGCCACTCCGACAGAAGAGGTAGGACCATTCCTACAAGCATTGTGTCGGAATGGCAACCATTATATTTTTGTCATTGAATGGAGACATGTAGGAATAGAGCCATGTCGGAATAGGGACATGTAGGAATAGAGCCATGTCGGAATGCAGGCATGTAACCCCTTGATTCTGTGATGTTTAATTTCAAGGGGGAGCCATTGTGGGTTTGGCTGGTATGGCTACCAGGAGTGTGTTTGTGTTTGTGGCTGTTGTTATATTATGATTTTCCTCATGTTCAATTTGTCCGTCCATGGTACAAACATCAGAAATGTTCATACAAGTGAATTATTTAGAGTCCAGACAATGATTAATTATATAGTCATAACATAATCAGATTTTTAGCCTAAACCACTATTCAGATACTCTACTCACACATTTTTGGCATTCCCGGATGTCTTACGAACATAATGATACCACGTACAGTATACCTTTTGATGGCAAAGATAGTTTGTCCAGCCCATCAGGCCAGGTGTGAGTACTACTTCACAGTCACCAAATACCTCCCTCCCCCCAATGATATTCATGTTTGATAAAATGCAGAATTTAGTATATTACACTACACTATTATACTATTCTATGACTTACAATCTTTTTAGGTTATGTACAAAATGAACTTTTCTTTCATGAAACCGAAGTACATCTTTCATAATGTAACGTCACTATGTTGTCACTGCCTATAAAAGGTAACATTTCAAGAGATTCTCATTTTAACAACTTTTCTGACCAATATATATATAGTCTCAGTTTTATTTCAACTATTTTCTGACTGAGATAGGTTCAATAATGAGAGAGAACCATCAGTTTCAAAGTAGAATGATTAATTTGGATTTTGAAAGCTATATTTTCACATGTGATCATAAATGGAGTGATAACACACATAACGCTACTACAGATGCAAGGCTATCATGATTTTTCTAGTACTAGGGGTGTATACCTACCCAAAAATCACTAAGAGAATTATTCACCTTTTCGGTACCGATGACCCCAAAAATATTCCCATTGCTTCTCTCTGCTCCTTTTATATTTATTTATTTATTTTTTCATCTAAGAAAGACATTTGCAATGTCGGATTGTGTTGGCTTTGTTTTCAGGTGCAGTTTGTGGGATTGGAGACTATTATTATTCCAATAAATTGGATTTTTTTCAAAGGTGGGAGTTGAGAACTTGGGAAAGTAATAACATAATATGTAATATATTACTCTTTGATTCCAGTAATAAGTAAAGAAGTTATGTGCAGGGATGTGCAGATAAACATCCCTGCAGATGCAGTTTTGAGTTTCCTACAGTACATGAAGACGTTCTAAATTAGATTATTGTTAGACTGCACTTTTTTGCAGATATACTATTTTGTTTCGAGATACTGTATGTTTCTCATGCATTCTCTTGATATTAAGATTAAGAACAACAGATAGTAATGAATGAAGTATACTACTATGTGGACCTTAAAGTAAGGCTGTTCAGCCTATCAATCAATCAAAAATCAAAACTTTATTTATATAGCACATTTCATGCAGGTGCAACACAATGTGCTAGCCTAGGAGATAAACATACAGGTTTGTATCATTGTTATATGTACAGTCTGGCAAAACATACCCCAACACCTGAAGCTGAAAATATACAAGCTCACAACAAGATAGTTTATAATGACAATGACATTATGCTTTTTATAAAATGCAGATGTACCAGTACTGTACTTAGTACTTAACAGATAATGTACATTGTCTCCATGTATCACCAATGTACACATTCTAGTATCTTGTCGTTGATCTACACCATTCATTCTCAAAGTACTTATAGTTGATTTACATCAGGCTACACAATTGTATATATTTTACTTCTGCAACACACAGCTGCATTTTTAAAGGTATAATTGGTTTTGTCCAGGATTTTTTCCTTAACTATTTAATGTTCGTGATAGAGTGGTAATACTGTTCCCTTGAACATACACAGAGGCTACATGAAGGTGTCACTGCAGGCCTAAATTACATTATTGTTAGACTGCACATTTCTGATGTGATATTAAGTTTAAAAATAAAAAATAAAATAAAAGTGACATTATTGAATGAAGTAGAAATAATGTACACTACTGTGTGGATCTAAAGGTAATGCTGTTCAGTTTGGCAGCCTGGCCTATAGGGCATTGTTTCTCAACCTTTTTTAATCCCAAGAAACTCCTGAAGCTAAAACATCTACAAGATTACAACACAATAGTGCACATTGACCGCCTGACATTTATGCTATTTATAAATTGCAGATGGCCCATGACTCATTACCAAACAGAGTGTGTACACAATGGCTTCTATTGTATAGAAGTACCACCAATTTACACATTCTAGTATCTCATTGTTAATGTACACCATTCATTCTCAAAGTACTCTCATAGTCTAAAGCACATGTGTCAAAGTCAAGGCCCGCGGGCCGGATCCGGCCCGCGAGATGATTTAATCCGGCCCCAGGCTTGTAGAGCAAAAATGTCTGAGTCTATTAAAAAAAAAGTAAGTCTCTAGCACGTTCCTATCAAAAGTTATGATCGTTTAAAGAAATGCTTTTGAGCTCTCTTCTGAACGGCATGTAATGCATGTTGTCCAGCAGGGGGAGTCGTTTTACCAGGCTAGGCTGCTGGCACTGCAAAGTGAGAACTATACTTCAGCACTACGAGGGTGTGTAACCGAGAGAACTATACTTCAGCAGTACAAGGGTGTGTAACCGAGAACTATACTTCAGCACTACAAGGGTGTGTAACCGAGAACTATACTTCAGCACTACAAGGGTGTGTAACCGAGAGAACTATACTTCAGCAGTACAAGGGTGTGTAACCGAGAGAACTATACTTCAGCAGTACAAGGGTGTATAACCGAGAGAACTATACTTAGTTAACCATACATACTTACTTAAATTTAGTATTTGAAATTTAAATGCTATTTTCATGGTTTCATGGTTTATTGATGCTCTGTAAATAAAAATAGCATCTTTCATAGCAAATGTCTTAATCTAGGCTACAAGTATAAAACCAATAATGAAAAGTCATTAATATATATTAATAGCTATTCTTAGTAATAAATATGACTTGTGTGATATACTGTATAGAAGTAACGGCTGTGTACATAAACATGTGTGTGCCGTGCATGCTTGCGGTCTGCGACTGGTTGCACCGCGGCGCTCCGGCCCCCATGAAGTCACATTAAGTCCAATGCGGCCCCCACCCCAAATGACTTTGACACCACTGCTCTAAACGATCCTCAATTTGATTTACATCAGGCCACACAGTTGCATAATTTCTGCAACCCACAGCTGCATTTTGTATCATGATTTGTTCTGTCCAAAATGAATTTGGTAACTATTTAATGTTGGCAATAGAGTGACATTCATTTCCCATACACCTTATCTAGTTGTATTTGATCTGGATTATACCGAGAGCCCCATTGAGGACCATATACCATTTTTATGTTTAATGTTAACATTCATAAAATAAGCATACAAGCAACTGAGGTGTTATATTGAGACTCGACAGACTATGAATATGACCTAAGATGATAGGCTACAAGTCTCAGTGATCATTAAATGCCACTGTTTAATCGAATTCAACAATGCACAATTAATGATGTGTAATCCCCATTACACCACTAATCAAAATCAAAGTGACAAAAGGCTATGCACACCATGCACAAAAACAATCAAAACAATCAAAACAATCACACTGTGTAGAGTGACAAAGGGTTCACATTCCAGGGATGTTTTTTGCACATTTAAAGTAGGACTTGTATTCAAGGATTTAACCAAAATGTGCATACATTACATGGGCAAGTGAACAGCCTGTCCTGCCAGTCAGCACACTTCTTTGTCACACAAATAGACCTCAAGAAGGAACATTTGGCCTCTAGACTAGACCTCTTGTCTTCACAACACACACATGTTAATTTGATCTTCAAACACCATCTATATAATGACTCTCAATACTAGTAATGCAAATGCTGAATGGGAATCTCTGACGTGTTACTCTGTCATACAGACAAGAAGCCTCCTAGTTAAACTTTAGTGAGTTTAATCAACATTTAGTTCTGGATATTGTTTTTTAAAGTAATAAAGTAATTAAAGGAGGGATAACACACATCTCTATATTACTATATATCATATTGCATGTCTCTCAATGTCTCTCAAGCTTATTTCAAGCTGTGGTAACTCAAATAACAACTGCATATAACCAGTCCATGGCATTTCTTGTTTCTTGTTTCTGAAGCACTTTAGCTGCAGTATAACTTTGGCCTTGGCCCAGTCAGATTCAAACATTGTTATATTTATTTGCCATTGCATGGGCATTCTGTTATCCTATGTATAATAGGCTACCCATAATAATTAAGATCACAAATGGGTCAAGAGCAAATGCAAGAAACAGAGAAACAGCCAGATTAAATTTAGAGGACATACATTTTGGCATGATGCAAAGCATTTAGCAAGTTATTAAGTTAAGTTTAATCACACCAAAACTAGTTCTATGGAGTTTCATGGATAGCACAATGGAGGATGAGTCAATGTACACAATGTACACAGACTGATGCCTTGCAGGGGAACACAAACTCCAACACAAAGTCACCACCATACTCATACATACTCGTTTCCCTGAACACTCTCAGGCAAAGAGAAACTCTGGCCTTTCTCGCCAGTGTGAATTCTCTGGTGTGCTTTAAGGTTGCCCAATCGAGAGAAGTATTTTACACAATGACCACATCCATAGGGTTTCTCGCCAGTGTGAAATTTTCTGGTGTGTTTTAAGGCTGGACAATTGAGCAAATTTTTGTCCACATTGCTCACATCCATAGGGTTTCTCTCCAGTGTGTACTCTCTGGTGTTGTTTAAGGTGGGCCATTTGAGAAAACTGCTGTCCACATTTATCACACCCATAGGGTTTCTCACCAGTGTGAATTCTCTGGTGTTTTTTAAGGTGGACCAATTGAGAGAAGTGTTTTCCACAATGATCACATCCATAGGGTTTCTCTCCTGTGTGAATTCTCTGGTGTATTTTAAGGTTGGTCAAATGAGTGAATTGTTGATCACACTGATCACATCCATAGGGTTTCTCTCTAGTATGTACTTTCTGGTGGCTTTCAAGGTTTCCCTTCGTAGAGAAACGTTGTCCACACTGATCACAGCCATAGGGTTTCTCTCCGGTGTGAATTCTCTGGTGGCGTTTAAGATTGGCCATGTAAGAAAAGTGCTGTCCACAATGATCACATCCATAGGGTTTCTCGCCAGTGTGAATTCTCTGGTGTGATTTAAGGTCTCCCTTTGTAGAGAAATGTTGTCCACACTGATCACATCCATAGGGTTTCTCACCAGTGTGAATTCTCTGGTGTGATTTAAGGTTTCCCTTTGTAGAGAAATGTTGTCCACACTGATCACATCCATAGGGTTTCTCTCCGGTGTGAATTCTCTGATGTATTTTAAGGCTGGACATGCTGGGGAAGCGTTTTCCACACTGATCACAGCTGTGGTTCTTTTGCTTAGCTGAGCTTCTTTGTCCATTCCCCTCTGGTAGACCAGGGAAGCCAGACTGATTCAACACTGAAATGGAAACAATAAAAAAGGAAATATTGTTTAGGGGTACTTAATGGTACTTAACTTACAACACATCAACTAGTTCATACGAAGCATTTTTGTTAAACCCATAAATCAAAACACATGAAAAATACCAGATTAAAAAAGCATGAGAGAAGTAATTAACTTACAGAGGTCTTGATGATCATCCTGCTGAGCAGAATTGTTCTTGGTGGGGTTCAAAGAGTTCATCTTCACTTGAAGTCTGGAGTCCACAATCAATCCTGGAGGAGTTTGGGAAACTGACCAAGAACATATGCTTCTTATAGCCTGAGATGGAACCATTCACTGCTTGAATTGATTGGTCAAACGGGAGAACAATAGAAGCATCTCTCCACCAACCACAACAAACATTTGCATATGCTCCACCCCTCACTCAGGTCATTTGCTCCACCCCTCTCTCCTCCCCAGGTCATGATTTATACATGATTACAGAAATCAACTGTTAACAGTGCAGGCTTCATATTTAAATTATTTAGTAATTAGTAACAGTTTTAATTGACATATTGACTTCATTTAGTCTATATGTGAACATAGTCAAAGCATACTTACTTACTTAGGCTTAGTTCCTCCCGTTCCTATTGGAACATTGGGCGACGAGGCTCCTCCATTTGCTCCGGTCTCTGGCGACCCTTCTTGCTCCATGCCAGCTGACACCCATCACTCTGCAGTCCTCCTTGGCTGTCTGTCTCCACGTCTTCTTCGGCCTCCCTCTCTTCCTCTTCCCACCTTCAGGCATCCAGTCCATCGCCACGCTAGTCCTGGGTAAGACGTTAAACTGCATCCAACTGGTCCTCCAGGTTGGGGGTTGGGCGTGAGGTTAACAACCTCACCTCATAAAACACAACCTGTTACAGGAACGACGAGAGGGAGCCATTCCGGTCAAAGCATGGCTAATGGGAAATGAGTATACCTGTGTGTCCACAAGTAAGGACACTGCCAGAGTCAAAGCTCATCGTATAGCCACATGCCCCACCTAAATGTACCATAATCATTTCATAATCCATTATGTTACTTGGATGACCAAAGAAACATTAAATGATTACTATTACAGTTTATAATTAGTTTATAGATTGTAGATTGACCTAATTCACAACCTAACAAAGTGCTGGATTGGTCCACACATCAATGTGCAAGCTTCAAACACTACTAGTATTAGGAGAAAAAAAGTTATTTAAGGGTCATGGCTCATTGGAGAGGGTGTGTGTGTGTGTGTGTGTGTGTGTGTGTGTGTGTGTGTGTGTGTGTGTGTGTGTGTGTGTGTGTGTGTGTGTGTGTGTGTGTGTGTGTGTATGTGTGTATTACAGCAAAAAGTTGGGAGGTTTATTTGTTTAGTGCATTATGTCCACATAATTGAATTTTAATGATGAACTAAAGTAAATATTGTATGTCTTATAAAAACAGAGAAAAAAGGAGAAACAAAGCAGAAAAACACAAACAAAGGCAGTGTGAAACAGTAATTGAATTGTGATTTAAAATAAATAAGAGTGGTGACATATCTGTTTTTGTGGGAGTTAAATTACATGAAACTGTGCATGCTGTTTATGATATTAAGTTCAAAATTAAATGTGACATTATTGAATAATGTAGAAATACTGTATACTATTATGTGGATCTAAAGGCAATGCTGATCATCACATGTTTGGCAGCCTAGCCTAGGGCAGTGTTTCTCAACTTTTTAAATCCCAAGGACACTCTTTTCATTGCTCAAAAATATCAGGGCACGCACACACACACACAAACACACACACACACACACACACACACACACACACACACACACACACACACACACACACACACACACACACACACACACACACAGACAAAACATACCGCAATCACTGACGCTAAAAAATATCTACAAGATTAAAACACAATAGGTCACATCGACCGCCTGACATTTATGCTATTTATAAAATGCAGATGGCCCACTCATTACCAAACAGAGAATCTACACACTGGCTTCCATTGTCTCCAAGTATCACCAATTTACACATTCTAGTATCTTGTTGTTAATGTACACCATTCAGGAGTACATTAACAACAAGATACTAGAATGTGTGATTAACAAAAATGCCACATATCTACAGAGAGAGCAGTGTGATCGCACTGACAGAAACGTGGCTAACCAGTCTCAAGTTCAGTCTAGTGCGGACGGACAGGGATAACAAAGCGTGCCGCAAGTCGAAAGGAGATGGAGTTATACTGTATATTAATAATAGATGGTGTAACCGGGGCCACGTGACTGTTAAAGAGACAATATGCACCCCCGATATAGAGCTTCTAGCTGTCAGCCTTAGACCCTATTACAGCGGTGTCAAACCCAAATACAGAGTGGGCCAAAATAGAAAAATTGGTACAAGTCGAGGGCCGAAGATACCGCTGTGTTTCAACACCGGTTTATGATGACATCCCTGTCAAACAGTGTGTGTGTGTGTGTGTGTGTGTGTGTGTGTGTGTGTGTGTGTGTGTGTGTGTTGTGTAAATGTAAGACTGAGAATACAATTGAATAGCAAAACTTTTATTTCGGTCTGCAGCATAATGTTGGTGTGACATGTTTAGTATACAAAATAATCAATTCAAAATCAAACATGCAGGGTCATGAGTAGAAATGGTCAATATATAATGCACACAGACTCATGCAATAAGGGAGAACATACTTTTCAGTTTTAATCATTTCCCTGAACCTTCTCGGGCCAGTGAAGACAAGAGCTACAACAATGTCAATTGCAGGATGTTAAGTCTACTTGCAATGAATCCAAACATGAATCAAAAACCATCATTCAACACTACAGGTGCTGGTCAACGAATTAGAATAATTTGAAATAGTGCAACCTTAAAATCTTTGAATGCATTTCTTGTGCAGAAAGCAAATCAGGTGTTCACCGCACCTGTCCTACTTGTTAGAGTAATCACAGAACTGTTACCTGTAAAAAAAAATTGCTCAGCTGAGCTTTCCAAAAGGCCGTTTTAGGCCATTTAACTGTGACACTGTTGTTTCATTGAATTAGAATAATGGAGAAACCGTTTCATTGAATTAGAATATTTTTTATTATAATTAGAATCATCACTTTCTCAGTATTTTGTGGCTGCCCCCTTGGCTTGTATGACTGCCTGAAGTCTCCGTGCAGGGGTTGACACTAAGGTCTCCAAGGCACTTGCCCATCGGGCAAGTGCAAATCAGGTTCTACGTGCCCTCAGGTCATGGTCACTTGCCCCCCCAAAAATATATTGTAAATTTTGCTTTTAAGTTTACTTCCTACTTGGGTGCTTTCAACAGGTGGTCCGGGGACCACCAGTGGTCCCTGAGAGGGTTCCAGGTGGTCCCCAGCTAAGTTGGTTAACCAGATGTAACTCTTGAGAGCGTAAAAATTAAACCAAATGGACCCTTGCGGGTCCATTTGGTTTCATTTTTACGCTCTCAAGAGTTAAAATTCATCATCTTAATTAGCCCATAGTGAAATCAACTGTTAACAGTGCAGGCTTCATATTTAATAATATTTAGTAATTAGTAACAGTTTTAATTGACATATTGACTTCATTTAGTCTATATGTGAACATAGTCAAAGCATACTTACTTACTTAGGCTTAGTTCCTCCCGTTCCTATTGGAACATTGGGCGACGAGGCTCCTCCATTTGCTCCGGTCTCTGGCGACCCTTCTTGCTCCATGCCAGCTGACACCCATCACTCTGCAGTCCTCCTTGGCTGTCTGTCTCCACGTCTTCTTCGGCCTCCCTCTCTTCCTCTTCCCACCTTCAGGCATCCAGTCCATCGCCACGCTAGTCCTGGGTAAGACGTTAAACTGCATCCAACTGGTCCTCCAGGTTGGGGGTTGGGCGTGAGGTTAACAACCTCACCTCATAAAACACAACCTGTTACAGGAACGACGAGAGGGAGCCATTCCGGTCAAAGCATGGCTAATGGGAAATGAGTATACCTGTGTGTCCACAAGTAAGGACACTGCCAGAGTCAAAGCTCATCGTTTAGCCACATGCCCCACCTAAATGTACCATAATCATTTCATAATCCATGATGTTACTTGGATGACCCAAAGAAACATTAAATGATTACTATTACAGTTTATAATTAGTTTATAGATTGTAGATTGACCCAATTCACAACCTAACAAAGTGCTGGATTGGTCCACACATCAATGTGCAAGCTTCAAACACTACTACTATTAGGAGAAAAAAAGTTATTTAAGGGTCATGGGTCATTGGAGAGGGTGTGTGTGTGTGTGTGTGTGTGTGTGTGGTGTGTGTGTGTGTGTGTGTGTGTGTGTGAGTGTGTGTGTGTGTGTGTGTGTGTGGTGTGTGTGTGTGTGTTGTGTGTATGTGTGTATTACAGCAAAAAGTTGGGAGGTTTATTTGTTTAGTGCATTATGTCCACATAATTGAATTTTAATGATGAACTAAAGTAAATATTGTATGTCTTATAAAAACAGAGAAAAAAGGAGAAACAAAGCAGAAAAACACAAACAAAGGCAGTGTGAAACAGTAATTGAATTGTGATTTAAAATAAATAAGAGTGGTGACATATCTGTTTTTGTGGGAGTTAAATTACATGAAACTGTGCATGCTGTTTATGATATTAAGTTCAAAATTAAATGTGACATTATTGAATAATGTAGAAATACTGTATACTATTATGTGGATCTAAAGGCAATGCTGATCATCACATGTTTGGCAGCCTAGCCTAGGGCAGTGTTTCTCAACTTTTTAAATCCCAAGGACACTCTTTTCATTGCTCAAAAATATCAGGGCACGCACACACACACACAAACACACACACACACACACACACACACACACACACACACACACACACACACACACACACACACACACACACACACTGTTTGACAGGGATGTCATCATAAACCGTGTTGAAAGACAGCGGTATCTTTTCGCCCTCGACTTGTACCAATTTTTCTATTTTGGCCCACTCTGTATTTGGGTTTGACACCGCTGTAATAGGGTCTAAGGCTGACAGCTAGAAGCTCTATATCGGGGGTGCATATTGTCTCTTTAACAGTCACATGGCCCCGTTACACCATCTATTATTAATATACAGTATAACTCCATCTCCTTTCGACTTGCGCACGCTTTGTTATCCCTGTCCGTCCGCACTAGACTGAACTTGAGACTGGTTAGCCACGTTTCTGTCAGTGCGATCACACTGCTCTCTCTGTAGATATGTGGCATTTTTGTTAATCACACATTCTAGTATCTTGTTGTTAATGTACTCCTGAATGGTGTACATTAACAACAAGATACTAGAATGTGTAAATTGGTGATACTTGGAGACAATGGAAGCCAGTGTGTAGATTCTCTGTTTGGTAATGAGTGGGCCATCTGCATTTTATAAATAGCATAAATGTCAGGCGGTCGATGTGACCTATTGTGTTGTAATCTTGTAGATATTTTTAGCGTCAGTGATTGCGGTATGTTTTGTCTGTGTGTGTGTGTGTGTGTGTGTGTGTGTGTGTGTGTGTGTGTGTGTGTGTGTGTGTGTGTGTGTGTGTGTGTGTGTAAATGTAAGACTGAGAATACAATTGAATAGCAAAACTTTTATTTCGGTCTGCAGCATAATGTTGGTGTGACATGTTTAGTATACAAAATAATCAATTCAAAATGAAACATGCAGGGTCATGAGTAGAAATGGTCAATATATAATGCACACAGACTCATGCAATACAGGAGAACATACTTTTCAGTTTTAATCATTTCCCTGAGCCTTCTCGGGCCAGTGAAGACAAGAGCTACAACAATGTCAGTTGCAGGATGTTAAATCTACTTGCAATGAATCCAAACATGAATCAAAAACCATCATCATTCAACACTATATTATGGAGGAGTTGAGCTTGTCATAGCGTTCACACTAAACTCTGGGGTTTTTCACCAGTGTGAATTCTTTGGTGGCTTTTAAGGTGGGACAAATGAGAGAAGTGTTTTCCACACTGATCACATCCATAGGGTTTCTCACCTGTGTGAATTCTCTGGTGTCTTTTAAGGTTTTCCTTTGAAGAGAAATGTTGTTCACACTGATCACATCCATAGGGTTTCTCGCCTGTGTGAATTCTCTGGTGTGATTTCAGGTTGGCCAATTGAGCAAATTGTTGTCCACACTGATCACATCCATAAGGTTTCTCACCTGTGTGAATTCTCTGGTGTGTTTTAAGGCTTCCCTTTGTAGAGAAATGTTGTCCACACTGATCACATCCATAGGGTTTCTCACCCGTGTGAATTCTCTGGTGTGATTTAAGGTGGCCCAATACAGCAAATTTTTGTCCACACTGATCACATCCATAGGGTTTCTCTCCTGTGTGAACTCTCTGGTGGCATTTAAGGGCGCTCATTTGAGAGAAGTGTTTTCCACACTGATCACACCCATAAGGTTTCTCACCTGTGTGAATTCTCTGGTGTGTTTTAATAGTCAGAGAAATATGTTACAAAAATAGGCTGAGTTGTGCACTTCCGGCAGAAAGCGTGAAAATTTGCACCTGGGGGTATTTTTGGGTGCTGAATTCAAAAATTAACGGATCCAAGAGTTCTGACCAAGGGTCACCCCCAAAATCCAAGATTTTGGGGGTAACCAAAGGTTTTTCCTTCATAACTTGAAATGCATTGATTTTACGCCCCATAAATGTATTGAACGTTAATATAAAGTTGGGCATTACGGACGATTTGGTACCAAGTACATGCCTGTATCTTCTACGGTTCTCGAGATACAGCATATAGGTACTTTCATAGATTGAGGAGAGCAACACATTTGTAACATTGATTCTTAAGTCAATCCAATGGTCATACAGACATGATAATTGGTACACACACTCTTCAAACCCCACTATTTCTAAAAGTACTTCATGCCCTGCAAAATTCCAAGATGGCAGCCCCCAAAATCCAAGATGTCCGTCCAAAAATGTGGTTTTTTCCATCATAACTCGAAATACGAAGATTTTAAGCCCCGTAAATGTATTGAACATTAATATAAAGTTGGGCATTACGGTCATTTTGATACCAAGTACATGTCTGTATGTGTTACGGTTCTTGAGTTACAACATATAGGTAGTGATGAGGCGCCATAAGGGTAAGATTTTGGCATGTTTCACCCTTTTACTCAAAGATCCCTTTATCACCAAGTCAACCATTTTCAGGAAACAGACCTACATGTGTCTGCTATCATAAAACACTTCAAGTTTTTCAATTGATGAAACGGGTTGGGAGTTATTAAACCGAACGTGAGTGCTGTTTCAGTGTTAAATTTGCTGCGTACATTTTGCAAGGATAAGCCACCCAGAAATGTCTGTCTGTCTGCATCACACTGAGTCTGTGCTTCACAATAAGGGCTCCATTTTTTTACACACTAAACCCATATCCCAAATCCCAAAGTGTAGCATGTGCCATAGAGTAATGGTATAATATGCTAATAAGTGTAATAGAGTAATAGGCTAACACGTGCAATGGCATAATATATGTGCAATAGGCTAATAGTGTAATAGTGTAATGAATGCAATAGTGTCATAGGGTAATATGTGTAATAGTGCAATAGTGCAATATATGTCCATTAGGGTAATAGTGTAATATATGCAATAGTGTAATAGTGTAATAGGGCTAATAGTGTAATAATGTAATATATGTACAATAGGCTAAGAGTGTATTATATACAATAGTGCCATACTGTAATAAATACAGTAGACTAATACGTGTAATAGTGTAATACATGTAATAGTGCCATAGGGTAATATGTATAATACCCCAAAAGTGCAATATATGTGCATTAGGGTGTAATATATGGCGTAATAGTGTATTACACTACTTGTATATAATACATTATTAGCCTATTGCACATAAATTACACTATTACACTATTAGCCCTATTACACTATTGCATATATTACACTATTACCCTAATGCACACATATTGCACTTTTACGCTATTACACATTATTACCCTGACACTACTGCATGTATTACACTATTACACTTAATAGCCTAGTGTATTTATTACACTATAACAGTATTGTATATAATACACTATTAGCCTATTGCACATATATTACACTATCAGCCCTATTAACTATTAAACTATTTCATGTATTACACTATTACCCTAATGCACATATAATGCACTTTTGCGCTATTACACATATTACCCTATGACACTATTGCATGTATTACACTATTACACTTATTAGCCTACTGTATTTATTACACTATGGCACTATTGTATACAATACATTTAGCCTAATGTACATATATTACATTATTACACTATTAGCCCTATTATTTACTATTACACTATTGCACATATTACACTATTAGCCTGTTGCACATATATTATGCTATTGCAAGTGTTAGCCTATTACACTATTACACTTATTAGCATATTATACCATTACTCTATGGCACATGCTACACTTTGGGATTTGGGATATGGGTTTAGTGTGTAACACAAATGGTGCCCTTATTGTGAAGCACAGACTCAGTGTGATGCAGACAGACAGACATTTCTGGGTGGCTTATCCTTGCAAAATGTACGCAGCAAATTTAACACTGAAACAGCACTCACGTTCGGTTTAATAACTCCCAACCCGTTTCATCAATTGAAAAACTTGAAGTGGTTTATGATAGCAGACACATGTAGGTCTGTTTCCTGAAAATGGTTGACATGGTGATAAAGGGATCTTTGAGTAAAAGGGTGAAACGTGCCAAAATCTTACCCTTATGGCGCCTCATCACTACCTATATGTTGTAACTCAAGAACCGTAACACATACAGACATGTACTTGGTATCAAAATGACCGTAATGCCCAACTTTATATTAATGTTCAATACATTTACGGGGCTTAAAATCTTCGTATTTCGAGTTATGATGGAAAAACCACATTTTTGGACGGACATCTTGGATTTTGGGGGCTGCCATCTTGGAATTTTGCACGGCACGCAGTACTTTTGGAAATAGTGGGGTTTGAAGAGTGTGTGTACCAATTATCATGTCTGTATGACCATTGGATTGACTTAAGAATCAATGTTACAAATGTGTTGCTCTCCTCAATCTGTGAAAGTACCTATATGCTGTATCTCGAGAACCGTAGAAGATACAGACATGTACTTGGTACCAAATCGTCCGTAATGCCCAACTTTATATTAACGTTCAATACATTTATGGGGTGTAAAATCAATGCATTTCAGGTTATAAAGGAAAAACCTTTGGTTACCCCCAAAATCTTGGATTTTGGGGGTAACCCTTTGGTCAGAACTCTTGGATCCGTTAATTTTTGGATTCAGCACCCAAAAATACCCCCAGGTACAAATTTTCACGCTTTCTGCCGGAAGTGCACACCTATTTCACACATTTCTCTGACTATAAGGTTTCCCTTTGTAGAGAAATGTTGTCCACACTGATCACATCCATAGGGTTTCTCGCCAGTGTGAATTCTCTGGTGTGATTTAAGGTGGACCAATTGCATAAATTGTTGTCCACACTCATCACATCCGTAGGGTTTCTCTCCGGTGTGAATTCTATGATGTCTTTTAAGGATGGACATGCAGGGAAAGCGTTTTCCACACTGATCACAGGAGTGGTTCTTTTGCTTAGCTGAGCTTCTTTGTCCATTCCCCTCTGGTAGACCAGCGAAGCCCGACTGATTCAACACTGAAACAATAAAAAAGGAAATATTGTTTAGGGGTACTTAATTAATGGTACCTAACTTACAACCCATCAACTAGTTAATTGGGTTCATACGAAGCATTTTTGTTAATCCCATCAATCAAAACACATGAAAAATACCAGATTAAAAAAAGCATGAGAGAAGTAAGTAACTTACAGAGGTCTTGATGATCATCCTGCTGAGCAGAATTGTTCTTGGTGGGGTTCAGAGAGTTCATCTTCACTTGAAGTCTGGAGTCCACAATCAATCCTGCAGGAGTTGTGGGAAACTGACCAAGAACATATGCTCTTATAGCCTGAGATGGAACCATTCACTGCTTAAATTGATTGGTCAAAGGGGAGAACAATAGAAGCATCTCTCCACCAACCACAACAAACATTTGCATATGCTCCACCCCTCACTCAGGTCATTTGCTCCACCCCTTTCTCCTCCCCAGGTCATGATTCATACATGCTTACAGAAATCAACTGTTAACAGTGTAGGCTTCATATTTATTAATGTTCAGGTTTCATTGACATATTGATATCATTTAGTCTATATGTGAACAAAGTCAAAACATTGACAATGGGAAATGCGTATACATGTGTATCCAGAATTAAGGACACTGTCAGAGTCAAAGCTCATAATATAGCCACATGTCCATCCCTAAATGTACCATAATCATTTTACAATCCATAATGTTACTTGGATGACCCAAAGAAACTGTAAATGATTACAACTTAGTTTATAGATTATAGATTGACCTAATTCACAACCTAACAACGTGCTGGATTGCTCCGCCGTTTATGTGCAAGCTTTGTGTATCAAAACACAAAAAATAAAATGAAGTTTTAATTGTGCCTGCTGTTTATGCTGTTTAAGTATTCAATCATGCAACGTGAGCATACACAGAGGCTACATAAAGGTGTCACTGTAGATGTAAATTAGATTATTGTTAGACACATTTTTCAGATATACTATTTTGTTTCAAGATGTTGCTCATTAATTTTCTTGATATTAGGTTTTTACAAACAAATGTGATTGTATCGAATGAAGTAGAAATACTCTAAACTGCTATGTGGGTCTACACACACACACACACACACACACACACACACACACACACACACACACACACACACACACACACACACACACACACACACACACACACACACACACACACACACTAGTGTCCAGTCATTAATCTACAGCAGTCATTCTCACAGTCATTTTCACTGTTAGAGTATTCTCAAGTACACAGTCAAAAGGACCATCAATTCCTTCCATTATCATTATCATCATGCAATGACATTTTGTTATCTCTGCAAACCACATCAACAACGGTTTAGCTGATTTATGCATGATTCTAGAAATCAACTGTTAAAAGTATCCCTGGCTAATGAGTCACTATGAGACACTATACTTGCCTTCTACAACTAAAATGAGAATGTACCATAATCATTTCACAATCCATAATGTTACTTGGATGACCCAAAGAAACTTTAAATGATTACTATTACCAGGGGTGCACATAAGTGGTGCTCCGGTGCTCAGGAGCACCAAAAATCCTACAATGAGCTGTCAATCCAGGGGTGGAAAGCTCCTTTGTGCACCACACAGCTGGGGCTCATAATGACTGCTCAATTGCTCCACCTATTAATGTGCAAGCTTTGTGTATCAAAACACTATTACTACTACTATATTACTACTCAGCTGTTGTCCAAAGGCAGTAGCAGACACCATCTGCACTGGAATCAATACCAGTAGGCGGCAACACCCAACCAAGAGGGCAATTGCCTTTGTTCGAGCAGGGGAGAAACCTCAAACCTCCAAGAAGACCCAAGGAGGCCTGCTCACAACAGCAAGGGAGCTCTTGGTTGATTTAGGGAAGCAGTTGCGATTTCCGGACATCATTGCGACAACGACCCTTCGGCCAGATCTGGTCTTGATGTCCGGAGCCAGTAAGCAGGTGGTGCTGCTCGAGCTTACAGTCCCCTGGAGGACAGAATGGAGGAAGCCCAGGAGAGGAAGCGGGAAAAGTACGCAGATCTTGTGGCAGAGTGTCGGAGGAATGGGTGGAAGGCCCGCTGTGAGCCGATTGAGGTGGGCTGCAGGGGCTTTGCAGGCAAGTCCCTGCATCGGGTCCTGGGGCTCCTTGGGATTTGTGGACTGCACAGGCGAAGAGCCATCAAGAACATCTTGGAGGCATCGGAAAAGGCTTCACGTTGGCTCTGGTTGAGGAGGGGTGACGCGTGGCGTAGTGCGCTGCCTGGACACAAGTCAGGGGACTGATCACCCCCGGCTGGGTCGCCCGGGGGAGGGTGTCTGATTCAGACCCGAAACACCCCATGAGTCCGGGAGAATCACTGATGATGTGTCCAGGCTGCACCAAGCGGTGTATTATAGAACTGGAAAAAAATAAAATGAAGTTATTTAAGGGTTGTGGCTCGTTGGAGAGGTTGTGTGTGTGTCTGTGTGTACTACAGCAAAAAGTTGGAAAGTTTAGTGCTTTAGTGCATTATTTCCACGTAATTTAATGTTAACGATGAACTAAAGTGAATATGGTATGTCTTATAAAACAGCAAATACAATTAAGAGAAACAAAGCAGAAAAACACAACAAAAAGGCAGTGTGAAACAGGGTTTTAATTGTGATTTAAAATAAATAAGAGTGGTAGCATACCTGTTGTTTTCTTGGAGTTAAATTCCGTGAAATTGTGCATAGTTTACATGACTGAATAACAAAGTATTCAGTCAATCATTCAGGTTTGACATACACAGAGGCTCCATGAAGGTGTCACTGTGGGCCTACATTAGATAGTGTTTTTTCAGATCTACTATTTTGTTTCAAGATATGTTGCTCATTCATTCTCCTGATGTCAAGTTTAAAAACAAAAAAAAAATATTATTGAATAAAGTAGAAATAATGTACACTACTATGTGGATCTAAAGGTAATGCTGTTCATCACATGTTTTGCAGCCTAGCCTAGGGAAATGTTTCTCAACCTTTTTAATCCCAAGGACACACTTTTCATTGCTCAAAAATATCAGGTCTCTCTCTCTCTCTCCTCTCTCTCTCTCTCTCTCTCTCTCTCTCTCTCTCCTCTCTCTCTCTCTCTCTCTCTCTCTCTCTCTCTCTCTCTCTCTCTCTCTCTCTCTCTCTCTCTCTCTCCCGCAACCACTGTCGCTAAAAATATCTACAAGTTTACAACACAATAGTGAACATTGACTGCCTGACACTTATGCCATTTATGACCACTCATTACCAAACAGAGAATCTACACACTGGCTTCCATTGTCTCCAAGTATCACCAATTTACACATTCTAGTATCTCGTTGTTAATTTACACCATTCATTCTCAAAGTACTCTCACAGTCTAAAGGATCCTCAATTTACTTGTCCTCTCTGTGCTGATGGAGTTGCTGAGATAACACAATGGAGGACAGATGCCCACTCCCAGTAAAACACATGAATACAGTTGTCACCACATGCAGTGATGTGGTCTTTTAGATTGATCTTGGTACTTGTAAAAGCCATAGATGCTGTAGGTTGTGCATCCCTAGTTCCAAGTTACGTGAGATGTTAATGTGAGAGGAAAAAATGTTTTTAAGGGTTCCAACTTGAGATAAGCGAGGCTGTGCTGTCACACAACACAATAATGCACAATGACAATGACAATTAGGGCTATTTATAAAATGCAAATGTACCACCATGAAAATGTACCACCGAACAGAGGCTCTACATACTTGTCTCCAAGTATCACCAATTTACCCATTCTAATATCTTGTCGTAGATCTACACCATTCATTGTGATTCATTCTGAAAGTACTTTCAAAGGACGCTCAATTTGATTTACATCAGGCTACACATTTGCATATATTTTATTTCTGCAACCCACAGCTTCTGCAACCCTCATCTATATACTGCTAGTGTATTAGTTTTATACTTCCAGTACACTTTCAAGTATACCCTTAGTATACTACTAGTTTAGTTGTTATACTTAAGTATACTAATCTCTTCTGCTAATAGTACATTTGAGTATATTTAAAGGTGTACTGTCTAGAAGTATATTATACTCCTAGTAAGCCTTTAAGTATTACCATAGCATACTACGTGTACTTCTAACTTTGCTTACCACTTTGCCTATATCATACTTACAGTACACTACACTGTTTACTTAGCATACTACCAGGGGCGGCCTTAAGGATCGGAGGGGGGGGGGGGGGGGGGGGGGGGGGGCTTTCATGAAGTCATCATATTAATAATTAAATAAAAGATTGATTTATTAACTATAAAACAACGGCCGCTCCGGCCCATTTTGGTCCGCGGCCCACACGTAAAGGATCCTCAATTTGATCTACATTAGGCCACACCGTTGCACAATTTCTACAACCCACAGCTGCATTTTTGTGTCATGATTTGTTCTGTCCTGAATGAATTTGATAACTATTTAATGTTGGCAATAGAGTTCATTTCCCATAAACCTTATCTAGTTGTATTTTTTTCTGGATTATACCAAGACTCCCATTGAGTACCATACACCATTTTCATGTTTAATGTTAACATTCATAAAATAGGTATACCAGCAACTGAGGTGTTATATTGAGACTTGACAAACTCCAATATGACCTTAGAAGACAAGTCGCAGTGATCATTAAATGCCACTGTTTAAACAGATTCGACAATACACTTTTAGGCCTGGCCTAAGGTTTTTGAAAAACCTAAAACATTTATATAGCAGCATCCAAAATGTGAATGGTAATGATGTGTAATCACTATTCAAAATCAAAGTAACAAAAAGGCTATGGACACCATTCACAAAAAATCTGGTCAATATTCAAAAAGAGTGACCTAGGGTTCACATTCCTGTTTTATGCACATTTAAAGTAGGACTTGTATACAAAGGGTTAACCAACAAGTCCAGCAAAGCACACAGTGTCACATCCTGTAAATGTGTGTAATGCAACCAGATTGTCACCAAGGTTTATTCCCAAACCAAGGTTGCAAACTTATGTTCATTGTGCGTGTGTGTTAAACTAGTTAAATCACCCCTGATTCTGTGATGTTTAATTTCAAGGGGGAGCCATTGTGGGTTTGGCTGGTATGGCTACCAGGAGTGTGTTTGTGTTTGTGGCTGTTGTTATATTATGATTTTCCTCATGTTCAATTTGTCCGTCCATGGTACAAACATCAGAAATGTTCATACAAGTGAATTATTTAGAGTCCAGACAATGATTAATTATATAGTCATAACATAATCAGATTTTTAGCCTAAACCACTATTCAGATACTCTACTCACTCATTTTTGGCATTCCCGGATGTCTTACGAACATAATGATACCACGTGTGCCTTTTGATGGCAAAGATAGTTTGTCCAGCCCATCAGGCCAGGTGTGAGTACTACTTCACAGTCACAGAATACCTCCCTCCCCCCAATGATATTCATGTTTGATAAAATGCAGAATTTAGTATAATACACTACACTATTATACAATTCTATGAATTACAATCTTTTTTAGGTTATGTACAAAATGAACTTTTCTTTCATGAAAACCGAAGTACATCTTTTATAATGTAATGTCACTATATTGTCACTTCCTATAAAAGATAACATTTCAAGAGATTCTCATTTTTAACAACTTTTATGACCAATATATATATATATATATATATTTATATATATATATATATATATATATATATATATATATATATATATATATATATATATATATATATATATATATATATATATATATATAGTCTCAGCTTTATTTCAACTATTTTCTGACTGAGAGAGGTTCAATAATGAGAGAGAACCATCAGTTCGAAGTAGAATGATTAATTTGGATTTTGAAAACTGTATTTTCACATGTGATCATAAATGGAGTGATAACACACATAACGCTACCACAGATGCAAGTACTAGTTTCTAGTACTAGGGGTGTATACCTATCCAAAAATCACTATGAGAATTATTCACCTTTTCGGTACCGATGACCCCAAAAATGTTCCCATTGCTTCTGTCTGCTCCTTTTATTTTTATTTATTTATTTTTTCCTCTAAGAAAGACATTTGCAATGTTGGATTTTGTTGGCTTTGTTTTCAGGTGCAGTTTGTGGGATTGGAGACTATTATTATTCCAATTTTCAAAGGTGGGAGTTGAGAACTTGGGAAAGTAATAACATAATATGTAATATATTACTCTTTGATTCCTGTAATAAGTAAAGAAGTTATGTGCAGTTTTGAGTTTCCTACAGTACATGAAGGCGTCCTAAATTAGATTATTGTTAGACTGCACTTTTTTGCAGATGTACTATCTTGTTTTGAGATATGTTTCTCATGCATTCTCTTGATATTAAGATTAAGAACAACAGATAGTAATGATTCAAGTATACTACTATGTGGGCCTTAAAGTAAGGCTGTTCATCACATGTTTGGCAGCCTAGCAAAACATACCCCAACACCTGAAAATGAAAATATACAAGCTCACAACACAATAGTTTTTAATGACAATGACATTATGCTTTTTATAAAATGCAGATGTACCAGTACTGTACTTAGTACTTAACAGATAATGTACATTGTCTCCATGTATCACCAATGTACACATTCTAGTATCTTGTCGTTGATCTACACCATTCATTCTCAAAGTACTAGTTGATTTACATCAGGCTACACAATTGTATATATTTTACGTCTGCAACACACAGCTGCATTTTTAAAGGTATAATTAGTTTTGTCCAGAATTTCTTCTTTAACTATTTAATGTTCGTGATAGAGTGGTAATACTGTTCCCTTGAACATACACAGAGGCTACATGAAGGTGTCACTGTAGGCCTAAATTACATTATTGTTAGACTGCACATTTCTGATGTGATATTAAGTTTAAAAATAAAAATAAATAAAATAAAAGTGACATTATTGAATGAAGTAGAAATAATGTACACTACTGTGTGGATCTAAAGGTAATGCTGTTCAATTTGGCAGCCTGGCCTAGGACATTGTTTCTCAACCTTTTTTAATCCCAAAAAACTCCTGAAGCTAAAACATCTACAAGATTACAACACAATAGTGCACATTGACCGCCTGACATTTATGCTATTTATAAATTGCAGATGGCCCACTCATTACCAAACAGAGTGTGTACACAATGGCTTCTATTGTATAGAAGTACCACCAATTTACACATTCTAGTATCTCGTTGTTAATGTACACCATTCATTCTCAAAGTACTCTCATAGTCTAAATGATCCTCAATTTGATTTACATCAGGCCACACAGTTGCATAATTTCTGCAACCCACAGCTGCATTTTGTATCATGATTTGTTCTGTCCAAAATGATTTTGGTAACTATTTAATGTTGGCAATAGAGTGACATTCATTTCCCATACACCTTATCTAGTTGTATTTGTTTATTTTATTTGATCTGGATTATACCGAGACCTGCATTGAGGACCATATGCCATTTTTATTTTTAATGTTAACATTCATAAAATAAGCATACAAGCAACTGAGGTGTTATATTGAGACTCGACAGACTATGAATATGACCTAAGATGATAGGCTACAAGTCTCAGTGATCATTAAATGCCACTGTTTAATCGAATTCAACAATGCACAATTAATGATGTGTAATCCCCATTACACCACTAATCAAAATCAAAGTGACAAAAGGCTATGCACACTATGCACAATAGCAATCAAAACAATCACACTGTGTAGAGTGACAAAGGGTTCACATTCCAGGGATGTTTTTTGCACATTTAAAGTAGGACTTGTATACAAGGGTTTAACCAAAATGTGCATACATTACATGGGAAAGTGAACAGCCTGTCCTGCCAGTCAGCACACTTCTTTGTCACACAAATAGACCTCAAGAAGGAACATTTGGCCTCTAGACTAGACCTCTTGTCTTCACAACACACACATGTTAATTTGATCTTCAAACACCATCTATATAATGACTCTCAATACTAGTAATGCAAATGCTGAATGGGAATCTCTGACGTGTTACTCTGTCATACAGACAAGAAGCCACCTAGTTAAACTTGGTGAGTTTAATCAACATTTAGTTCTGGATATTGTTTTTTATAGTAATAAAGTAATTAAAGGAGGGATAACACACATCTCTATATTACTATATATCATATTGCACATGCCTCTCAAGCTTATTTCAAGCTGTGGTAACTCAAATAACAACTGCATATAACCAGTCCAGGGCATTTCTTGTTTCTTGTTTCTGAAGCACTTTAGCTGCAGTATAACTTTGGCCTTGGCCCAGTCAGATTCAAACATTGTTATATTTATTTGCCATTGCATGGGCATTCTATTATCCTATGTAATGCACCAAAAGACTACTGTATAATAGGCTACCCATAATAATTAAGATCACAAATGGGTCAAGAGCAAATGCAAGAAACAGAGAAACAGCCAGATTAAATTTAGAGGACATACATTTTGGCATGATGCAAAGCAAGGTTTAATCACACCAAAACTAGTTCTATGGAGTTTCATGGATAACACAATGGAGGATGAGTCAATGTACACAATGTACACAGACTGATGCATTGCAGGGGAACACAAACTCCAACACAAAGTCACCACCATACTCATACATACTCATTTCCCTGAACACTCTCAGGCCAAGAGAAGAGCTACAACAAGGTCATTTACAGTATGTACAGGCTGTCCTGCCAGCCAGCACACTTCTTTGTCACACAAATAGACCTCAAGAAGGACCATTTGGCCTCTAGACTAGACCTCTTGTCTTCACAACACACAGATAGAATGTTAATTTGATCTCACACCTAACTGTGCTTCAAACATCAAGTATACAATGACTCTCAATACTAGTAATGCAAATGCTGAATGGGAATCTCTGACGTGTTACTCTGTCATGCAGACAAGAAGCCTCCCAGTTAAACTTAACTTCTGTTGAGTTTAATCAACATTTAGTTCTGGATATTGATTATTAAAGTAATAGAATTTTGGACACATGGGTCAACAGCAAATGAAAGAAACAGATGCAGTCCCACTCCCAGTCAAAGATGTGAATACAAAAGTCACTACATGTCGTGATGTAAATAGAATTTCAATGAGCCAATGCATGGTCTTTTAGATTGGTCTTCTTACTCGTCAAAGCCATAGATACTGTAGGTTGTACATTCCATAAAGTTGTGTCTAGATCATTTCACAACCATCAGGCACAATGAGCTTGGGGAAGGAACAGCTGTTTGTGGTGAAAAGTAGCTGGATGGGAGATGCAGTTCCATATAGAAATATAGTCAATACAATTCAATTCAATTCAAATGGCTTTATTGGCATGAGAAAACATATGTTCGCTAAAGCAAGAACATAACAGCAAGAAATACAATATAACAAGAAAACACAACATAACCGAAGCAGGGAAGCGTAATACAGCAGTAAAACAATGTATCAATACACAATGTACACGGACTGATGCAGTGCAAGGGAACACAAACTCCAACACAAAGTCACCTCCATACTCATACAGTTTTAATCGTTTCCCTGAACACTCTCGGAGCTACAACAAGGTCAATTACGTTATGTACAGTCTACTTGCAATGAATCCAAACATGAATCAAAAACTACCATCATTCACACTATTATATAACATTTAACACTATTATAACACTATTAAATGGATGAGCTAATCTCGTCATAGTGTTCACACTAAACTCTGGCCTTTCTCGCCAGTGTGAATTCTCTGGTGTGCTTTAAGGTTGTCCAATCGAGAGAAGTATTTTACACAATGACCACATCCATAGGGTTTCTCGCCAGTGTGAATTTTCTGGTGTGTTTTAAGGCTGGACAATTGAGCGAATTTTTGTCCACATTGCTCACATCCATAGGGTTTCTCTCCAGTGTGTACTCTCTGGTGTCGTTTAAGGCTTTCCATTTGAGAAAACTGCTGTCCACACTGATCACACCCATAGGGTTTCTCGCCAGTGTGAATTCTCTGGTGTTTTTTAAGGCTGCCCATGCAAGAGAAATGTTGTCCACACTGATCACATCCATAGGGTTTCTCGCCAGTGTGAATTTTCTGGTGTTTTTTAAGGTGGGCCAATTGAGAGAAGTGTTTTCCACAATGATCACATCCATAGGGTTTCTCTCCGGTGTGAATTCTCCGGTGTTTTTTAAGGTTGGCCAATTGAGAGAAGTGTTTTCCACATTGATCACATCCATAAGGTTTCTCTCCAGTATGTACTCTCTGGTGGCATTTAAGGCTGTACATGTGAGAAAAGTGTTGCCCACACTGATCACATCCATATGGTTTCTCCCCAGTATGCACTTTATGGTGGTCTTTAAGGCTAGCTATTTGAGAAAAGTGTTGTCCACAGTGATCACATCCATAGGGTTTCTCTCTTGTATGTACTTTCTGATGGCTTTCAAGGTTTCCCTTTGTAGAGAAATGTTGTCCACACTGATCACATCCATAGGGTTTCTCTCCGGTGTGAATTCTCTGATGTATTTTAAGGCTGGCCATGCTGGGGAAGCGTTTTCCACACTGATCACAGCTGTGGTTCTTTTGCTTAGCTGAGCTTCTTTGTCCATTCCCCTCTGGTAGACCAGGGAAGCCAGACTGATTCAACACTGATTGGAAACAATAAAAAAGGAAATGTTGTTTAGGGGTACTTAATGGTACTTAACCTACAACCCATCAACTAGTTAATTGGGCTCATAGCAAGCATTTTGTTAAACCCATGCCAATATTAAATCAAAACACATGAAAAATACTAAATTAAAACAAATCTTGAGAAAAGTAAGTAACTTACAGAGGTCTTGATGATCATCCTGCTGAGCAGAATTGTTCTTGGTGGGGTTCAGAGAGTTCATCTTCACTTGAAGTCTGGAGTCCACAATCAATCCTGGAGGAGTTGTGGGAAACTGACCAAGAACATATGCTTCTTATAGCCTGAGATGGAACCATTCACTGCTTGAATTGATTGGTCAAAGGGGAGAACAATAGAAGCATCTCTCCACCAACCACAACAAACATTTGCATATGCTTATACTCAGGTCATTTGCTCCACCCCTTTCTCCTCCCAGGTCATGATTCATACATGCTTACAGAAATCAACTGTTAACAGTGTAGGCTTCATATGTTCAGGTTTCATTGACACATTGATATCATTTAGTAATATGTGAAGAAAGCATGGATAATGGGAAATGAGTATACATGTGTATCCAAAAGTAAGGACACTGTCAGAGTCAAAGCCCTAAATGTACCATAATCATTTTGCAAGCCATAATGTTACTTGGATGACCAAAAGAAACTTTAAATGATTACCATTACAATTTGGTTTAAAGGTAGGGGAAGTGATTTGAAATTCATGGTGTAGTACCAGCTTGGTGCACTAGGGGCCCCCAAAAGTAGCTACACTATGTGAACCTGCTGCTCGCTCCTGATTGGAGGAGAATTGTGGTGACCTGGGGAACTTTTATTAGCTCCTCTGCTAACGTGGGGGAGGGGGAAACTCCATATGTGGTTTCCACACCTTATAATAAAGCATTTTAACAGAAAAAAAATATTTTTGGGTGATATCTGACAAAAGTGAAATCACTTCCCCTACCTTTGAGGATTATAGATTGACCTAATTCACAACCTAACAAAGTGCTGGATTGCTCCCCCATTAATGTGCAAGCTTTGTGTCTCAAGTTATTTAAGTGTGTGTGTGTGTGTGTGTGTGTGTGTGTGTGTGTTGTGTGTGTGTTGTGTGTGTGTGTGTGTGTGTGTGTGTGTGTGTGTGTGTGTGTGTGTGTGTGTTAGGCTGTGCAACAGTGACACTTGCACCATTTAAAAAAGTAGTTTAGGGAAAAGAGCGAAAGTGTGTCTAAAGAGCACTACAAAAAAAAAATAGAAGTAACATGTGTTGATGTGGCATTAATCAAGTAGTGAATGTTGATCTCACCTTATTTACCCGTGGCTGTTGGTCCACAGCTGGGTTTGTGGCGATATAGTACCCTGAACTTGAAGCAGCTACCTGCACTTGGCTGTCCACATTAGACCGGCATTTTTCTGGGCTGCTCAGTTTCAGTTCAGTTTCTTTGACATATGTGACCGAGCCATTGTCTGTAAAAAATAAAACATACAGTATAGTCAGAATTTGATATCAAATGCATATTTGGGCAACACACATGTCCTGTGTAGTAGTAGTTTCTATAGTTAGAGACTACAGTATAATATACAGTATATGCCCTGTCTCACTGTCTGTTTAGCTTTCACTACTTAGTTGTAGCTTAGCACCTTCACCTCACCCTCACATCTTGCCCCTGGCTGTCAAGGTTACTGTTGCGCTATGTTTCTATGCGACTGGTACATTCCAACAGACCGTCAGCACAGCCGGAGGCATAAGTCAGCCTGCCGTAAGCTCGGCTATAACTGCAGTCACAGCCAGCATAGTACGTCACACCAGTAGGTACATCCCAGGAATACCCGTTTCGCCCGAGAGACAACGCAGGGCGAAGCAGGCATTCCTGGCTAAATGTGGGTTCCCTGGCGTTCTCGGCGTAGTTGATTGCACACATGTTTTAATTCGGGCTCCGGATTGGAACAGTGGCGCTTATGTGAACCGCAAGGGAACCCTCTCCATCAACGTTCAGGTGATTTGCGATGCACAGCAATACATCTTAAATGTGTACGCAAATCATCCTGGAGGTAGCAGTCGGTCATTCCAGCAGTCTTCGAGAGGAACCCTCCTCTCGATGGGTGGCTGCTGGGTGACAACGGCTATCCATTAAAGTCGTGGTTGATGGTGCCGTACACAATGCCAACTCGTGTGCGAGAGATGGCTTTCAATAGAAGCCACTCTCGTGCAAGAGTTGTCATTGAGCGAACATTTGGCCTGCTCAAAATGCGGTTTCGCTGCTTGACAGGTCAGGTGGGACCTTACAGTACGCCCCTCAGAAGGTAGCATCATTCGTTGTGGTGTGTTGTGTTCTGCACAACATGGCCCTCCTGTCATGGAATGAGGCTGAACATCAGCGAGGGGACATTAAGGAGACTACGGCGTATGCAAGCTGAACTGCAGGTGCCGGCTCCGGCTGATGTACGGTAGTGCCAGCAGTAGCCGGGGCAGTGAGGGATCGGTTGTCAGTGGAGCTACAACGCCGCTAAGCCACGTCATCTGCAGCCATATGCCTATACCAACTGGACGACCTGGTCAGTAGCAGTGTTGGGAAGTGGGAATATTACTTTGTCTTTTTAAAATATTACTTATCATTACCTCAATTTTAAAGTAGACTAATAGGCCTCTATTAATATTAGGCCTAGTATTAGGAAACTCTTTATAAAATATAAAGGCCTAGTGCGGCAATGCAGAAGTAAATGCATAATAATAAGATTTCTGTCAAGTACCGGCAATATATTCACTTTACAAGTCAATGCATTTTGGTAATATAGCCTAGTTACGTATAGTGCACATGCATGTCCCAACACTGGTCAGTATGGCTAATTATTGCCAGCATGCAGCCTTATAAAGGTCTACCCCCAGTGATTTAGAATGAAGAAGGAAATCAGTTCCACCAGCCCGACGGTAACTTTCGTTACATTTCAGGCGGGAGAGATCGATCGTTCCGTGCGCGGTTCCAATACTGCGCAGTTCCAATATGCTGCCATCACAGGGAAGGGGGTACGACTGCCATGTTTTATCATCATTTATTATAATTAATAAATCATATCATTACAGAAAAACAAAAAAGAAACTTTAACTTAAATCGTTGTTGACACTTAAATAATACATAAACGACTGCAACAACAGTAGACCAGAATCATGTCTGTTGATAAGCTTCACAGAAAGGATACCCTAAGCCCAGGTACCTACCTCCAGGGGTTCGACCACCAACACTGATGGTAACAAACTTGGCACCGCTTTAGGTTTCAGACGCGCACCGCAGTAGTCAGTCGTCTGAAAGTGGTCGCTGCATATCTTCAGTCTTTTCTTTAAAACGTCGCGGACAGTCACTTTTTTGAGGCCAATGGCACCCAGCCATGTTTGGCACAAAGCATGAAGCCGTGGGAAGTTATGAAAGTGTACTTTCACGTTAATTTTTGCTTGGACATTTGTACACGATGGTACAATGCAACGCATGGTTGGTTGTTGACTTGCTGACTGCCAAACCAAAAGAAAGTAGATCAGCTGACTGCCCGCGCTGGCGGAAGTGGAAACCGTTACCACGCCACTACTTTGAGTTGCGTTCTGAATGTGCTACAGAAAATAGTTCTTACATTATACGGTTAGAAATTGAACATAAAGTAAGTTTTCGAAAATTGAGGGCCTTCTCACACATTACAAGGTTTATATCTGTCAACAGTTCCATGGACGTTTTTTTTAAAAGTAAGTCTAAAGTGGAGTTTGAAGATGAATGGGTGTCAATGGGCGTGGGGGCGGGGCCGGGGGTCATTTTATTTACAAACTAATATATCTTAATATTAAACATAGTGACATAAAAACTGTCTGGGGGGTTCACTTAGGCCCAAATACACTAGGAAATGAGCCGAACATGCCTGAAAGTGTAGTATCCCTTTAAGTAGTTTGGTTCATTTTGTGGGGCGCACTGGAGTCACTTGGTAATAACAAAAAAAATCCATATAATATATATATATATTATATATATATATATATATATATATATATATATATATATATATATATATATATATATATATATATATATATATATTAGATTAACCCGTTTCTAAAATATCCCTCTTTTCTATGTTGAACATTCCATCATAGAGGTATGTTGTATGTTTTTGTTTATATAATGATGGGCACCCACAAAAATAGTAAGTACGAGGGGCTGCTTGTACAGTACAAGTCTCATTTGGTAAATTTACTTTTAATGCATGGCCGTGGTGTCCCCCACAAAATGACTCAAACTATTTCATATTGATGGAATCCAGAGCAGAAATCCACCACAGGACTTTTATACAACTTGAATGCATAAAGTGTCTGTGTTTTTCATGTTATGTTGGCTACTGATTGACATGTGTACTACTAATTCAGAATAATGTTGTTCATTTATATTTTTTTGTGATGTCTCTTGTAGTTCAGAGCCCGGAGGATGTGGTCCACCGCTACAAAGAAGTACTGAAGGTCTTCAAACAAAACCAAAGTTTGAGCAACACGTGCGAAATATTACAAATTGACCGAAACACAATTGGCTTACCAGCAGTTATTGCCGATAATTTCATCGCTGGAGAGGATGGAGGGTACGGGGGACTTCCCCAAATTAAAGAGAAGCAGACCTTGTCAGATTTTTCCAAGGTCTGCAAGGATTTCCTGGAAACAGACATTCCTCTGCAGGAAAAAAAATAAAAACGATGAAAAAGGCCACAGAGCTGCTGCCAATCGCACACAAATCTAGGAAGTGATTTTGATTTGTTTGTGTTTTTGATTTTGTTTTGCACTGTTTTTTGTTTTATTCAAAGTTTACAAATTGTCTAAATGATGCAAATGTTTTTATTTTCAAGTTTTTATATTTTTGTTAAATGATGCAGGTTTTGCACTATTTTATTCTGAACTATTTTGCACTGTTGTGAGGAATCGGATGCAAACCAAGTAGTTACATACAAATAGATACCTACAGGTTATTACCCAGTACTGGGAATATTTTTTTTGTTAAATGATGCATGTTTTACACTGTTGTTTGACACTGTTTTGACAAAAATAAATAAATAAATAAATAAATAAATAAATAAATAATAAATAAATAAATAAATAAATAAATAAATAAATAAATAAATAAATAAATAAACAAATAAATAAATAAATAAATAAATAAATAAATAAATAAATAAATAAATAAATAAATAAATAAATAAATAAATAATATTAAAATGCCATCCTGTTTTGCAAATGTCCGTTTTCCCCGAGTTGTGATGGATAATTTGATAATTTTTGCATTTGGACTTTGTAGTTGATGGCTGGTAATAGTGTTTTGCGAACTCTGTGGTTGTTTCCTTTTTCTCCTCACAGCAAATTACAGATGCACTGTGCTGTCCACGGCTAGGGGTAGGAGCAGAGAGGATGCCCAGTTCCATGATCTACGACAAAGATGGCTGTTGGGGTTGGGATTTTACTGTTGTTTCCATGTTCAACATAGCCGATGTACAAGCTCACTATGTGTTGAGCTTATATTTTCAGTATGCAGTCAAGCATACAATGGCATGTCTTTTATTTCTTCTGGATCTCTTCTCCATTAGTCCCTTCCCCCCTAAACATTTTTGTCACATAGCTTTCTGTTATGATGATATATCATGCAGTACAGTGACACGCTGTGTGGAACTGATTGATGAAGATATAGTCGGCAAGGTAAACCAAAAGGTGGTGACGTCAAAATGCTCCTGGCCCTGCCCCTTGGTCAAATTTTAGCATTATGGCCCGCCAGTCAAATAGTTTGCCCACCCCTGGTCTAAATTGAGCCATACGTAACCAGGGGCGTCATGTTGAGCTGTGAGCTTGTATATCTGCTAGTCTTGAAAAGTTGTGAAAATGTGTGCAAATGTGTGCGAATATATATTTTTAAGCAAAAATGTAACCAATATGACTATAGTAACTACTATTTAAATTTATTTTTAGTTTGAGTCTACAAGAAACTAAAACAGCTGAATGACCCGCGAACATGGTGAGAGGCATTAGCACATTTCAACATAATATGCAGGGGTTGACACTAAGGTCTCCGAGACACTTGCCCATCGGTCAAGTGCAAATCAGGTTCTACTTGCCCTCAGGTCATGGTCACTTGCCCCCCCAGGTTCCAGGTGGTCTCCAGTTAAGTTGGTTAAGCAGATGTAACTCTTGAGAACGTAAAAATGAAACCAAATGGACCCTTGCGGGTCAACAATAAAGGTTTACATCACTGAAACACGTCACAAAAACATTGTTGTAAACTGTAAAACACACATTAACCATTGCGTTATACATGGGCTATTTGAAAGAAGCCGACCTGTAAGCTCACAGCGCATCGTAAAGCGATGTGCTGAGCTTGCAGATCTGCTAGCAGACAGTTTAGTACTTATCACCACTGCATGATGGCATACAAATTAAATAGATAAATATTAGTGATGAAAATATCCATGTTTCTATGCCCATTTTTCTGAAGCCCTCTCTGTGTTGACAGCAGGGACCTGCACTGTTAAATACTAGGATGGGGTGGTCTGCTGTGTCCAGAAACAAAACATTAAAGATGGAGTGCCATGAATTTTTTCTACCCTAAAACATGATCATCAGGTATTAATGTTATATAAAAAGTAAGATTTTTTTCCCAAAAACTGTACAGTGTTTGTTAAACTGTCATTTTTATGATTCCACCCTACCAGTTCATTAAGTATGTCTGGTTTGCCTGGTGGGTGGTGATGGGTGGAGATCCACCTGAACTGAAGTCACGCCTACAGCTTTAGTTGGATGATAAATGGGAGGAGTTAGGGGAGGGGCTGAACACATGATGTCACTATATTTAAGTTTTTTTCATTGGCACGTTTGACTGGAATGGTTCAGCCCCCAGGAAGAAACCCTAAATACAAAGGGAAGACATCATTGCACATAAAAAACACACCAAAGGGTCTATTTACATACTGTCACCTCTTAAACATGTACAAAATTGGAAAAAATACAAAAATCACGGCACCCCCTCTTTAAAAAAGCAGCCAAAAAACAAGACCAAGTACTCCAGGTAGGTTGACAACAAAGACAAAATCCATTTAGTGAAAACAAATGTACTGTAAGAGCAAATGTACTCAACCCACCTTCATACCATTGGCTCTAACTCCAATCAATCATTCTAAATCGATCCTATAAGGAATTGAGCTCAGATCATGACAGGAGTGCTCTATCCCTTGATGTTTCAGTTTCATCTCACTGTCATGTTGCAAGGAGGCGAGCCAAAACCTCTGGCATCATCTGTCAGTGACAGTGGAAATCTTTAGCTTTGGCTTTGGCTTTGCCTTTAAAACCACCATAAGCCTGAAACCAAGTTTCTGCCCCCATTTTATTTTCAATAAAAATTGATTGTATGATAATTAAATGTACCAAATACCATTTTGTCAGTGCTGCTAGCATCACTTGCTGCTTCACTGGTTGAACTGCAACTACTGCAGGCCATTGGCTTCCGGCTTCCAGGAATCCCTGCATTTCCTTCACTGGCAGTTCTAAAAACAGAAATTATACATCAAATTTATACAATTGCGGTATATGAGTCATTCCACAGATTTGGACTAGCCCACAATATTAAGGACATCTTCAGCTATAAGAAAAACATAATTCCCCATCTCAGGAATTCAATATTTTTTAATATACCTTTTAACATGATAATTGATAACGTAGTTGAGCCAATTAAGTTAATTTTTGATTTTTGTACTAAACATAGAGACTACTCTAACTGAGTTGAGTAAGAGGAGAAGACTTGGCATGCCTGAGGTTACGGAATCAGATATAATGTTTATCTTTATAACTAATTTTATAACTAATAATACAATTATAACTAATTATATCTTTAGAACTAATTGTTTTATATCATTATTTCATGTAACAGTTGAGCTGTTATGATTTACAAGCACACGTGACAGTACAAAATGCCTCAAACGATAACAATTAACAATATCTCAATAACAAATCAAAAGCATTTATAAAAATGTCGACAGCAGTTAATGTCTGCCCTTGATATTTAGTCTGCAGTATTTCTCATTATGAAGGCCCAGGTTTGATTTGGATTATGTATAACTTACTGTATTGTATCAGTAGACACAATCTAACAGTCTAACATGCTACTGTTGTCTTGACAATACGACATGGAGCACAAATGGAGTCAGGGCAGTTGGCTAATCAGTGCAGCACAAGTAACACCATGGACATTAGTAAAGTTACAAATAGTTGTAGACACTTGGGAGATGCCAAATTCCACTTAATTGACGAACACTTCACTTTGAAGCCGGATCCTGATATCTGTGCTGCTTGTCAACATAACTTTTTTTTTTCTTTTAAGATGTTCCTGGGGAAATCTAAAGTCAAGGTTCCTGCCAGACTCTTCTGGCGACCGAACACACAGAAGCTCTAGCTCTTGGTACACTCAAGACCTGGCCACGCTCCTGTTTGGAAAAGAGACGCTTGCTAACTCAACACTCATCGGGAAGGGGAAGAAGGGAGCGATTAAACGTCAGTTGGACCCAGAAAAACTGGAAGCTTTAATAGGGAGAGATGATCGTTATTATCCATTCACATTAAGTATTTATTGTCCTGTCAATTAATGTGTATTAAAGTCCTACACACACTTCCCTCCTGTATTATTTGACAGTTTGCAGGGAGAAGGCATTGTTCATAGCCTGGCCCAGTACCTTAAAGAAACACTACATTATTTGTTTTCCTCCTGTCATTCAAAGACTGGCTTCCCTGCCTTTAGGGTGGTTGGTGCTGGTTGAAAATCACTGTGAAGACTGCCACTATGATACCACCCATCCCAAAAACTGCTGTGGTGGAGAGGGACTTCAATCTGAATAATAAAGTGAAAAGAAATGACAATTCAGACTGAGATCAGACTTATGTTTTGTTATTAAAATAAATAAATTAATTAATAAATAAAAAATCTGAGGTGTTCTTTGAAGATGTGGACTTCCAATGAATTGGATTTAAAATATATTTTCCATGTGTGCTTTTAAATGTCCCATTAAGTTATTATTCAAGTGCATTTTTAGTATGGATGAAAATATGGACTTCCAATGTATGTAATGGATTTAAAATATATTCCATGGGTACTTTTAAATGTCACATTAAGTTATTACATTCAATTGCATTTTAGTGTCATGGCTGGCTCTTAGCCATAGCAACATGGAGGGGCAAGAGACATGGTCAAGATGTAACAATAATGTATTATAATTAGGCGTAAATGAACAAAAGCTAAATTAGGAGAATTAATCAAACTGAAATCAAACAATATCAAATGAACTTAAGGCAAAAAGGATCCTATGAGGTGTGGAGTCAGGATGTCAGTGGTGTATGGATGTGTGGAGCATGGTGAGGTGCATGTTGGAGGGAAAGAATAGCACATAAAGCATGGAGCAAACAAAAAGCAGGGAGTGGTGGCTGTCTGGCTGTCTGCCTCCCCTGGAGCTCACTCTTCTACTGGCACCTGCTGGCTTTTATAGGCTGTGGGAGGCACCGGGCCCAGGTGACTCCCAATCACCTATTATCAAAGCCACACCCAGGCTCACCTATTGGGGAAGGTGGTTAACAGGCACCAAGATCTACCACGCCATCTTGAAGAACCCGCAAAATCATTTTGCGAAAACAGAATAGTTTAATGGGCCTAAACTGCTGCGCCCTAATAGGCCAATAATAAAGGTGAGAATATGCACCCTGTTCAGGGTCCGCCCCCGTGTGTGTGTGTGTGTGTGTGTGTGGGGTGTGGTGTGTGTGTGTGTGTGTGTGTGTGTGTGTGTGTGTGTGTGTGTGTGTGTGTGTGTGTGTGTGTGTGTGTGTGTGTGTGTGTGTGTGTGTGTGTGTGTGTGTTCTGGGGCTAACACACCTAACAAACAGTACAGCAGTAGGATGGCGTGTCAGCCAGGTCCAACCACAGAGTCAACTTTCAAGAGGTCCGGATGGAGGCTCTAATAGCTACATCTCTACATAAGAGACAGTTTCATAGTTTTGTTGTTGTTGGTCAGGATTGAAGTAGCAATAAATACATTCACATGAAAAGGAAACATTGGAGAGAGAGAGAGAGAGAGAGAGAGAGAGAGAGAGAGAGAGAGAGAGAGAGAGAGAGAGAGTGAGTGTGTGTGTGTGCACACGCGCGCCCACTCGCCCAGGTTTATAACAATTAAGTTCAATCTACAATCTATAATGTATTTCCCCACAAAAAATGGCCAAAATAACAAAAAAGGCCAAAATCGGCGCCTGAGAAGCAGGGCCCCTAGTAAAAAACCTGCTTGGAGGCCAGAACGGGCACTGTACTCTATAATGACGTTATCATAGAAATATGATAATTGTTAATATGTCTTTCTTTCTTTTATTTCTTTAGTACACCCGTCTCGTGTCCCGACCATCAGCGATGCTCTTGCAATATGACACGAAGGACTGCATTTTATGCAAAACGAAGGAAGGCAAGCTGCACCCCAAGCAAACTGAAGGCCACCTTCATAAACACATAGCCCAAAGCTGCCATTACCAACTCAAAGATGGAAACTTTTTTTTTTTTTTTTTTTTTTTTTTTTTTTTTTTTTTTTTACATTTAATATAAACGTCATGGTAAAGTGGTATTTCCACAATTCCATTCAAGAATTGGAACTTTCGTTAAAAAGGAACCCTGCATATGAGACAAATAATTGATAAAAACTGTACATTATACTTGCCCTCTGTAACTACAGTACAATTGAACATTTAACACAAATAGAATAAGCTCTATAGCAGGGGTTTTTCAACCTTTTTCATACCAGGGCCCACCATTTATTCAGCATTTGAGCCACGGACCACCACTTGAGGACATTTTAGACCCACAGACCCCAAAACTAAAGATTTCTTTTGCTTTTGTCCATCTTCTAGTTGTGTGGACTTGGGCTAATTCAGAGCGTGAATATTTTAACTCTTGAGAGTGTAAAAATGAAACCAAATGGACCCGCAAGGGTCCATTTGGTTTCATTTTTACGTTCTCAAGAGTTACATCTGGTTAACCAACTTAGCTGGGGACCACCTGGAACCCTCTCAGGGACCACTGGTGGTCCCCGGACCACCTGTTGAAAACCGCTGCTCTATAGTTTAAAAATAATTAATGTAATGTTATCCCATGCGGCTGCCATTTTACTGTGTCTGTCACATGACCTGTCATAGTGATGACGTTACAGTAGCTATGCGTTCATTATACCATTGGAAATGATTCTTCTATCTCTGCTCTAACAATGGAGTTGCAAATATTGTATCCCCCCAAACAGAGACCATACACCCCCAAACACACACACACACACACACACACACACACACACACACACACACACACACACACACACACACACACACACACACACACACACACACACACACACACACACACACACACAGGTATTACGTCTTGGAAAAACACATCGTAGCTAAACATCCAGGTAAGGAGCTATACACTGTCGTTATATGCTTAGAGAAATGTGTGTCGTACGTGCATCTGTGCATTGTCAATATTCCAGGTACATGGATATGCAATGTCATTAATGGTGTACTATTTATTTCTCCCCCCTAAAACACAGACTGCAAATTCCACAATCACGGTAAATAGCACAAAATATTTTGTTGTTGTTAACATTTAGCTTTTAAACCAAGTCATATGCCTGCTATTATAACTAATACTTTATCTCTGTTAGTGAAGGAAATTAATTCATTTTCTTGAAAGAATTGTTCACTTTGTGATGCAAGCACCAAATTGGCACCAACGGTATGAACAATGCCTAGGACCTACTTTCTCAGGAAAGCCCGTTAGCCACGCAAAATTCCAAGATGGCGGCCCTCAAAATCCAAGATGTCCGCCCAAAAACATGGTTTTTCCTTTATAACTCAAAATGCTTTGATTTTAAGCCCCATATATATATTGAAGTTGAATATAAAGTTGGGCATCCCGGATAATTTGGTACCAAGAACATGTCTGTATCTTTCATGGTTCTTGAGATACAGCATATAGCCTAGGAAATTAAGTCATTTTCTTGAACGAATCGTTCACTTTGTGATGCAAGCACCAAATTTGGCATGAACAATGCCTAGGACCTGCTGGCCAGCCACCTGAAAATCTAAAATAAAAATAAAAAAATCTAAAATGGAGGCCATTTTTCAAGAAGGCTGACTCGTCAAATGTAAAATAAGGGTTTTCATTGAGACTTGAGGTATTTTGGCATGACGAATTCACTGGTACTAATAGAACATCAATATGGCATTTAGTTTTCAAGATGGTGGCCAATTGTGGCTAATATTCATCGTTTTCTGTGATGATTCAATCAGAAATGAAGTTGATCTGCATTATATTGACTGTCCCAAATGTTATCTAATTACTGTAGCCCTTTGTATACACTAACTAATCATTTGGTTTAGACAATTGTAGTATTGTATTTTGATAGATCTGCTTCTAAAATCAATGGCACTGCATGATTAGTCCAATGGCATTCTTTTCTTTCACGCATTCACTGGGTGTGATGTTGTATCGGCCTTTCGTGGAAAAGGAAAAAAGACAGCATGGCAAACTTGGCAAATGTTGCCCGAAGTGTCTCAGGTATTCCAGAAGCTCAGTCATTACCCACCAGTAACAGACGATGCAGATCTCAGTATGCTGGAGAAGTTTGTTATTGCAATGTATGACAAGAACAGCACTGCTGATGGAGTTGATGAGGCAAGATTTGAACTGTTTGCACGGAAGCATAGGTCCTATGATGCCATCCCACCCACCAGGGCATCTCTTGCACAGCATGTCAAGCGTGCAACTTATCAAGCTTCCTGTGTCTGGAGCCAGGCAACTATTTGTCAGATGAATACAGAGAGCCCTGCCAACTGGGGATGGAGAATAAAAGATGACGTTTGGCAAGTAGTATGGATGACCCTCCTCACTGGCTGCACCAATGGACCTATCGATACGGCACCCACCTTTCTATCTTTCTCCATCTTTTACTTGACTACCGTTGCTAGCCCAGACAAGCTTTGGTTGGGAGAGAGCCTCCTCCGTTAACCAACGTGTGATCGCACTATTTTTTCGGATGTTTATTATAAGTTCCCAGATCAAGAACATCAACAACCCTATAATGTCATCCTTCATCCTGAATTCCAGCAGTGCCATAAGGTGTCCAAAAGGGTTGTAGGAGGCAGTTTGCATTACTTTTTCTAAGCCAAAGCACAGAAAGGGACAAGACTGCACAGTTTTTCTTCTTCCTGTTTCCACGAATGTACGTAAATCATCATATGATCCCATTGCCTAAGCGTGTCTCCAGACTCGTGATAGGCTGTGAGTGGATTCTGGTGACCTATCAACACTCAATGCGCTGTTCCATTGGCCGTGTGCTCGTAACACGAGCCAATGGCTGCAGCACCAGCACCAGCACCAGTGTTGCCATGTCGTATCGAAATAAGCTACTTTGGGCTTGTGTTTCATAGACAGAAATATAGGTCCTTTCAACAACAACAAAAAACGTATATACTGTAGCATAATGTTATAAAGTTCATTGTTTGCCATGATGTAATTAACATGAATAAAAATCTATATGATTCGATTCATGTATTTTAGATTCATCACAACAACTGAACCATATGGTATGAGATTATGTCACAAAACCAAAGGTTATACTTAGAGGACATTTTCAGAAAATAGCATAATGTGAGGAATGAAGTTCATAATTTGTCATAATCGTTCTCATATGCTGTAGGCCTGAGCCATACTCATCAATATTGAAACAATAAAAGGCTTCAAATGGTTCAGTTGTTGTGTGATGAAGATAAAATACATGAATCGAATCATATGGATTTTTATTCATGTTCATTACATTATGGAAAACAATGAGCTTTATAACATTATGCTATATACGTTTTTTGTTGTTGTTGTTGAAAGGACCTACATGTATATTTCTGTCTATGAAACACAAGCCCAAAGTAGCTTATTTCGATACGACATGGCAACACCGTGTGGACGCTGCCTGGTGGCTGGAGCTGCAGCCATTGGCTCGTGTTACGAGCACACGGCCAATGGAACAGCGCATTGAGTGTTGCTAGGTCACCAGAATCCACTCACAGCCTATCACGAGTCTGGAGACACGCTTAGGCAATGGGATCATATGATGATTTACGTACATTCGTGGAAACAGGAAGAAGAAAAAACTGTGCAGTCTTGTCCTTTTCTGTGCTTTGGCTTAGAAAAAGTAATGCAAACTGCCTCCTACAACCCTTTTGGACACCTTATGGCACTGCTGGAATTCAGGATGAAGGATGACATTATAGGGTTGTTGATGTTCTTGATCTGGGAACTTATAATAAACATCCGAAAAAATAGTGCGATCACACGTTGGTTAACGGAGGACCCAACCAAAGCTTGTCTGGGCTAGCAACGGTAGTCAAGTAAAAGATGGAGAAAGATAGAAATGTGGGTGCCGTATCGATAGGTCCATTGCTCAAAGCTGCGAACAATTGACCAAATGTGGGTGCAAGACCGAATGTCGTGGTAGATGTAAGTACTACCGCTTTGGCCTTCAGTGCACACAGCTGTGTGCATGCACATGTGATGAATAGTTGTGATCCAGACATTGGAGGGAGACTATATTTCGATGCCAAATAATCAAAATGTAATAATCCAATCGTAATCCAGGTCAAAAACCATATAAAAGGTCTTTCCCAGGCAGCCATTTCGAAAAATGGCAGCCATATTGTTATTTGCATGGCTAATGGGGAACAAAGTGAACGATTCTTTCAAGAAAATGACTTCGTTTCCTATACTGTATGCTGTATCTCAAGAACCGTAATAGATACAGACATGTACTTGGTACCAAATTATCCGGGATGCCAACTTTATATTCAACTTCAATATATACAGTATATGGGGCTTAAAATCAAAACATTTTGAGTTATAAAGGAAAAAACCATGTTTTTGGGCGGACATCTTGGATTTTGAGGGCCGCCATCTTGGAATTTTGCGTGGCTAACGGGCTTTCCTGAGAAAGTAGGTCCTAGCCATTGTTCATACCAAATTTGGTGCTTGTATCACAAAGTGAACGATTGTATCACTAATTTCCTGATCTCTGTGTGCAGATTCCCATGCACAGGGATTAGACACAGACGCAGTAGCAAATACTGGCAGCGAAGAAATAACTCCAAGGGCAAATACTGGCAGCGGACAAATCAATCCGGGGGCGAGAAGGAAAGAATTTCAATGTGGCATTTGTTCACAAAAATAATAACAACAATCTGAGGAGACACCAACGTGAGAACCATGGACTATCAGTGGTGTTTCCGTCGGTATGCGTAGACCCGACGCATGACATTTATGTCACGCCGAAGAGTCTTAGTGGGGGCCCAGTTTACGCCATCCATATTCACAAGTCTTCTTCTGGGAGCGACTGTTCCGTCGCGGATTGTCAGGAAATGATGAGGATATGTCGTCCCAAAAATCCAGCAGTGGAATGCAAACATCTAGATCGTAGGCCTCGCCTCAACCATTCCAAGCTCCCGCTACTCTGCAGGTGTCTACACCAGATGACATGACACAGGCAGGTGCAATGTCTGATCTGGAGGGAGGGAGGGAGGGAGGGAGGGAAGGAGGGAAGGAGGGATGGAAGGAAGGAGGGAGGGAATGGATAATGGATAGACATGTAGCTAGATCTAATGATAGTCAATAGAAGACGGATACAAAACAAATGCGGACACATGTAGCCAAGTTTAATGTTATTCTACAGAAGACATGCATACATGAAATAAATGCTCCATGGTACTTCCATGGTACCAATGTTCCATAGTATGTCCTGTCGGCTGTGGATCCTATGCCATCTTAAAGGAGAATTCCACACCAAAACACATGGGCATCAATCTACCTTGATTCCTGTGACATGATACATAATGTCATTTGTCAAAGTTGCCCCGTTTTCAACATTTTACCCCTGAGGTCCCCATCCCCACAACGATGTGGGTAACAGTTAACATGGCCACAGGTTGTCTTTATTCTACTGCAGGTATTTATGTAACTCCAAACTTGTTTTTTTCCCACTCATCACATCAAACCACCCACTACCAAGATAATTGGAGCACTATGTGACTTTTAAAAAACTCTTGTGGCACCCGTGGGACAGGAGTTTCTACCGGAGTGATTGGAGAGGAGAGTGGCAAAAGGGAGAGGAGGAGAGGAGGGATAGATTACCTCTGGGATTACATGTAAAGGCTGCCCCAGAGTGAAATAAAACTCAATTGTGTTTATCAGTATACTATTAAAATATGATGTGGGAAAAAAAAATACGTTTGGAGTTATAGAAATACCCACATTAGAATAAAGACAACCTGCGGCCATGTTAACTGTTGCCAACGTCGTTGTGGGGACGGGGACGTCAGGGGTAAAATGTTGAAAACGGGGCGTCTGTGACAAAAATCAAAGACATTATGTATCAGGTCACAGGAATTAAGGTAGATTGATGCCCAATGTGTTTTGGTGTGGAATTCTCCTTTAAGCTGTGATTGTCAGGGCACTGAGGGCAGTCAGCCACTGAGGAAGTCCCATTCAATTATCTGAAATGAGAAAGACATGCCATCATGCACGCACGCACGCACGCACGCACGCACGCACGCACACGCACACACACACACACACACACACACACACACACACGTCATTTATCTTTTAATCCAGAGCGATTTACAGTTAGCAAAAACAACAGATGCTAATACATCAAATACATACTGTAGTAGCCGTGATGGCCTAGAAGTGGTAGGCAACTTTTCGTGGTGGGCATGGCTCCAAACGATGTGACGTAGCACAGCAGTGGAGGGGCGGGGGGTGGGGGGGGTGGGGGTGACGACACGTTGGTGAGATCAAATCAGATCAGCTCATCTGCCAAATTGGGCACCCCGCACCCCCTAGGCCAAAATCATTTCAGGTTAGGCCAGGGCTAAAGAAATAGAAATACCCATCAAGAATCATAAGTAATGTGAGAAGCTAACATTCACAGGGGAATTAGGGATGTCCAACAGTTAACCGTTAACCGTTAAGAATTTCGGTTATCGACAACATTAACGGCTAATGATTAACTGATAAATAAAAATAAAAGCGCACGTGGCTGTTGGGGCACGCTGGACTATTCCAATTTCATCCACGTTATTACCCAATAGCCAGGGGACCAGAGTGTGTGCGCTGCAGCCAGCAGCCACTGAGCTTTCACTAAACTTTGGTAATAACCATCTTTGTATTTAAGCCTATAGTTTTATTTTATGGATGTCAGTAAGGCCATTGCTCTATCGGTCTGTCTGCATCACGGCACGCGCTGCGCATACGCATGGCTATATGGAGATTACGCACGTGGCTCGTTCATTGATGAGTCACCACAGAGCTATTTTTGGTAATTTGGATGTGTACGTTGTAAAATAAATATACAGCAGTATTCGCGCGGTATAATTCACCTAGTTTTAGAACTACTGTAGGTGCTGCAGCTCACTTAATGCTCTGTGAGCTTGTAGATTGTATATTTATCGCGCAGCGCACAGCTCTTAACATTGCATCATACAGTATACGCAGGATGCCGAGTGTGGGACTACACACGTTGTTGCTGTGGCTTAGCTCTGTGTGAGAGAACATTATAAACATGGCACAAATATTCCTGACTATGGATTTGTTCCGCAGCAAGACGGCCCCGCGTCTGTGTTATATGTTTGGAGAACGTCGTGTGTCGGATGAAAACTCATTCGGTGAGAGACCGCGACTGACTGAATTGAATTGTGTGCGTACGGCTGCGCCTGCGTGTGCGTAAATCTTGCACTGAGACTGACCGTTCTAATGTGAAAGTAATGGGAAAGTAAGAGTCTTTGGAGCGGAGCGTACGTTCAAACTTTTTGCTTGTTACTTTTTATGTGAGACTCAGACTGAGTAGAAAAAAAAATAGTGGTATTTTATCATGTACATTAGTGAGGACCTTTTATATGAAGATACATTGAAAATTGGTGAAGTGGTTCTTTAAATAACATGACATCAAATGTGGACCTGCCTGCCCCTGGACTCTTCTTCACTACACACACAAGGTTAAGAGCAGTCCTATAGACTACCATGAAAATACGACACGCGGCAGGAAGTATATGACCTCCCCTTGCTCCCCAATGCTTTGTTTTCGCTAGTCTTAGCTGCATTGTGTGCGTCTGACAATCAGTCCGGATGGAAATTATCCTTGACCGTTATGTACAGTACGCACCTGTAGTGCCAGCGGAGCGCAGCAGGGCGTGTATTTGGGCCAGCTGCGTTCTGACGGCGCTCAGCTCCTCACTCTGTCTCTGCTGCTCGCCACGCAGTCGCTCCAACACCCTCATCGCCGCCACGCCGTCCTCATCCTCTTCCCGCACTGCAGACTGGCCCCTCCTGCTGGCCGAGAGGAGAACCGCACCATGTTATTGTCTCTTTCTCCCTCTCTCCCTCTGAGAGACAGAAGTTGTTGAGACAAACAGACAAACAGCTGAGGTAGAGACATTATTAGGCTTGGGTACCGTGAACGGTACCGGTGCTGGTATCGTTTGGGACATAGCGATACCTAGTGGTATCGATTCACTTCAAAATGAACGGTGCCTCGTTTTGATACTTTTTTACTCTCATTCTGTGCCGCCGCACGCAAAGAGCGAGCAGAAGGACTGGCGCTGACGAGATAAAACAGCTGTCCTAGTTGACTAATTATGACAAAAAGAGTGTTGACTGAAAGTTTCACTTTTGTACAGTAAATACAGTGTGTGTGTGTACGCGCCCGCGTCCTCTTCCTCTTCCTCCTCCTGCCGATTCTGCTCGTCTTTTTTCTCTCTCTATGAACCAGTGGTTTTCAACCAGTGGTCCGGGGAACACTAGTGGTCCTTTTAGATCTGTAACTCTTGAGGTCATAAAATAAAACCAAATGGACCCTGGAGGCTCCATTTGGTATATTTTTTTTATAGAGTGCATCATTTCATTCCAACTGACTTACTGTGAGCCGTCTCTTTAGATGTCCTCAATGTGAAGAAGTCATTAAGTCCACCCATGATGTAAACCATATCTGGTTATAATCCCAATGAATCGCTAAACTGTCATCGATTATGTAGGCTACAGTTGATCATTCTTCCGTTATCCATTATACCGATTGACTGACTACAAAACAAAGCCTATCCCTGTCAATACTACTAATACATTTAACCATGCAAGATTCCTTCCAGTTTTATCCATGCCATTGTCCAGATATAGTACTCCGTTCCTGTATTTGAATATGTCAACCATTCCTAAACCTAAACTATACAACAATAACTCCGTCTAGTCTTTTAGACTTATACTTTCACTTTCTCCTTGATCAACAGTGAAGTGTATTAGCATCAAGCCTATGTAGGCCACAGGCATCATCTAGTGGCCCTACAAAAAACAGCATTATTTTAGATTATTGAGGGTACAAAATATGTTTTATTTGTTATGATTGGTTTGAAACATTGTAATATAGGCCTCTCTTCTTATAGCAGCCTCCTTCCAATAAACGCCTGGTATAAAAATCGGTTGAGAAAAATAAAAGCCCGGGATTATATTATATTATCGTATCGTATCGGTTCAAAGGTGAAAGGTACCCATCCCTAGACATTGTAAGAGAGACAGACAACAGGACATCTGTCCCCATGCGTGTGTTGGGTGTATGTGAATACACACCCAGTGTCAGTGTGGGTCTCATCATCGCTGTGATTTTTGATCTTTGCTCCGCTGCCGTCTCTCTGGATTTGTAAGAACTCATCCCTGAGGTCCTGTTAACAAAGAGATCATCCACTCAAAGACTTGCTGTTGACATCAAAGATCATCCACTCAAAGATCTACTGTTAACTCCTTAAAGAGGGGGTGCCGTGATTTTTTTCCCCTTTTTCCAATTGTGTACATGTTTAAGAGGTGACAGTATGTAAATAGACCCCTTGGTGTGTTTTTATGTGCAATGATATCTTCCCTTTGTATTTAGGGTTTCCTCCTGGGGGCTGAACCTTTCCAGTCAAACATGCCAAAGAAAAAAAAAAAAAAACCGTCAATATAGTGACATCATGTGCGCTGCCCGCGTTGCTTTCGTTTGGAACTTCGAATTATAATCTTCCAGGGGAGAAGTTTCTCTGGTAAGCGATCCTTTTCTGTTTCACCGGTGTGTGTGTGTGTGTGTGTGTGTGTGTGTGTGTGTGTGTGTGTGTGTGTGTGTGTGCGTGTGCGTGTGCGTGTGTGCGTGTGCGTGTGTGCGTGTGTGCGTGTGTGCGTGTGTGCGTGTGTGTGTGAAAATATGCGTTAAAGATGGAGTGCCATGATTTTTTTGAACATCAGGTATTATTGTTCTATGAGGAGGAAGAACTTTTCAAAAAGGTGTACAGTATTTGTGAAAATGTTGTTTTATGGTGGCTCCCCCACCAGTTCATATAGTATTCCTGGTTTGCCTGGTGGGTGGTGATGGGTGCTGATCACCTGAACTGAAGCGATGCCCACATGCAGCTTTAGTTACATGATGAAGTGGGAGGAGTTAGGGGGGGAGGCTGGTGTGTGATGTCACTATATTATATTACTACATTGCCATGTTTGACTGGAAAGGTTAAGCCTCCAGGAAGATACCCTAAATGCAAAGGAATGACTTCATTGTACATAAAAAACACACCAACGGGTCTAATGAAGTACTGTCTCCTCTTACACATGAACCAAATGAAAAAATACAAAAATCATGGCATTCCCCCTTTAAAGTGTCTAGTTTCATCCAAAAAAGAATTGAGATTCTAAAGTGTTCCATTGTAGAGATTAGGGGTGTCCTAATGCCACTTTTTTCATTTCCGATCTGATCCTGATAACACAATTTTTGTGTTTGCTGATACCAAATACTGATAATACCAAAAAATGCATACAGTATATATATTATAACAGGGAAAAAAAGATCTTAGATGAACACCAACACCTGGGAATAGTAGACTCCTAACTGAAGTGTGCGCTTGGGCAACTTTAAAGCAAACTCCACGTGTCTCATCACTTGTATTTCGATTTGACGATCTGACCCCACCTCTTTCGCAAAAAACAAGGAATTTTCATTCCTGAAGTGGATCCACGACCCACACCAATTTGTTGAAAATGGTGCCACACAGCAAACACACACACACACACACACACACACACACACACACACACACACACACACACACACACACACACACACACACACACACAGTGTTGTAGTGGTACTTTTAGAAGTGGGGGGGACGCCTCTGAAAGGGGAATTCCCCCCATTTTTTTTTTTTCCTGAGAGTGTACAAATGTGAACCAAATGGGCCCTAGCGGGTCAATTTGGTTCCATTTGTATACTCTCAGAAAGAAAAGGAAACTCATTAACATGGTGAAACACATCTTGATGATGTCATCAAGATGTGTTTCACCATGCTAATGATTTTTTTCAGACCCAAAAATATTTTACATGTGAGAAGTGTCCCCCCTCCACTACACCCCTGCACACACACCTTAATCTGAGATGCCAGGTGGTTGAGGGCGTGGTGGTTGGTGGAGGTAGGTAAGATGTCATGGTCATAGAACTGGACCAGGGGAGAGCAGTGGCGGTGGATGTACTGGTCGTCATAGTAACGGCGCAGCCACGGCAACGCCTCCTCCACCTGCAGGATGACCGACGCCTGCTGCATCAACGCGTTAGCCTGGGAGTTATCATACACCCTAGTGTACACACACACACACACACACACACACACACACACACACACACACACACACACACACACACACACACACACACACACACACACACACACACACACACACACAGTTGTGGGGCACCAATCAGGGCCCAGTATGTAAATGTTGGGGATAAATAAATTAACTCAAATGAGCATTCAAATCAGTTTTCTGTGGTCAAACAGTCTGCAAGCCCCATTCAAGTTTAGTTTTAGTTTAGTTTAACTTTATTGTCCCGAAGGAAATTTGTCTTGGGCATACAAGTGCAGCTGCGTAGAGAACACACACACATACAATACACCATTTACAGACAACACTACAATCAACAGACAGCATAAGAACACCAGTTCGTAGAAAAACAACAAAAGCAAAAAACAAAAACAAGATTGCACAGTCCTTTGGCATACGAGTATTTCATTGTCAGATCTAGGACCCAAGGGGAACCTGGCCCTCTAGGGGGGGAGGATGTTTGTTAAGCTGAGTTACAGATGTGGGGATGAAAGACAGCTTGTAACGGTTACTTTTACACTTTATTGATCTAAAGCGTTTCCTAGAGGGAAGAAGCTCATATTCAGCATAATATGAGCTGCTTGCTTTAGATTGATGGCATTTGCCAGCAGATGTCACTGTTTTCACTGTTTTGCGCTGCAGCTCAAAAGGCTTCCTAATCCCAAAGAGAATCCACTGAATCTTTTTTCCCCCTCTTGTCTAATTGAGGTCATACAACCTAAAAATATATACATGCTGTGAAATACATTAAGAGATGGTCCGCCCCGGTACCAAGATGTGCACATGCCCACACTCAGTGGAGGAAGTGCAGCAGGCCACCATGGCCTGACTAGAATACTATGGCTGAAGAGAGAAGACTATTTGCTGAAAAGCACCCATGACGACGGCTATTGGCCGTCGTCAATAGCCCCCTCTCATCCTGGTTGGACAAAAGGCTTCGCTCCCCCATAGCCCAAACTGAAACTTTTTTTTTTTTTTTTTTTTTTACCCCAGGGCTCACTGGACACATGAAGGAACTCCTTATATGGCCTCTTACTATACCTGGGACACCCTACATACTATATTTTGCATAGTTTCGGCCAAGCTGTGACGTCACATCCTCCCTTATTTAATGGGTTTCAATGGGCACTTCCTGTCTGTATTTCGGCCGCGGGAAGGCTTTTCCTGCAGCCTGTAGTCCAAAATACAGACCGGAACAAGTCGAAAGTGCCCATTAAAACCCTTTCAAAAATGCAGGACGTGACGTCACAGCTCGGCCCAAACCCTGGACTGTGCAAAAGCCAGTGTAGAGCAGTGTTGGGACATGTGCACTACGTAACTTAATATATTACATAATATATTACCAAAATGCAGTAACTTGTAATATAAATATATTACTTAACTAAAACAATCTAATATATTACACTTTTCTGTCTGCATTACTGCAATACTTTCAATATTACTTTCTGTCAATTTGTCTCATTGAAAATGTTCTTGTGAAATTACACTCAACAAAAATATAAACGCAACACTTTTGTTTTTGCTCCCATTTTTCAGGGGATGGACTTAAAGCCCTAAAATTCATTCCAGATATACAATATAAGCATTTCTCTCAAACACTGTTCACAAATTTGCCTAAATGTGTGATATTGAGCACTTCTGCTTTGTTAAGATAATCCATCCCACCTCACAGGTGTGCCACATTAAGATGCAGGTGTGACATCATGATTAGTGCACAGGTGTACCCCAGACTCTCCACAACAAAAAGACACCCTGAAATGTGCAATTTTCTTTTGCCTTATTGGGTGTATGGGCCTCCGAACCAGTCAGTATCTGGTGTGACCACCATTTGCCTCATGCAGTGCAACACATCTTCTTCGCATAGAGTTTATCAGATTGTCAATTGTGGCCTGTGGAATGTTGGTCCACTCCTCTTCAATGGCTGTGTGAAGTTGCTGGATATTAGTGGGAACTGGTATGCGGTGTCGAAATGGTAATAATGTGGTAATATTGTGTTATTACCATTTTTACAGTGTGTAACAGTTCCCACTAATATCCAGCAACTTCACACAGCCATTGAAGAGGAGTGGACCAACATTCCACAGGCCACAATTGACAATCTGATATGAACTCTATGCGAAGAAGATGTGTTGCACTGCATGAGGCAAATGGTGGTCACACCAGATACTGACTGGTTTGGAGGCCCATACACCCAATAAGGCAAAAGAAAATTGCACATTTCAGGGTGTCTTTTTGTTGTGGAGAGTCTGGGGTACACCTGTGCACTAATCATGATGTCACATCTGCATCTTAATGTGGCACACCTGTGAGGTGGGATGGATTATCTTAACAAAGCAGAAGTGCTCAATATCACACATTTAGGCAAATTTGTGAACAGTGTTTGAGAGAAATGGTTATATTGTATATCTGGAATGAATTTTAGGGCTTTAAGTCCATCCCCTGAAAAATGGGAGCAAAAACAAAAGTGTTGCGTTTATATTTTTGTTGAGTGTATATTGACAACTGCAGAAGTTAAATATTTACTTATTTTCTGTCATCAAATTATTTATTCAGGAGTGACGTTTTTTCAAGGTGATTTGATATGGATTTGGAAGTGTGCTTGCTTTATTGTAGGTATGCCACTGGTCGACGCAATATTTGATTAATTGTGATACTAAATATGCCATTATATATTTTGTAAAACGTTTTTTTTTTAAGTAATATGTAATAGTAATATTAATATATTACGCTTGCTCAGACAGTAATATAATATATTGCTTTAAAATGAAGGTAATAATTAATAAGTAATATATTAACAAGTTAAAGTAATATTCCCAACACTGGTGTAGAGGCACCCTAAGTTCACCTACACCCACCTCTGGAAGGTTTCCGACAGCAGGGCGATGAGCAGGTTGACACACAGGATGGAGGACAGGAAGAGGAAGCTGCCACACAGAACGTGAGCCATCAGGGAGTCGACCGCCAACATGGCGTTAAATTCGTACTCGTCGACGAGAGCGAGACGATACAGGCTGTAGAGACACGACCACAAGGTCTGCATGCTGGGAATGGACTCCAAGCCTGCACGTACGTACACACACACACACACACACACACACACACACACACACACACACACACACACACACACACACACACACACACACACACACACACACACACACACACACACACACACACACACACACACGCATGTCATTTTCCGTAACACGTTACTGTAAATCATGAAAGAAAAATGTACTGATATTTTATAACTACACTAGTTAGACTTCACCTCCAAATATGATCCAGAATGAGCAGGCATAAGGGACAAATATCTCGGCGTACAGGAACAGGAAACGCATCACGTCCCCGACCACCTTTCCCAACATGACGATGAACGGCCCTATCAACCTGAGCACAATGGACCATATAGGGCAGTCATGTCAAACATAAAAAACAAACATAAAAATAGCCGCCGGACTGTGTTTCTAACTCACAGGCATGGAGCCCCAGGGATACAGGTAAAAAGGTCATTTTCCTTCAGAACTCAAAGTATAAAATATGATGAATACAAAGATTTAACTGTAAGCATTAAAAACAGAAAATGCATTATTTAGGCCACGCAGCTTTCCACGCTCGTGTTTTTTTTTCACAGAAATCAAAGGCGTCAGGAGATCAAAGCAGTCCGCGGTAAGCAATGCAACTCGCGGAAAAGTAGAAAGTTCACAATCGATCACGCAGCAGGTTGAAATCACCCCTCAAGATCTTCTGTCAGAAATGTTGCACGCCCTCTATAAGATTCCTCCTGAAATGGAATCTGTGAAAAAGGTTCCTACTGAAACTGATGACAAATTGACAATGCTATTAAACGCGTTAAAGAATAATTACACTCACATTAAGTATTTTTTCATGTTTTTCATGTAAAAGCCATATTTCATATTTCGGTCCATGTTTCCGGTCGGACATGGACGCACCTTGTTACTTCCGGTCAGTCTCTTATTTGGGTCAGCTGGCAAGAGGACGCTAGTGCTGCTCGTGGCCGTTAGCATCGGGGTTGTATCAAACGATAGCGATACTAATCAAAGATTGCCGTAAATCAGCTGCAATGGCAGCAGTTGTAAATATTATTTGACAATGGTAAGATTGCCGTAGATCAACGACAATGGAGGTTTAACTGTTAAGAATTGCTCTCCAGAGATGTAGGAAATGTGCGCCGCAGAATATTGACTTTTTTCCTGTGGATCCCTGCAGGGACTAATTACAAAAGCTCAGTTTCCTGCACTGTGATCCTCACCAAGCACTGCTCTCATAGTGAGGATAAATTGAGTTGAGAAAGTAAAACAATGACTTTCTTATTGTCTTATTTTGTGTGTGGAGTGGAAACTGTGCTATCAGCTGAAGATAATTCATTCAAGGGCCTGATTCGGCACGCAGGCCTTGAGTTTGACATACTGTATATGATATAAGGTATAAAGTCACTGAACACAATTTACCATAACTGTACAATAGGAGCTCTGCACAGTGTTGGCCAGATATGATTAGTGTCTTTACAAGTGTGGATCTATCGTAGCCCAAATGGAGTGAGTGTGGAACTATAGTGGCCCTCTGCAGTGAGTGTGGAACTATAGTGGTCCTTTGGAGTGAGTGAGGGTCTATTTGTAGCCCACCTGAAGGCTCTGACGTGCTTCATGAGGCGCAGCCAGAGGAAGATGATGAGCACGGCAAAAACTCTCAGATAGAGCGTGTGCAGAGATGGGGATGGAGAAAACATGGATGCCACCAGCATGCCAAACACCACCGCCTGGAGCCCGTACACCAGCCAATCAAACACATTCCTGTAGAGCAGTGGTGCCCACAATTTTTTTGTAGTGAGAAAACCTTACAAATTGCCAGCTCAATGTGATCTACCAACCCCAAAATAACCTTATAGCTGAAAAAAAATAATATATATATATATATATATATATATATATATATATATATATATATATATATAATATATATATATATATATATATATATATATATATATATATATATATATATATATATATAAAAAAAACATATATATGTATGGTATGTAGTATACAGGTCCTTCTAAAAAAATAGCATATTGTGTAATGTTCATGCGTATTCTCAATAAATTGTGCATTGTGCATTATGTCAATTGTGCATTAAGTGAAGTAAAGTATTTAAAACCTTTTTGTTTTAATCCTGATGATTATGGTGCACAGCTCATGAAAATACCAAAATCTTATCTCAATGAAAAAAAAAAAGTGTTTTAACCAAGAAATGTTGACTATCTGGAAAGTATATTAATGTATGCAGTTAATACTTGGTCTGGACTACTTTTGAACAAATCATTTCATCAATGGGGTGAGCCATGGAGGTGATCAACCTGAAAAGTGTGATTCTTGTTGCTGGCCGTCTTTGATTGGTCGATTGTGTCACTGCATGGACATGTTTAATTGGGTGGTGGTGTATAAGCTATGTACAGTATATGTACTGTAACAGCACTTGGCGTACGTAAATAGCTGTGCATTTCACAAGCGACAGAAAGCAACGCCAAGTACTGTTACAGTACATGTACATAGCCTATACATCACCACCCAATTAAACACGTCCATGCAGTGACACAATCGACCAATCAAAGACGGCCAGCAACAAGAATGTTGCACAAAGTAGTGAAAAGTATGTGTGCATGTGTGTGTGTTTTTTTTTTTTGTGTGTGTGTGTGTGTGTGTGTGTGTGTGTGTGTGTGTGTGTGTGTGTGTGTGTGTGTGTGTGTGTGTGTGTGTGTGTACCAGAGGTCTTGTATGTAGTTTCCCTTTTTCTCTTCCACCTCCTTCATTTGATCTTCCAGGAAATGTTTCTCCTTCACAAAAGAAAAAAGAAAACACACACACACACACACACACACACACACACACACACACACACACACACACACACACACACACACACACACACACACACACACACACACACACACACACACACACACAGTGTGATCGTAATTCAGCAGACCACCAGCAGGGAGTGCCATCACACAGTTTACCAAAACATATGTGTTTGCGAGAGTTACCTCAGGCCACATGGGGTGTGTGTTGGCGAGGTCGTCTCTGAGTCGCCGTGACGTCCAGTCCTTCCACACGTTGCGTCTGCGGCGAGAGTGACGTATGTCTGAGATCTCCCTGAGCACCTCCTCTGTGGTCAGCACCACCGATATGCACAGCAGAGACACACACACCCAGTCCTGCACACACAAACAGCCAGCGGGTCCACAATGAAGATAACACTTTAGGATGTGACCACTTCCCGATATTGCTGAAATTTGGACAATCCCTGTTAGTGGAGGAGGACTCCATAATAGAGCCCTGCACAGGACTGATTTTTTCCATCCCGCTCCCGCCTAGATTTCTGTCCATTCCCTCTCACTCCTGCAATGATTTTGACCGCCAGCGACGATCGGCTGTCCACCGCTCCCTCCCGCAACAAAAAAAATAAAGGTCCCATTTAGTCCCGCAAAATCCCGCATTTTTATCAATTAGTCCCACTAAAGCTAAAAAAAAATACAATGAGTAGAGTAGCTCACAGTCAGAGAGATGGGAAACGGCTGGACAAATGCATAATATGACAGTGCACTCACATGGTAGAGACAGGTGCGCGTCTGTGTGATGTGCTCTTTGGCAGTAGCAGGGCACGCAGTACCTTTAGAAATAGTGGGGTTTGAAGAGTGTGTGTACCAGTTTCCATGCCTGTATCACCATTTGATTGACTTCTGTGTGATGCGCTCTTTCATGCAGAACATGCCTGATCATTGTCGAGCGCAGTATGGAACGTTCTCCTCAGACATGTATATTTTGGTATTATATAAGCTGTGCATCATCATGTGATTAATTGTGGGAGTATGCAGGATTTTGCGGGTCCCGCTTATTTTATTTTGACCGCCCTCTCCCTCCCGCAGGCATTTCCATGCCGCCCGCGCCACAACATTTTGCGTTGGGTCCCACGGGCGCCGCGTGCTCCCGATGCAGCCCTCTACTCCATACCAAGGGCACTAGGTTATAGTAAAGCTAAATGGGAGGAATTTGTGGAAGGGTGGGGCTAGATATAATAAAAGGACGGATCAGTGGATGAGTGGAATGATAGTATGTGAGGCGATACCGTAATTGATAATGTTAACCACTTCATCCCTAGCTAGGAAAAAGGCTGTTAAGCGTAAGAGAGTGCCATGGCGGAATAAAGTGTGATTCGGCAGTGAGAGAACAGAATAGCCTATAGGGTGCTAAGGAAATATCCCGGCCAGGAACACACTACTGAGTATAAGTGGCTGAGAGGAGTAGCTCGGCGAGTTATTAAGGCGTTATTAAGGTGTGGGCGGTGGGCAGGGGTGGATAAAGGGAGAGGAGTTCCAGTCCTAGAGGAAGGAGGAGCTGTGGCCATAAGTGACTCACACAAGGCTAGTATGTGTTAAGAAGTTCCAGGAAGTGCATAGTGCAACAGACTGAACCCTGGAACTGTCGACGCGATTTTGTTTTTGCACAGCTCACGTAAAAATCCATAGGTCCAAAAAGCATAGGATAAAGTTATTCCGTCAGGCTGAACTTAATTTAGACTAGGCCTATATGTCTGGTTGCTGTCTGCATAATGCCTAGTAGCCTAATTTATTTTCGTTTTTTTTTTTTTTTTTTTTTTTTTTTTTTGCAAAGAGGAAAAGTGTTGCTTAATAAGCGATGGTATTTATTTTATATTTTAATATTTGGTGCTGCTGATGCACAGTTAAACTTGAATCCTTAAAGGTAGGGTAAGTGATTTGAAATTCATCCTGTAGTTCCAGCCTGGTGCACTAGGTAGCTACACTATGTGAGCCTGCTGCTCGATCCTGATTGGAGGAGAATTCACCACCACCTGGGGAACTTTTATTAGCTCCTCTGCTAACGTGGGGGAGGGGGGAACTCCATACATGGTTTCCACACCTTATAATAGGGCATTTTAACAGAAAAAAATATTTTTTGGGTGATATCTGACAAAAGTGAAATCACTTCCCCTACCTTTAATTGAACCACGGAGCGCATTGTGTGGCAAACGCATTGTGTGTGTGTTTTGTGTTGTAGAACTGGTCGAAAAGGCATTGCATTCAAAGTTTTTTAGGACTACGCTGTAAATTCCCCAAAGCGGGAAGCTATATTTGACCTATATATAGCCTGTTTATGTTACAGAGTCATTTCGTTCTGTTAATTGAAAACACCATCGCCGTTGATAATATACATGTAAAGCATGAAAAAGAAAAAAAAGAAAAACATGCTGCTATTTCGTTCCGTTTGTATTTTCTTTTCATTAATTGTTGGAACTTCAGTGTCTATTTGAAGCTATATTGCAAGCATTTTTTGGCTTAATAAAAGCCCTGTTCACAGACATATTTGACGTGCATTTAATGTCGGCGGGCTGCGGTCCGAGTCGAGTCATGAAAATGGAGCTAATGCTGCGGGGCGGGCTGGGCCGAGTCAGATTATTATAACATGCGGGACCCGTGGGTCATAAAAAAAAAAAAAAATGACCCGCGCATCACTACTACTTAGGAGACCATTTGCAGGCATTGTTGTCCATATCACCTATAGTGGCGCCAATGAGAGTATGCCAATGCGACTTTGTACATAGAGTATCTTTGGGAGTAGCTCATCACATGTCCAATGATTTTTATGTAACTTTGCGAATAGAAAGACCATTTGCAGGGGTGCACACACACGGCCGTTTGTTTAGGCAATGCGGAGCCGCAGAGAAAAATTTCATGAGGTTCATGTGTGTCATACCGGAGGGATAACTTCTGGTGTGTGCTGTCGTGCCGACACAGCGATCGCCAAAGCCGTCCAGGAAACGATGAACAGGAAATTGAGGATCAGAAATATCCACGCACCCAATCTGGACATGATTGACAGACAGGATGAAGAGTTATTGACTTGTATTCTTGTATGCTATGATGTAGCCAGGTCTAAGTCTTCTCATTGGCTGCATGGCAGCAAATCAGGTCTGGGGCCTTACGGTAGACCAAAAGCCTGTACGACCAGACCTGGGCCTTGGCTTACCAAATAATTATCTAAAATAGTTAAAGGTAGGGAAAGTGATTTCACTTTTGTCAGATATCACCCTTTTTTTCTGTTAAAATGCTCTATTATAAGGTGTGGAAACCATATATGGAGTTTCCCCCCTCCCCCACGTTAGCAGAGGAGCTAATAAAAGTTCCCCAGGTGGTGGTGAATTCTCCTCCAATCAGGATCGAGCAGCAGGTTCACATAGTGTAGCTACTGTTGGACGCCCCTAATGCAATAGGCTGGTACTACACCATGAATTTCAAATCACTTACCCTACCTTTAAAACACTGACACACACACACACACGGACTTGCACACACACGTGCACGGACGGACACGGGCAATGAATGGCTACAATACCTGCCGTAGAGTTTCCATTTGATGTCGATGAGCTTCAGCACCACAGGATGCATGATGAGCTCCAGACGACCCTGATGGACGATAGACTCCAACTGGGGCAAGGTCAGAGAGGTCAACAATGCTAGTTAGGCACACAACCTAGCTAGTTCAATAATTACCAGTACTGTACACACACACACACACACACACACACACACACACACACACACACACACACACACACACACACACACACACACACACACACACAGGAGTGGATTTTCACTCCTGTCCCGTCCCATGGGGATGGGACCAGGGGCGGATGAAACATGTCCCATTTGGGGGGGCGGGGGGCAAGAGAACATGTTGGAGGGGCAAGAGAGGGGCATGGTATGGGGGGGCGGCTTCATCGCCTGTGACGCTTCGCGCCACATCAGTTGTTGTTGAAGTTGCAACAGACGCGCGGCATGCATAAAGCTAAAGGTCTGACTTGGAGAGTTTTCTGTTTTCAGTGATGAAATGCTGTTGGTTTAGTGGTGACAGAACTGCAGTTAGTAGCAGTAGTAGTATTTCAAATCATTTTAACTATAATCACTTTAATTTGAAATATCGTGGGTTGTTTTGCATGCCATCATGTTTGGTGGGGCAGAGTGGGAATTTGGTCCTGGATTCCCCATCCTGTCCAACTCCTGTAGAATCATTCCTGGTCTTGTCCTGCCCCCACTCAAAGTTTTCCCTCTCCTGTCACACTTATTCTCTCTTTTGTTAGTTAATTAGTAAAGTTGACAGAAGAGTGTCCAAAAAAGTGTTGCCTCACTGAAAGATGCCTACAACAAAAAAAGGCGACTGTCCTTTTGGTTGGAATCTATAGAAGAGACACTCTTAACTTTCATTCCTGTCATGTCCCAACCCTGAGATCAATACAAATATTAATCCCAATCCCGCGGGATTACCACGGGACCCGTGGGAATCCTTACAAAACCCTCTAAAACGCGCACGCACGCACGTACGCACGTACGCACACACGCACACACACACACACACACACACACACACACACACCTTATTCACATGCTCCCCGTGTGTGTGTGTGTGTGTGTGTGTGTGTGTGTGTGTGTGTGTGTGTGTGTGTGTGTGTGTGTGTGTGTGTGTGTGTGTGTGTGTGTGTGTGTGTGTACTGCTGTGCTACGTCACATCATTTGGAGCCACGCCCAAAAGTTGACTCCCACTTCTAGGCCACCACCGCTACTATGTATTTGACATATGAGCATCTGTTGTTTTTGCTAACTGTAAATCGCTCTGGATTAAAAGATAAATGACGTGTGTGTGTGTGTGTGTATGTGTGCGCGCGCACGCACATGCACATGCATGACGTTGACATCACAGTAGTAGTGTTACTGACAGATACTCACAGGAGTTGTGGGTTCGCTGGCAACTGCCTCTGAAATGTCAAAGAATAAATAATAAAAACACATTGAGGATCGGACAAAGACATGTCCTAAATCTAGACAGGTGGGGCCTGTGGATATATTTAAGATGGCAGAGAGGGCCCCTGGTCCAAAGATGCGTTCGTGGAACCACTGGTTTACGTGGTATACTTTGTACCCAGAGTACCTTGAGGTACAACTGCATCTGTATATCCAGGTGGGTTTAGGGAGCTTACGAAGCTACTCCACGTGTAATATTGATGTGGGAGCTCTTGTTACAGCCGTTTCGGCCACAATGCAGTAAGAAAAACATTAAGAATGCAAATGCAGGGTGCTTTTCACACAAGAATGGATGCTTCAGAGCCAGGTCCATGTTCCTTTGTCATTTTAAGAACATGAAAGGTGAACATGAAAGCATAAAAACACTTTGACATAATGTTAGCTCTCATACAGCCCCAGACCATGACAGACCAACCACCATGCTTGACTGTAGGCAAGACACACTTGTCTTTGTACTCCTCTCTTTGTAGCTGCTACTGTACATGGTACATGATGCTGAGCATGTGCACTCAACTGTGCACTCAACCATGGTGAGGTCTGTTCTGAGAGGAACATGTCCTCTTAAACTGCTGTATGCTTTTGGTGATGGTGCTGCAGCTTAATTTAAGGATGATGATCTTCTTATCTTGTTAACGCTGACGCCAAGTCACATGAAACTGAGAAGGAAAAATGTCTGCTTGGACATTTTCTTAACTTTTGTTGCCTGCAGTTTAGACATTAATGGCTGTGTTTTAGTTATTTTGAGGGGGAAATGTAATCCACCCCTTAATCCAAGCTGTACAGTGACTACTTAATATTATATCTTAACACTCCCAGTGCCAGCCCTTTTTCATATTTTTTGAGGTAGCCAGTGCCAGCGATTTTCATCAAAAAGTCATATTTCATATTTCGGTCCATGTTTCCCCACGGACAAGTTAGTTCACGGACACACACTTCCGGTTCCGGTTTGGTCCGTCCCTTATTATGGTCTATCAATGGAATATGCGGTCGCTGCACGCTGCTGTTAGCATGGGGATCGTATCAAACCGGCGTCGGTAAGTAACGTAGAAAGGCGTAGCTCAACGGCAGCGGCATCAGTCGTAACTATATTTCATAATGATAACGGGAAACGTAGATCTATTTCAACGGCACGAAATCTGTTAAGTTTCATGTCGTCAGTGTTTTCCATTGAAGACATAATGACATATTTAGAGAAATGGGAAGGGTGTACTCACTTTTGTGAGTACATGCAACTATATGTGTCGGCTAGGTTGTGTAAAGTTTGGTTGTTATTTATTTATTTATTTATTTATTTGAATTAATCAATGATGAAAGGTGCCGCTGTGGCATGGCAAATGATGGCCCGCAGCAGGTACTGGCAACGATTCGGTTAAGCTACTACAGACTCCAGATCATACCTTGAGTTGCTGTTGTGTCATTCTGCGGTGGTTCTAGCAGGTGGAGATGGTAATACTGCTTTCTGGTCATCCTGTCCTGGATATGGAACTGCTTCAGAGCCAGGTGAGCCTGTCCGAGCAAGACATTGGCATCAGCCTTTTAAAAACAGAACATCATCCACATAAAGTCTGGCAGAACAACACAACATGAGCATAGAGCCATAACGAAAGACCACATCATCATCATCATCATCATCATCATCAACCTCCTCTTTGGAATGTATTATCTGTGTTATCTGTAGTATAAAAAGTATTAAAAAAAGAACCATTATGCGAAAAGAAGAGAATAGAAGAGAAGAGAAAAAGAAAAGAAAAATCATATCAACTTTCCAGCAGGTAGTAGGCAGGACTTTCTCACCACTGGAGTCATCCTGTCAATCAGAGCGGTGATACAGAGCTGTCCGTCAATGTCCTTCACACCAGCGTCCGCCCCCAATTCTAACAGAGTCTTAGCTGCTTCACAACGGTCTGAAAACACACAGTTTGCCCAGTTTGGCTTTAGCTGTGAGATCTGTGAAATTACCCAGCTTGGCGCCGACTAGCTGTAGTGTTCTGTGATATCATTCAAGTTAGTGTTAGCTGTGGTGTTCTGTGATATTATTACCCAGGTTAGCAGCTAACTGGAGTGGCGTCCGGTGCTTGTAGTCTCTGCTGTTGACGTCGACTCCCGCCTGCATCAGCAGTCTGATGGCTTCCACCGCGCCTTTCTTGGCAGCAAAGTGGAGAGGAGTTTGCTGGACCTTGACCGTACGACACTCCACGTCCACTGCAGAGATGAGGCGGCACATTGTCACATAGCAGATCAACACATTGCGACACTGCAGAGACACATTGTGACTGCAGTCACACGTTGTTTACTGCAGTAAATGCATCATAAGCTTTGTGATGGTGCACGGAGGTGTGGCATGCCCTCCTGCTTGAGGTTTGCACATGCTCAATTTAAACAGGAACTGTGATGATGGAATGTTCCAGCAGAGTCGCTAGATAGAAATCCCATACCTAGCGATGTAAATGAGATCCAAAGTAGTTGATGAATGAATGAATTAATGTTTTATTTCATCCCCAGCATTTAAATGGACAGTATTATGCTCCTTTGTCATTTCACAACATAAAAAGGTTCCGTTGTGTTCCGTTGTGTCTTTATTTTCGGGCACACCGCATTGTGACTAATGGCAACTTCCGGCAGAAGTTAACTAATTGGAACTTCCGGAAGTCCCGACTTCCGTCAGTGGCTTTGGGGCAACGCGAATCCAGGCTCTCATCTCGCAACGCGGATGAGAGCCTGGAAATAGAGGATAACTGGACATAGTATCTGCTGCTCAGAGCGGAAAGATAATTCGAACAATCACAACGCGGTGCTTATGGAACTGTAATTTGAAACACAAAAGAGACAGAAGCAAGCAGAGTAATAAGATGGTACGAGGGAACGCGAGATTCATGTTCACAATGCATGATGCGCAAGCCTATTGCACAACAACCGACACATTGTTTTGCTTCCGGTAGCACTCATTTTGGCGGACGCATCAAGTAAGGGCATGCGGCAGGGCAAAAGGCAAAAAATTCATACTCATGAGCAGTCTTCCATCGATCAAGTATATCGATCAAGTAGAGTATTTAGTCTATGTCAGCAGTCGGCAACCCAATATGTTGAAAGAGCCATTTTCGAACCAAAATTAAATTCAAAGTCTGTCTGGAGCTGCATTTTGTTATTATTATTATTTTTCCTGAGAGTGTGCAAATGTGAACCAAATGGACCCTGGCGGGTCCATTTGGTTCCATTTGCACATTCTCAGAAAAAAAAGGTCCTCAAAGAAAAATCATTAACATGGTGAAACACAACCTTTCTTCAGAAATGGAATTTCTAAAACAAGTTTTACAGAACTCAATTTCTCCATTTCAACATCTCTAAGGTATATTAATGACATAGTAAACTGAGTAAACCTTTGAAAATGGGTGGTTCGGACTGAAAGCTCCACCTCTGATAACTGCTTGGCTTTTTTTGACATGGCCAAGTGCTACTTTAAGTGGCAGCGCAACGCGTTTTGGGCAGTGTTGTGAATAACGCCCTTACAAGTAACGCCCTTACAGTAAGGGATTACTTTTTTCAGTAACTTCTAACGTAACTCCTTACATTTGTCAAATTCCTAACGACGTTATGATTATTGTACCATCGTTACTGTCGTTACTTTGCGGCGGCGGCAGGACTCGCTGCACTGTGTGCTGTCTGTCTTCTTCAGCTCGCTTCTTCACAGTCTAACATAGAGTACTGGAGCCTTTGCAGCGCGGAAATATAAACACTATTTTACATTCTTGCTGGTAAAGCAGGGGTTTTCAACAGGTGGTCCGGGGAGGATTCCAGGTGGTCCTCACACTAAATGATGGAAAGTTGGTTAACCAGATGCAATTCTTTGAGAGTGTAAACATGAAACCAAACGGACCCTTGCGGGTCCATTTGGTTTCATGTTTACAAGAGTTAAAATAATCATCATCTGAAATAGCCCAAGTCTACACAAGTAGAGAATGCAGAAGTTTAATGGTTCTTTATATCTGTATGTTTGACTGTTTTGTTTTTTAAATCCAGCCTGATATTGTGGACAAAAGAAAACAAATCTTTAGTTTTGGGGTCTGTGAGGCCAAAATGTCCTCAAATAGTGGTCCGTGGCTAAATGCAGAATAAACAGTGGGCCCTGGTATGAAAAAGGTTGAAAACGACTGTGGCATAGGACGTGGACGAAAACAAAAACATTGAGGTGAAGTGTAGACAGCAAGCATTGTCCTCAGCAAAGAAAATCTTAATACAGCCCATGCTCAGCATGCTGCCATTAAAGGGGAATTCCAACCCCTTTAGAAAAAAAAAAAAAGGTCCTAAAAGAAAAATCATTAACATGGCGAAACACAACCTCCATTTCTAGTAAACACAGAATGGGGAGATCTTTGTCTTGTCCACGCAACATCTCTAAGGCATATTAATGTCAGTAAAATGTTGAAAATGGGAAGAATTTCACTTTAAACTTGTAAGCACGAATACTACAGAAAAACACCCCTTTTTTGTATGTTTAAAAAAAAAGTAAAGTAAAGTAAAGTAAAGTAACGCCCTTACTTTCATAATTTAGTAAGGAATAAAGTAACTAGTTACTTTTTCAGGGAAGTAACTATAACTATAATGCCCTTACTTTTTAAAAGTAACTTCCCCAACACTGGTTTTGGGTGACTGAAATGTTCATATTATTTTGGTGTGGATCACCCTACAGTGTGTGTATGTAATAGCGCTACAGCCACTGAGCCACTAGGGCTGTGTTCTGCAGCCACATGCGGCTCCTGAGCCGCAGGTTGCTGACCCCTGGTCTATGTCAACAGTCTGGTAATGTGAGACCAACCAACCAGGAAGTGAGCCGTTACCTTTGTGATCTAACAGGAACTTGATCATCTCCCTGTTGTCCAGAGCTGAGGCCACATGCAGCGCTGTGACTCCGAAGTTGTCTGGTCTGTTCGGGTCTGCCCCACGCTCCAGGAAGAACCACATGACGTCCACATTCCATGCACGGGAGATCTACAGCACGCACACGCACACGCGCACACACACAGCGTTACAAGGGCCCCTCAGTTACAAAATGTGCCCCCTCAGTTTATGTTTAGTTACAAAAATATGAAAACATATATATTCGGAATACTACACTTGCAATGGATATGAAACACACAGTTTCCCCCGGCCTCAGTAATATACCATATAATTATGGTCTTACTCATCATTGCAGCAAGCTTCCATGTATCCCATTTTACAATCACCTGTCCGCTGCCAGAGGCAGTGCTGTTATTGTGTTTTTTTCCTTCTTTCTAATTTTCTGAATATCCCAAAAACATTTTCCATTGTGGTTGTTATTTGCATACAGGTCTTTAAATAGATGCTGTTACCACTGATTCAGCTATTCTGAGACTTCATTTTTCCCTTTGCTGTGGGGTTTAGTCATTGTCCAATGCCAATCCAAATGGTTTAGCAACAATTGCTATGTAGGTCAAGATTTCCTGGTCAAGCTTTCCTCTGCTAATGCACCTATTGGTGGTCCGGGGTTAAATATGGAAAGTTAACAGTATGTAACTCTTTGACAGAGTAAAAATGAAACCAAATGGACCCGCAAGGGTCCATTTGGTTTCATTTTTACACTCAAGAGTTAAAATATTCATCTGAATTAGCTTAAGTCTACACAACTAGAGAATGTAGAAGATTAATGGTCATTTTGATCTGTATGTTTGACTGTTTTGTTGTAAATCCAGCCTGGAATTGTGGACATCTTTAGTTTTGGGGTCTGTGGGGCTAAAATGTCATCAAATAGTGGTCATCCATGGCTCAAATTCTGAATAAATAGGGGGCCTTGGTGTCAAAGTGGTTACTTTTATCTTAAAGCAGGCGCGTATTTTACGCCGGTGCCGCCGGTGCGGTGCACCGGGGCCCAGCCCCCTTGGGGGCCCACTGAGAGGGAAGGGGGAAAAAGAAAAGAAAGGCTGCTGACAGCGGGCCCCTGCGACTACATATGGACCTGTGGCCGGTCGTTAGGGGGTTAAACGCTGAGAGTGGCTGGGCCTACCAACCGTCGGCTGGTTTAATTATTTGTTTGCCGAGATTGGTTTACGTTTTTATTGTATATATAGGCTTAAGCCTGCTGCCCACCAGCCTGCTCTGGTGGTCAGTGAACCATAAGACCAACACCAAAGGCTGGTTTAATTATTTGTTTGCCAAGATTAGACTACGTGTATATAGTATATAGTCATGCTTGCTTCTGCTGGCTAGCCTGCTGCTAGCTAGGTAAATACCATACCATAAACGTAAAACCAACCGAAGTCAGCGTGCAGCTCTATAGAGTAGGCTACAGACGGAGCTGTGTTCTTGATGCTTGTTGCTTATGCTGTGGAAGTAAGTGCATACCAGCTTTGTTGGTGTTGGACATAAAGTGAATGTGTGAATGTAATAGTTTAGGGACATCATGTTTTAGCCCAGGTCAGGGCAGGCTGTTAGATATTAGTAATGATGGAAGATAGAGATTGAGCTTGGCATCTGTGTGTGTGTGTGTGTGTGTGTGTGTGTGTGTGTGTGTGTGTGTGTGTGTGTGTGTGTGTGTGTGTGTGTGTGTGTGTGTGTGTGTGTGTGTGTGTGTTTCATGGCCAAGATCATTGAAAATGAATGAAATAATTGTGTAGCCACTAGCCAGGCACGTTTGTTAGTCTATACAGTATAGCTGTAGTGGGTGTTTGTGCGCACACATGCGTACAAGCTCGTTTATGGCAATGGTAGCTAGGGGCCCACAAAATATTCTTGCACCAGGGCCCATCCTCTGCTCCCTACGCCAGTGTCTTAAAGGTAGGGGAAGTGATTTGAAATTCATGGTGTAGTACCAGCCTGGTGCACTAGGGGCCCCCAACAGTAGCTACACTATGTGAACCTGCTGCTCGCTCCTGATTGGAGGAGAATTGGTGGTGACCTGGGGAACTTTTATTAGCTCCTCTGCTAACGTGGGGGAGGGGGAAACTCCATATGTGGTTTCCACACCTTATAATAGAGCATTTTAACAGAAAAAAAATATTTTTGGGTGATATCTGACAAAAGTGAAATCACTTCCCCTACCTTTAAATTAATATTACCCAGACTTTAGTTCAGTCTTTAGTCTTGGCCCTCCGCAATATTTTTATGCATCTCATTTGGCCCCTTGGGAAAAATAATTGCCCACCACTGGACTAAGTCAATGGCTAATGGTCTCCCGGGCCGTTGAGAAAGTGTGGTGGATTGAGACGGAACTCGCCTCATGCAGCACGGTCTGTCCATAACGGTCTGTAGTGTTGGGGTCTGCTCCATCTGAGATCAAGGTGTCCAAGTACTGCAGATCTACCTACGCACAAACAAACAAACACGCACACATGCACGCGCACACAAACACACACATGCACACTAGATGTGTATAAGATCTGTGCCTGCATCAAACACTCCGTATTTGGCAAAGCCTGTAACAAATATGAAGAAGTCCATATATGGGAAGCGAACAGCCCTCGCTTCTCACATGCCAGTAAGACATGCAGGTTTTAGCTGTCCTGCCTCACGACTGGTCAGTTACCGGATGATCATTGTTGTGGTTGCTTCTAAAACTAAGACTATACAATAACTACATTGACATAAAAAGACTAAAATCTTAGGAAGTGACTACCGGACAAGAGATTTAGCATAAGTCACTTTACAGTACACTAGGTTTGCATGCTGGAAATCATAGATCCAAGCTTTTCTATTTCTGAAAGTGTGAAATCAGCCGTTAGGATGGCATCAAGGCCTGACAAAATATTTTTAAATGAACTGTATATTTAGTGAAAAAAAACAAAAAAAAAAAAAACAAGATATTTGCCATTACCCTCGCTATAAACCCCTGATCAACACTCCTCACTCAGTATAGTACCGTGTCAGTGTAGTGGTTGCTCTGACCCTAGGTGTCAGTATAGTACCGTGTCAGTGTAGTGGTTGCTAGTGACCACTAGGTGTCAGTATAGTACCGTGTCAGTGTAGTGGTTGCTAGTGACCACTAGGTGTCAGTATAGTACCGTGTCAGTGTAGTGGTTGCTAGTGACCACTAGGTGTCAGTATAGTACCGTGTCAGTGTAATTATTTCTATCAGCCAATAGGTATCAGTATAGTACCGTGTCAGTGTAGTGGTTGCTACGACCCTAGGTATCAGTATAGTACCGTGTCAGTGTAGTGGTTGCTAGTGACCACTAGGTGTCAGTATAGTACCGTGTCAGTGTAGTGGTTGCTAGTGACCACTAGGTGTCAGTATAGTACCGTGTCAGTATCCTGGTTGCTCTTGGCCAGCTCTCTGAAGTGGTCCAGCAGCTTCCTGTTGAGAAGTCGGACCGCTCCATTTGTGGGGTACGGCTCCACTTCCTCCTTGTTTTCGGCCAGTCCTTCATATTTCAGGGTCAGCAGCTCACCTGAAAGGAAAAAAAAAAAAAAAAAAAAAAACGGTTAGTATGTACTCACCTTAACTGGTGAGTACATAGCACAAAAGCGTGAGAAAATAATTCATGCATTTTCTCCCATAGACATAAAAAAAAGCTTTTATTTTTGCCCATGTAAGCCTCGGACATATCATGACAAATCATGACAACAAACTAATAATCTGGGCGGAATGAAAGAAAAAAATGCAACTTTTTTTTTGTTTGTTTGTTTCCATTGCTTTTTTCCTAATTATTTCTTAGGCCACTAATAGATTTCTCAAACCAGGCCTGACCCCCATTTTAGGGCCCGGCAAAGTACTCTGTGTGGGTGTGGGTGTGCGTGGGCGTGTGTGTCTGTGCCAGTGTTGTTTTTTTTTTAGATTTATCCAGTCTAGTTTTCTGGGTGAGATGCTTATTCATGTTAGTCATATTAGATTTAGTCACTACAGTTAGTGTTCTAATAATAAAAGCAAAATAACTTGGTATAGTATATTTAAAGGTAATAGAGGCAACCTTTTAGCCAAAAATCAAAATAGATATATAGCTTCATTTTTTTTTTTTTTTGCTTTATTTCCCTCTATGTTGCTTCTACATTGATGCTGTAGCTGCTGTTCATCGTCAGCAGATTCATAGTGAGCCAATAGAGTGGAGTAACTTAGTGTTCTAGGGCTAGAATTTTTTGTCAAGCAACACCAGTGTTGTTTTTGGCAGGCATTTTTTTTTAGATTTAGTCTTGTGGAATGGTAATTCATTTTCGCTCTTGAGCATTTTACTCTAGTTTTAGTAGACTCCTTGAAGTTATTTTAGCTTGTTAGCATTAGTCTTGGTCCTGAGAAAAGACGCACTGACAAAGTATTTTTAGTGCTTGACGAAAACACTGTTCAGCGTCCGTGTATACCAGTCAGCAGTGTTGAAAACTTTTGTCACATTTGTCACTATATTTAGCTCTTTTCCAGACTCCCCTAGCGCCAAAATTAGTGAAAAACTCCTGGCGGAAAATCTAGTGCTTTTTGGCTGGTGAGTTGGGGTGAAATTGATTGACAGGCGCCAGAGATAAAACCCTCATTTTTCACAATTTCTCCTCCTATGACAGTGGTTTTCAACCAGTGGTCCCCAGGCTAAATGATGGATAGTTGGTTAACCAGATGTAAAAATGAGCGTAAAAATGAAACCGGTCCATTTGGTTTCATTTTTACGCCCTCAAGAGTTAAAATATTCATCATGTGAATTAGCCCAACTTAGTCTACACAACTAGAGAATGTAGAAGATTAATTGTCATATTCCCTTCCAGGCAAGCATCTAGCGCATTCTAGTGCATTTTGGATTTTGGAAGTTGGCAACATTGTGTGTATACCAGTCAGTTTCCTCCTGATCCTCTCACTGGCTGACTCCTTCCAGCGGCAGCAGGTGTACGACGCCCAACGGACCGCTGCCTTCTCTGTGCCGGAGGACGACAACATTTTCTTCTCCCGTTCCTGAAGACCCGTCCGTCTGTCCGTCCGTCCCCAAGTATGAGGACGCTGTCCCGGAGGGCTGAGTGGTCTTTGGACCCCCGGCTGGACTCTCTGCCTGTAGAAACACACAAAACACACATAGTGGACCGCATCAGCGCCACCTTCTATAATTATGGATGGAGCTTGGTAGCTGGAAAAAAAGGGGGAAAAAAGGAGCTTATCGAATAACCATTATTGAAAAGCTTTGGGTTTATCCCGTACCTGATAGCCATAAGCTTTGGGCTTATCCAGTACCAGGTATCAATAATATGGGGACTGATCTAAGTACCGAAGTCCCATAGATCAGAACTCCCATTAGTCTGAACATGCGCTGGAAATCCACTATCAGCTGCAACGTGCTTGAGGTTATGGTGAGGATGAGGGTTAGAGAAGTCGGGGGTTTAGGCTTAGGGTTAAAGTTGGAGAAGGGTAGGGTTTTGGGTCTCGTGGTTTCGTAACAACGGGAGGTCGCAATAATGGGAGGTCGGAATAATGACATGGCACCAATAATATTTGGGCTTATCCAGTACAGGGTATTATTAAGCTTTGGGTCTTATCCACAGGGCAGCCTGTCACACACACACACACACACACACACACACACACACACACACACACACACACACACACACACACACACACACACACACACACACACACACACACTTCAAATCTAACATCAACGGCCAGTTTGGTTTGCAACTTCAGTGACTTTAGGGAGTGGGGCGGAGGGCATTCATTCATTCATTCATTCATTCATTCATTCATTCATTCATTCATTCATTCATTCATATTATTCATGATTATTCTTTTACTTAAAGTCTTTCATCGATTGATTGTGGTCCATGATGGTTGTGTGACTTATTAAAGTATTCAGATAGTCTTCCAGAGAAAACATTTTATTTTATTAAATGTTTTATCATTAGTTTGTCACCTGTTTGTCCTCCCCAGAATTTGCACTCCTCTGCTCAGCTCTACTGCCAAAACAGAGCAGAGGCAGCCATTGGCTTATGTAGAGGGTGGAAGGTGCCAAGTGCTGTGAGGAAGGGAGGGGTGCTTCACAAACTGAATGATAGATACCTGTTTAATACACAATTAAAATAAATGAAAATCAGAGGGATGTGTGGTCCATGAGAGAACATCTATTGCAGGTGATTTATATAGTCTTTAATTGGGTCAAGTACGCTTGTAGATCAGCTCCTTTGGACTACTCGGGAACCCCCTTGGTAGTAGGATCCAACCCTATATAAGGGAGGCTGCTGAGAGGGTCATTTCAACAAACGGTAGGAAGTATGAGGTAGAAAGGAAACAACTAAGTGAGGATCTGGCTGAGATAAAATGACTACCGTATTGTCCCGAATATAAGACGATTCGATTATAGGACGACCCTCATTTACAGACTCATTATTTTACAGAAAAAGAACATTGAATGTCAAATAGTATAGCCCCCAAATATAGGATGGCTCTTTTTTTTTTATATATTTTTATTGGGAAAAAATAGTCCTGTATTCAGGCCAATAGGGTATATGACTTAATATTGTGAGGAAATGGTCAGGAGATAGGATTTATACGTTCATAACATACACATTTCCCAATTGGGGGGCAGGCCAAAATGGCACGAGGGGGGCCGCCCTGTAGAAGTATAGTAGTAGTGTTTCAAATCATTTTAAAAATAAGCATTTGAAATATCTTTGAAATATGAGTTGTTTTCATGCCATCATGTTTGTTGGGCCAGTCAGGGCATTCAGGGGGACATCCCCCCCAAAGCAATTGCCTAGATCCGGCTCTGATTTCAAGTGCTTCGCTACCCTTAACATATCTGGCTCCGTCCCTTAAACATGAATTTCAAAATGAAACCAAGATTTAATGGTTATATATTTTATGCAAAAATGAATGAATGAACGGACGGACGCGCGGCTTTGCTCTAGTCTCAATCTACCACGTCATACCATAACAGCTTCCAGAACTGTACCTTGCGTATTGAAAACAGCAGCATGATTATATAGTTATAATTAACCAAATTTCCCTAAAAACGACTGCCTTGGATAATCAAACAAATAATCCAAAGATTATAGTGAAAATTATGAATGTTGAGTAAAATGAGAGGATTAGACTAATCGCTTACATTTAATACAGTTGCATGTCGGCAGGTGTGTTTATCCTGAAAACCTTGGTCCATAACACAGGGCCTCTTTAGTGTACAGTAGATTATAACGTCCGATTATTCAGGATAATGCACAATTAAACCATTGTACAAGCTTCGTCCGTTTGGGACGACACAGTGCACTGCAGTCATGATGATTGATGAACAACGTGTAGACCTATTTCGGATTAGTGCAATTGACCCAACATTTTACTGTTGAGAATTATGCCGTTTTAAACCATAACCATGGCTTGCAGTTAGTGTGGCGACCATCATGTCACTGGTTATGCTTAAAAACAGTTGAAAACGAAAGGGTTCAACTGATTTATTTTCACAGGAAAAAAAAGAAGCAAACAGGCACATTGCCATCCCATACATTTGGGCCGGAAAAAAAAAACATACTGGAAAAAATTGAGGTGAGAGGAAACTGTCTGGCGGTCTTGCATCACCTGCAGTGGAGAGAGCTTCATTAGTGAAGGACCTGAATTGTGGAGAAATATATTGTGGAGAAATATAGGGACATGTCACCTACCCTTCATCCTGGGGGGGCACAGTCGGGAGTAAGACTCCTCCGGCTGGGCACTGCTGAATGAATTGTGCTTCGGCCAGCAGCAGCTTTTTCTCCTCCACCTCCAGCCTCCACCTCTTAAGGGCCAGGGCCTCCTCCTGAAGAGCATTTGCCCTTTCCAGGTGGCTGTTGCAGGTTGGTGCACCTGCAGATGCAGTGAGACCCTGCCGAGTGCTCCTCCTCCGGACAGACCGGAGGCAGGCCGTGATCTTGCCCAGGGCCTGGGGGATCGAGGGACTGCTGGGCTGCTGCAGGGTGCAGGCGGTGGGCTGTTGTGCTGGGTCCAGGGGTGTAGTGGAGGGGGGACGCGGGGGAGACGGCATCCCCCCACAAATGGACCCGCTAGTCCATTTGGTTCACATTTGTACACTCTCAGAAAAGAAAACATTAAAATGGGTGGAATTCCCCTTTAAGAGGCCTCTGACACGCCCCCTGGGGAGCTAACAAATGGTAATTCAGATGCTAATTTTTGTCGTGACGTCACGCAGGAGGTGTAACTTCCCCCATAGTCAGCACTAGCATAGCAACAGGCTAGTCGTTTTGACGTTACATATGGCTTCATAATAGGTCAAATGTCCACTTGAAAATTATTATTTTCACTCGAACATCTTAGTTACAATGGCATTGGCTTGAGGTGTTGTTGTTTACACGAACTGTTGCATAATCGCAATTTCGAACGTTAGTCCCATGATACCGGGCCACGTATGTGTGTTTCACTGAGATGGTGCTCGGTTCAGAGAGCCAGGAGCCAAGGCAGAGCACAGCTTTAGTAACAGGCTAAAATGTATATCCTCATGGATATCTCCCCAACATATCTCAACATGCAAGTTTTTTCCCCTGATATTCCGTTTTGACGACCAATACTACTATCAGCTATCGGACAGATAGGCTACAGATGAGCTGTATCTGTAAGTTGAGCGGTGGTGGAGTGAAGAATCAAGCCGCCGCTTGCCCGCTGCTAGAGCAGCTACAGATCTTCCTCTCCTCTCCTCCTCCACACTTCTTTGGCGAATGACAGTTGTCGTCCCCCGCCAATGAAGTTACTAACAACGCGATCGCAACAGCAATAATGTCGTAGTGTTCTCCTCCATCTGGTGATGGAAGAGGAGAGGAGAGACGGCGCCGAAGCGCCGAGGAGGAAAACTATTTCTGCGCTATCAGACAGAGGAAGGACGGAGACTCGGAGAGATCACATCAGAGCCGGATATAGGCACGGGCATGGGGAGGGGCAAACCACCCTAAATGCCATGACTGCCCCAACAGACACCACTAAACTAACTGCCATTTTCGGCTGCCCCCCCCCCCACAATTATGTTACACCCGGGCCTGACTTTTTTTTTCAGCTGAGGGGAGGGACTTTGCACACACACACACACACACACACACACACACACACACACACACACACACACACACACACACACACACACACACACACACACACACACACACACACACACACTCTCTCTCTCTCTTTCTGGGTCTGTCTCTGTGTGTATATCGACGCTGCAACAGACGTTGTTAGACTGAGTTGAATGCGAGCGTTGGACTCGAGTGTGATATATTTGATACAGCAATAGAAACCTCATGCCAACGTCATTTGCATTCTAACTGAAATATTCGACCAAAACATCTTTTTGTTCAATGAGGTTTGCTAGGAATATGAAGCCATAAAAACGTTGAAACCACTATAGCAACAGACATGCAGTAGTAGTGGTAGTCTGGTAGGCAGGTAGGACGCCTCACTCAGTTGCCAGCTGATTGGACCGTCGGGGCAGTCGCTCGCGCTACAAAACGTTTTCGATTTGACCACGTGATGTGCTCTAAAATCGTGAGGATGTCAGAGGCCCTTTAAGAGGCACAGACTGATGGTACTCCAACTGTCGTTACAACATTGACATCATCATCCTTCTCATCCTGCAAAAGACAAAAGGTAAATGCTCATATTTCTGTTCACTTACAATCAAAGATTAAAGCAAAGTAGCAGAAGTTTTCTTACCTTTAGAAAATAGGTTAAACGATTTGCTCGTGGGTTTGTTTGTACAACATACACAGTATGTTCAGTGTGGTCAATCTGAAATATTGAAAGTTGAAATTATTTTACACACTTTAATAGTATGATTTAAAGCTGCAAAGGATGTTTATGCAAACCACATAATCCTTCTACCTAATAGAGGGATGTACAAATATTGCTTTTGCATGCCATACAGTACAGTACAGGACAATACAGTACACTGCAGTGCTGTGCAGTATTTTACTGTACATTTCAGTACAGTACAGTACAGTGCAGTATGGAACCTAAATTGACTGAACAAGTAGACCAGGACACCTGTACAACTGGCCACCTGGATGGCCAATTGACCAGGTGCTCAGGCTTTAGTCAGTGTTAAACATTAAGTAACATTAACTACATACCTTTCATCTTTACTTCTGGTTGTGATGTTTCTTCAGCTATACTTTGCTCATAACAGTGAAAATATCAGGAAGGTGCAGAGGACCCAAAATCCAAACTAGGGCAGGATCAACTTAACTGTATCCATTAAATCAAACAGACGGGTAGGTACATTTGCAGCTTCAGATGTCTCATATGCAATGGTCAACAGACCCAAACACAGTGCTTAAATAGACAGGGCATAACAAGGCACAGGTGAACTCAACAGACAATTAAGAGATGGTTGGCAGATTGACCAGTCAGGAAAAAATGAGAAGAAATGAGAACACAGGGCAGAATAAAATGAGCAATATTCATGTTTCTACCTTGAGATGGCAGTAGCTTCAGAACACAACCTATTCTAGGCATCTGGAAGGCTAGTGACTGAAAATGTTATCATCTTCGATTTGAGGTATAGTGCAGACTTTTGGCCACAGAAAGAGTAATTCTCAAGACAGAGAGGTCATCTTGGGCTCAAATGAGAGCTTATGAGTGTGGGCAGTTTTGTAGCTACATTTGATGCAGTAATATCCACTCTGAGGGCTGAAAAATATTCATATTTAAAGGCTATTTGTCAAGCGGACAACATATTTTGGGTGTTTTTGGTGATGTTGTGGGTGATATTTTACAGTAGGATGGTAGCAGGCTCCAAAAACCTATTCTGCCACTTACCCCAATGTGTCAGGATGCCCCATGCCAAATTTCATACTTCTATGTGCATTTATGTATTTTTAGTGAATTTATATTTGCTTTAACACAATTTCGCCAGAGACTTATACCAAAAAAGGGGTTTTTGGGCCCCCAAAGCCAAACGCCCCCGAGTTGAGGGTGTTCCCTTCATTCTGAGATGGCCCAAGGTATATGCTAACAGGAAATAACAGTGAAAAAAATTAAGCAGAAAACATTATGGTAGGGGGGTCGGGCTCCCGGACTATAACCACTGTGCCACCATGCCCCCAAATAAAGTGTTTTTTTTTTTTTTAATGTCTCTCTCTCTCTCTCTCTCTCTCTCTCTCTCTCTCTCTCTCTCTCTCTCTCTCTCTCTCTCTCTCTCTCTCTCTCTGTGTTTACTACGGGTTGCTATGGTAACCTGCACCTGGTACACGTGTGTGTGTGTGTGTGTGTGTGTGTGGGGGGGGGGGGGGGGGGGGGGGGGGACCCTAACTACATTTAAAAAGAAAGGGTAAGAACTAACTAAAACTAAACTGAAATGAAAAATCCATATAACCCTGGTGTGTGTGTGTGTGTGTGTGTGTGTGTGTGTGTGTGTGTGTGTGTGTCTGTGTGTGTGTGTGTGTGTGTGTGTGTGTGTGTGTGTGTGTGTGTGTGTGTGCGTGCTCACGTGCCATTATATTATTATATAGGCCTATATAATTTTCCGACGTGAATTTAAACTAAACTAAACTAAACTAAACTAAACTAAACTAAACTAAACTAAACTAAACTAAACTAAACTAAACTAAACTAAACTAAACTAAACTAAACTAAACTAAGAGATTCGTGGCGCGCCTCGTCCAACACACAGAACAGTCTGTCCATCTCCCACCAACCCAACGGCGTCCACAAACAGACACACACGCACGCACGCAGCTGCTATTAATGTATGTATGGGGTCCGCGAAACAGCACAGCAATCAGCATGTATTAACTGGACATTGTAGTGAGTGGGTCAGTTGATCCATTTGAAGAGGTTAGCAGACAGCTGGTAGACACGATAGAAAAATGCTTTTCCTCATCTATATTCCTTTTCGGCAGTATGAGGATGTTGTACAGTAGTGGTCCCCAAATCAGAGCCGTGACGTGTTCATTCCCTCCCGCTCCTGCAATGATTTTAATTCTTGATCACCCGCGACAAGTGCGACGAGCCGACAAGTGCGGCTTTTTCAGATTTGATGTAGTTGTACTTGAATTGTACTGTAATTCTCCAAGCTATTATCAGTTTTTTTGCAGTGTGTAGTTGACTTGTACTGTAACTCTCATCTCTGTTAATAAAAATTTCATTCATTCATTCCTTCATTCATGCATTAATTAATGCATTCATTCATTCATTCATTCATTCATTCATTCATTCATTCATTCATTCATTCATTCATTCATTCATTCATTCATCAGCTGTGCGCCGCTCCATCCCGCATTTTTATTGATCAGTCCCATGCACTAAAACTACAAAATAGCTCACAGTCACAGATACAGATGTAGATGGGGAAACAGCTGGACAAATATTATAGGTCGGCCCTATTATGCTTAATATGCAATATAGCCTATAGTGGTATCAGACATTGCACTCACATGGTGGGGGCGTGGGGTGAGAGAGAGACGCGTGGTGGTGGTCTCTAGAACAAGCAGTATTTGTAGGCCTACTCAGATGTCCAGTGTTCTCATTCCCGTGGACCCCCATTTTTATGTCAAGGGCCAACAGCTCTAGCAGTAATTGACAAATCCATCGAGAGAGTGTTGTTTTTTTCTGAACAAGAACAAGTGAAGTATAGGCTATATGGACTCAGTGGTCAGCGTTTGTTTTTGTTTTTTGTTTTTTTTTTTTGGGGGGGGGGGGCAGCCCCTAACGCGCTGCATTGCGCTACGATATTGTGAGTGGATATAGGGCCTACAAGCTCACAACGCGTTACTGTAATTAAGGGGTTTTCAACAGGTGGTCCTGGAACCACCAGTCCGGCCCCGGCCCTTAGTTCAGCCCTTAGGTTTTTTTTTTTTTTTTTTAACATGCAGCCATGAACCCACACATCAAGTTGTCAAGATCACAGTCACACACAGATCATAATAAAAAGTAGCCTACTGTGCGTGCGTATATTGCGCTTCATATAATTAGAGAGAGAGAGAGAGAGGGGGGGGGGAGAGAGAGACTAATGCACAGACGGTCCAATTTGTGAGAAATTCACGTCGGAAAATTATATATATATATATATATATATATATATATATATATATATATATATATATATATATATATATATATATATATATATATATATATATATATATATATAATAGGCTAAGGCACGTGAGCACGCACACACAAACACACACACACCAGGGTTATATGGATTTTTCATTTCAGTTTAGTTTTAGTTAGTTCTTACTCTTTCTTTTTAAATGTAGTTAGGGTCCCCCCCCCCCCCCCCCCCCCCCCCCCCCCACACACACACACGTGTACCAGGTGCGGGTTACCATAGCAACCGTAGTAAACACACAGAGAGAGAGAGAGAGAGAGAGAGAGAGAGAGAGAGAGAGAGAGAGAGAGACAGAGAGACAGAGAGAGAGACAGAGAGACAGAGAGAGACAGAGAGAGAGACAGAGAGAGAGACAGAGAGACAGAGAGAGACAGAGAGAGAGACAGAGAGAGAGAGATAGGCAGAAGGAGAGCGGGGCAGAGAAACGCTCTCTGTCTGTCCGTAATGAAACCGCGCGCAATGAAGCCGCGCGCTTACACGTGTGCGCGCGCGCGTACCCAGATGACATACACAAACAAAGTGCACGATATTAGGCTACCCATCGGGACATTGTCCGTTCGAGAAGTTGTCCGTTCGGAAGATTTTTTTGGCCAAATCCTTCGGGACAATGACTCTTCGGAAGGTTGTGTAGAAAATGTAAATACTTCGGACAATGTTCCGAATTTTTCGGACTATTGTCTGTAGGGACAAGGACCACTCGGAAAATCCGGCGGACCCCGAATGACCTCAGATTGCTAACATTTGTTGGGGCTTTGCATATTACTCTAACATGGCATGTTTTGGGTAGACGTTACTGTGATATAAGTCCACACACACCAACACTTGTAAATTAAAATGTGACACTCAATACTGTAACCATGATCAAACAGATCTGTACCAAGTGTGGCAGAAGTTGTGAATGCACTATGCTGCTTCATTAGCTATCATTGTACATGGCAGAACATGATTTATTGTATGCCAATCAGTGCCCAAAATTACAAAATGATTGCCATTTATAACAGAAAGCCTCATGTTCCAAAAAAAAAAAAAAAAAAAAAAAATCACTTGTTCTCCTAGGCGGCTGAATTTGGGGAACCTCAAGCGTAAAGTGCAGAGTTCTCAATGCCCACAACCCCTAACTTCTAGTCCTACTCCTGGGGATGACGAAGATACACAAATCTAGTGATAGTTTCTTGCTAAATATGCATATTTGTACTTCAAGTCATTAAATGAATGTTATATAGAACACTGTGCTCTATTTTGGGTTACATTTTACCAGTTGAACCCAGCCCAGCAGCATAGGGGAATGGAAATGGCAGATCTTGCTTATGAATTCAATGTCAATTCTAAAATTAAAAGGCAACCCTAACTTTGTTTGTTCACAGACGGGATATATGATCTCCAGTGACCTTTTATAAGACAGAGTGGGCATACTGGAAAGAATGTAAGTTTAGGATAAATGTAAGTGCTGAATGTTATATATTTTGTATAGTTTAAAATCATGAACACTGTTGGTACACAGATGGCAGATGGAAACCAGAGACCCGTTCCTGGTGAAAGTCTGACTGGCCACAATGCAAATAATGTAAGTTCGTATTCTAATCCTAAATCTAAGGGTTTAATCTAGATATATTTTATATATGAATTAAAAAAAAAAGTTATATGAATGTTATATATATTTTTTTATACAGTTTAGAATCACAAACTCTGTTGGTACACAGATGGCAGAGGCCTACTGGACAGATTGGACCCAATGTGAAGAATGCAAGTTAGTATTGTAAACCTAAATGTAAGGGTTGAATCTTATATATTTACTTACCACTGAGCCTGCATGAGTACAGTAGAGCACCATTTAGCACAGATCCCCCCCTCCATCAGGTGACAACTACGGGTGTACAGATGTCCAAGAGGTCCATTAATGATGTGGGAATGGAGTCGATCTCCCGGGACCTCTTTGAGCCACAACCCAGAACTCTTTCTTCCATTTCTTACTGATGTCAAAATATTTATTTTGACAGTGATATATTTCCTAAATGTTATTGATATGTTTAATAACCTTAGTGTTTAATTGAGAGCTTTCTATAAAAGCTTCACGGTGTGCTTACATTTACACAGAAATTCAGTTAACACAAAAAGCAGAAGGTCAAAATTGGACCGTGTCTAAGTTCCCTCAGCTCTATGTTCCCTCAGCTCTAAGTTCCCTCCGCTGTATGTTCCCTCATGCTTATGCACATGAAGGCAACTATAATGTCATGTGGAGTCGTGATCAAGTCTTCCCACGACCCCTCGGGGAATCGCATTGCTGCAGGTGGTCCTTATACTAATGTGGGTATTTTAGAAGCTCCAAACGTATTCTTTTTGCACATCACATCAAACCACACTACAATATAACCACTATATGATTTTTAAAAATTCAGTTGGCACCCGTGGGACAGGGGTTTCAACCGGAGTGATTGGAGAGGAGAGTGGCAAAAGGGAGGGGAGGAAAGGAGCAACCTCTGGGATTACATGTAAAGACTGCTCCAGAGTGACATAAAATTCAAGCGTGAGTATCAGTGTACTATTAAAATATGTTGTGTGAAAAAAATACAGAAATACCTGCATTAGAATAAAGACACCCTGTGGCCATGTTAACTGTTGGACCGGCGACGTTAGGACCAAGAGCATTATGCATCATGTCACAGGAATCAAGGGAGATTGATGCCCATAGTGTTTTGGTGTGGAACATGTCGCTGCAGGAGTGAGTTTCCTCAGCTTGACAAACAGATCATTATATTACAAACATTACATTAGTGTTTGACAGTAGGTGTGGCTATGTGTGCACGTGTATGTGTGCGTGTGTGTGCTTGTCAGGTGGTGATCTTTCCAGAACCTTCCGACAGGGGTGTTTGAATAATCAACAATGATTGATTAGTTACTCAAGCTAAACATAGAAGTACTGTTCTATTCTGGCCTAATCTGCACCTAACCATTGATTTCTTTGGTTAGCCCAACATAGGCTACTGTAAGGGCATCATGTGGTCAACCTTTGTTTGGTTAGCCCAACATAGGCTACTGTAAGGGCATCATGTGGTCAACCTTTGTTTAACTTCTCCTTCCACATAGCATGTCTGTGTTGACTGGACTTCACCCTAGACAACATTTTTAGCTCCAACTGAATAAACTTTTGCACAGATGTTTGGGTAATACACGTATGTCTACGTGTAAACTTTTAGACTTACCAATAATATAAGTTAACTTTATATTTTATTGTGGGTTCTCATAATTTATCATAAATGCATGTATATAGGTTCTTGAATTCTAGAATTTCATCCTATGAGGCTAATGATCGGTTGATCACCTCCATCCCATGCCCCATTGATGAAATAATTTGTTCAAAAGTACCCCAGACCAAGTATTACTGCATCGATTAATATACTTTTAAGATAGTCGACATTTCTTGTTTAAAACATATTTTTAGTGGTCTAGTAAAATATTCTGTTTTTTTATCCTGTTTTGGTGGGTTCATAAGCTGGAAGCCAAAATTCTGTAAAATAAATAAATAAAATAAATAATAAATACTTGAAATCATTTACAATGTGTGCACATATATATAATTAATGGAAGTTCAAGGTTTTGAATGGAATTGTGGAATAAACCAACTTTCCATGATATTCTTTTTTTTTTTTTTTTTTTTTTAATGGTGCTGGTCCCTTTAGGATCTCTGGGACTTAGGATCTACGGCCAGTCCCCGCCAATCAGACAGCTTTGCTTGGCCCACTGGTTTATGGGAAATTTTGATTTGGAAAAACTCACTCATTGATACACTATATCACTCATTGATTCACTATATACAATCTTTTTTAATTGACCAAAACATCCTTCTCAGCTCAAATATTACAAAGCGTGTCATGTTGAGGGTGAGTTTTAGAGATAGTGTAATTTTTGACCAATGGGAGGACAGAACAGTGGGGGTTTGGATCAATGGCAGCCCTTATTGGTTACCCTGATTGGCTTCTACTCCCATTGCGTGTACTGGTTCGGTGGTGTCCACCCAGTAGTTCGACCTCCCATAATTCTGAAAAGTTAAATAATAAAAATAAAAATAAAAAGGAACTCCCATAGGTCTGATATCCCGTTTTTCCAACCATTTGGAAGATCAGGATTTTGGGATTATGTAGGTCGGAATTATTGGAGGTAGGAATAATGACATGGTCGGTACCCCATCCATCCATCCAGTGGAAAAGGTTCTGGGTGTGAAATCTGTTTGCGATTAAAAAGAGTTAATTGTTTTATTGTGTTATTGTTTCTGTGATTAATTCATCTCAATTAATCAGTTATAGTCCCAAGGACTATATGCGGGTTATGTCTATGTTCCCTCAGCTCTATGTTCTGTCAGCTCTATGTTCCCTCAGCTCTAAGTTCCCTCAGCTCTATGCTCCTTCAGCTCTATGTTCCCTCAGCTCTATGTTCCCTCATGCTTATGCACATGAAGGCAACTATAATGTCATGTGGGGTCGTCTCGGGGAATCACGACCCCTTGGGGGTTGCGATTCATTTTTTGGGGTCACCATAATAACAATAATAACAATTTTAGTGCCTGCATTATATAGGTGTGCACCTTTTGTATGTCATTTCTCTACCGTTCTGTGCTCACAGGAACAGGGTGGGGATGTTACAGTAACTAACAATTCATTCAAGTACAGTTGCACCACTCACTTTGTGAAGAGAGTGGGGGTTATTAAATAAGTAAGTTTGCAGTAAAGGGCAACTTTTTTCTTGAATGTGTTGGATCTTTGGTGGTGACTGGCCTGGGGCCTAAGGATGCTGGAGGGTCTGCATTTGGGTTGTGTCTTTAAAAAGACAATAGATGGTAAAAAAAAAAAGGAGAGGCCCAGGCGGTGGTTGTCATCCTAGCTCTCTTTGGTTTTATTTCAGAGCAACCTCTGGGATTACATGTAAAGACTGCCCAGAGTGACATAAAATTCAAGCGTGAGTATCAGTGTACTATTAAAATATGTTGTGTGGAAAAAAAAAAAAGTTTGGAGTTACAGAAATACCTGCATTAGAATAAAGACAACCTGTGGCCATGTTAACTGTTGGACCGGCGACGTTAGGACAGGGACCTCAAGGGTGAAATGTAGAAAAGGGGGGGGGGGGGGGGGGGGGGGTGGCATCTGTGACAAAAATCAAGAGCATTATGCATCATGTCACAGGAATCAAGGTAGATTGATGGCCATAGTGTTTTGGTGTGGAATTCTCCTTTAACAACTGCTTACAGATATGTCGCTGCAGGAGTGAGTTTCCTCAGCTTGACAAACAGATCATTATATTACAAACATTACATTAGTGTGTGTGACAGTAGGTGTGGCTATGTGTGCGCGTGTATGTGTGCGCGTGTGTGCTTGTCAGGTGGTGATCTTTCCAGAACCTTCCGACAGGGGTGTTTGATTAATCAACAATGATTGATTAGTTACTCAAGCTAAACATAGAAGTACTGTTCTATTCTGGCCTAATCTGCACCTAACCATTGATTTCTTTGGTTAGCCCAACATAGGCTACTGTAAGGGCATCATGTGGTCAACCTTTGTTTGGTTAGCCCAACATAGGCTACTGTAAGGGCATCATGTGGTCAACCTTTGTTTAACTTCTCCTTCCACATAGCATGTCTGTGTTGACTGGACTTCACCCTAGACAACATTTTTAGCTCCAACTGAATAAACTTTTGCACAGATGTTTGGGTAATACACGTATGTCTACGTGTAAACTTTTAGACTTACCAATAATATAAGTTAATGTGGGTTCTCATAATTTATCATAAATGCATGTATATAGGTGCTTGAATTCTAAAATTTCAACAATAGATTTGCGAGAAAATGTGTTTTTTCTCATCTGGCTAGTGCAATGCGAGAGCGGCCTTGCCCGTTTACCCGTTCGCCTTTGTGGTGCTTCTCCTACCAAACCACAACGTTTGCACACATCTCACTATGCACAACACCTCCAGCACCTATGTCCACACAGCATAGGCTATATTGCATCGATCCATGCAACTGCCATATTTACTGTACACTCTCCATTTATATGAAAATAATTTTTGTGCAGGGCCATGAGGCCGGACTACAGATTGTCACACTTTTGCCACACCAGAGCCATATAGTATAGACAGAGTTACGCCAACTCTGTTCACTTCATGGGGCCAGTCCAATGGCGGTTATTCTACATAGACCTCTATTATCAATCAAAGGGGACACCAAATAGGAATAAGTTCCGCCACTGAAGCAGGCAGAAATGCAATGGACTCAGGCAACAGCCCAGATCTTAAATCCCTTTATTTTTTAGATAAGCACTGAAGCAGGCAGAAATGCAATGGACTCAGGCAACAGCCCAGATCTTAAATCCCTTTATTTTTTAGATAAGCACTGAAGCAGGCAGAAATGCAATGGACTCAGGCAACAGCCCAGATCTTAAATCAATTTATTTTAGATACATACACTACATAAACACTAGACTACAGAGTCTTTAGTTGTTACTCTAGAATAGGCTACTTTAAAACAGTTGGAATGTGCTAATATGTCCTAAAATTGCTCTTATTTGCGCCACCTTCATTGAAAACAATGTTTTTTCCAACTCCAGCGTGTCCCTATTCAAACTGCACGGACAGCAGTTCGAGCGCTCAGTTTCTGACCCCTCAATGTCGCAAGTCTTCTAATAGATGGCTCTGGAGCACGCAGTCCACACTGTGTTTCTGATTCTAGCCTCCGCACGCTGAGCCAACCCCCTTCTGGCTTTGTGGGCCAGTTCATATAACTCTTACGTAGTGCTGCTCGATGGGATGAAAGACCTCTGCATTTCTCTCTATAATCAACAACACGCCATGCAGAAGACAGACGTTACTTACTCTTTCTGGGAGCCGCAAAACCAAGCGAATGCATCTTACGGCCGCTGCTCTTAGTGTTGGATATATACGACTAACGCAGCGCTACCGACATGGCTGCCTGCCCTACAACCAGCAACACGCCGACAACACGAATCACAACACCACACCAAAAACCACACAGCGTCTCGCTCAGCGTTAGCGTCTCAGTCGCTACAGACACAGAATCCAACAAGCCGTTGTAAATTGCTTGCCAAAACACAAAAACAGTTACCTCACGATTCTTTCCACATTGCTTCACATGCAACATGTTGCACATGCATGCACGTACGCGCTGTCCGCGTATATTAACATTTAGACTGTCCATCTGCATAACGACAATGTTTCTTTTTAATTGCATGCATAATCTTATTAACCGCGCGCACAGTGTGTGACTGTGTGTGTGCGCACGTCTTCATGTACACTAATGACTAAGGTATACTACTGTAGACATTCCATCTTCCAAGCACACGTGAATATCTTTGCATAGCAGTAGTAATCATAACAATATATAACTTTAGTTCTATCGTAGCCTACATTTCATGACAACATACAAACTTTTACATTTCAAGAACCCCCAATGGACCCTATAATAGAGCATATTAAGGCTCTCCCAGTCTTCTTTTTAATTGCAAGGACCACCATATCCTATAAGAGAACATTTTAAAGCTCTTGCAGTCTTCATTTTAAATGCAAGGACCCCCAGTTGACATGAATTAGGCCACACACACACCCCATTTAATGCCAATTCTCTTTCTGTGACCCTCAAGTATCCCTCAACTACGGGCCCCATAGTATAGGATTCCACCATTGATGTGTGTGACTGTGAATGTCATATGATGTATGTGCAACTATCACCACATTGTAAAGGCACAGACACACTGCCCTCTGCCTTATCCTATACCTGTATATTGGCGTTTCCAATTTCCACTTGAGTCCACTGCTATACAAACAGTTCCAACTATGTCTTATTCTTTGTTAGGGTTTATGTTGCACAGACCTTTGCCTATACATGTATTACCACTGTCCCCCTCCACTTACTTACTGCTGCATTACATACCTCCCTGTTCATCATCATAATCTTTTGTAAGAATTTGATGTTACTCACTACTATTAGAATTCCTCTTATGTCCAAAAATGACATTGCCTATCACGAAAGATGCAGTGTTGCAAAGTGTCCAAAAAATGAACATTTTCAAAATTGGGGTGAGTGCAAGTCGCCTGTCGCCACAAAACGGGACATAGTTTTTTTTTTTTTTTCATATCTTGAGAATGTCCCGTTCATGAAATGGATTGTCCCGAGATTTACTTTTACTGCAAAGTTCATGAAATAGATCCTTAAAGTTACTCACCACAGGCCAAAAATCCTCTGACATTTTCTACCTGCTAATTGTTTTTACATCATAGTTGTACAGATGGTCTACAGGTAGTATCCCTACATCCCAGAAAAGCCAGTATGCCAATATGTGGTTCTATTGTAGATCAGAAGCCTATTTTATACAGTATTAAATAGGTGGAGATAGCAAGTTGACTTTTCTGAGTAGGAGAGGAGCAGGACTTTTCTATTAGGGGTATAACTAAATGGGGCATAGTTTCTTTATATCTTTAGGATGTCCCCTTCATGAAATGTTTATTCCCATGCTTTACTTTTACTGCAATGTTAATAAATGAAGTGAAAATAATAAATGAAGTGACACATGACATAAAGAAAAAACCCATATCCTGCAAGACAGAGATCCAAGAAAATGCTGTAATTTTACCTATAATTATTGTTGTTTCATATTTGCACAAAAGGTCTGCAGGTTTCTCAGAATGACAATATTTGGTTCTACTGTGAATAAGCAGCCGCTTTAAGGCCTTTAAATAGGCAGAAATGGCACAAAGTTGACTTTTCTGAGCAGCCTTTACTTGTCCTATCCGCTTAATGGAATGGAAAGTTTTACCTTTACCAGAAAAAAGTCATGAAATTAATCCATGAAGTTACTGAAAGTGGGTAAATTCTTTGACATCTACTTGCTGGTTGTTTTTACATACATGCAGTCATGTGTAGAGGTTGGGCTTTTGGTGCTTGTGCACATGTCATTTTGCTTCAGTATTGCTCTTCCCCATCCATCCTTCCCATTCAATGTCTCCCCTTTGACTAATACCTGTGCATTTAAACTCTAGACATGCCTGCCCCAAAATTCTCAACAGGCCTGAAAATTAAGGGCTTGCCCTACCTAGGTCCACTCAAGGCCCTGCTGTCACCCTTAGATCTGTTCCCTTGATATGCTTGCAAAACCTGTATTATCAACACACTCCATACAGTATATGGCCAGAACAGAATCCATTCCATAGGTTGATCTGACCCCCCATGCCAAGCACTATGGTGCTCACCCAGCAGTCTGGCAGCACCCAGGGGGATGAGTGCACACAACCTAGACCTAAAGGTTTATCACCCTCAGATGTCTTACTGGAAGTATCTACAGTATATTACCATGTAGTACTGCCATCAGTGGTAGAACAAAACTTGACCATGATTCATGACACGAAGGTTATAAGGATTTCTTTCACTTCAAGAGAAATGTTTCCATATGTATCCATGCTTTGAAGCATGAAAGCATGGATAGAAAAAAGAATGTATCCATGCTTTAAAAATGCAAATGCAGAAAAGTCACAACCCTATGTCCAAATCCTGATCCATTACTGTAAAATGCCTGTGTATATACTAAATTGCTGCTTAATAACAGGAAATACAGTATATCTTGATGCCATGTTTTCATTTTACCCACTTCATGTTTCTCAGGTAGGCCTATGTCTAAAACAGCTGAAATAACAAAAATATGGTAGCCTACTAAGTCAGCAGGTTATTTTCAATGTCATTGAGAAGTGTTCGGGGAACTTTGATTGTTTTCCATAATCTGCTGTTTGATGATCAACCATTGCAGCTTTTCCAAGGTGCTTTAGGTAGTGCATTACATTTTTTCTTTCACACATACATTCATACACCAGCTGAAGCCATGCAAGGTACGAACCAGCACATCAGAGGGGTGCCACATAGGGGTGGCAGTGGCTCAGGGGTAGAGTCACCGGCACCGGATGCTGGTTCGATCCCAGGCTCCCGCAGAGTTACTGTGGAAGTGTCCTTGAGCAAGACACTGAACCCCTAATTGCTCCTGATATGCTAGTAGGCACCTTGCATGGTTTCCACTGCCATCAGTGAATGTCTGTGTGAATAGGTGAATGTGATGCACAAGCTATGTAAAGCGCCTTGGATAAAGGCGCTATATATATATGCACCATTTACCATTTATCAGACGCAATTTTGGGGTTCTGACCCACAGATCATTGGATGGTCTACTCTACCTCCTGAACCAAGGTCACCCAGAAAGTAAACTTTATTTATAGCAAATACTGTAGTTAGAAGCTTTTGGCTATGCCTGCCTCTAATACAGCCTTATTTTAAAGGCTACAGTAATTCACTATAGCAGGGGTTTTCAACAGGTTGTCCGGAGACCACCAGTGGTCCTTGAGATGGTTCCGGGTAGCCCCCAGTTAAGTTGGTTAACCAGATGAAATGTTGGTTAACCAGAGGTAACTCTTGAGAGCGTAAAAATGAAACCAAATGGACCCTTGCGGGTCCATTTGGTTTCATGTTTTCAGGTTCATCATGTGAATTAGCCCAAGTCTACACAATTAGAGAATGTATACTCAACAAAATATAAACGCAACACTTTTGTTTTTGCTGTCATTTTTCAGGGGATGGACTTAAAGACCTAAAATTCATTCCAGATATACAATATTACCATTTCTCTCAAACACTGTTCACAAATCTGCCTAAATGTGTGATATTGAGCACTTCTGCTTTGTTAAGATAATCCATCCCACCTCACAGGTGTGCCACATCAAGATGCAGATTTGACATCATGATTAGTGCACAGGTGTACCTTAGACTGTCCACAATAAAAGGCCACCTTGAAATGTGCAATTTTCCTTTGCCTTATTGGGGGTATGGGCCTCCGAACCAGTCAGTATCTGGTGTGACCACCATTTGCCTCATGCAGTGCAACACTCACCTTTGGGGGTCATGTCTATGTTCCCTCAGCTCTATGTTCCCTCAGCTCTATGTTCCCTCAGCTCTATGTTCCCTCAGCTCTATGTTCCCTCATGCACATGAAGGCAACTATAATGTGATGTGGAGTCGTGATCAAGTCTTCCCACGACCCCTCGGGGAATCACGACCCCTTGGGGGTTGCGATTAATTTTTGGGGGTCACCATAATAATAATAATAATGATAATTTTAGTGCCTGCATGATATACAGTAGGTGTGCGCCTTTTGTATGTCATTTCTCTACCGTTCTGTGCTCACAGGAACAGGGTGGAGATGTTAACAGTAACTAACAATTCATTTAAGTACAGTTGCACCACTCACTTTGTGAAGAGAGTGGGGGTTATTAAATAAGTAAGTTTGCATTAAAGGGCAACTTTTTTCTTGAATGTGTTGGATCTTTGGTGGTGACTGGCCTGGGGCCTAAGGATGCTGGAGGGTCTGCATTTGGGTTGTGTCTTTAAAGAGACAATAAATGGTAAAAAAGGAGAGGCCCAGGCGGTGGTTGTCATCCTAGCTCTCTTTGGTTTTATTTCAGAGGACCATAGTGGACTCACTCAGACATCATGTTAAACCAGAGTGATTGGAGAGGAGAGTGGCAAAAGGGAGGGGAGGGGAGGAGGAACCTCTGGGAGCGTGAGCGTCAAGCGTGAGTATCAGTGTACTTAGTGTGAAAAAAAAAAAATAAGTTTGGAGTTACAGAAATACCTGCATTATAATAAAGACAACCTGCGGCCATGTTAACTGTTAGACCGGCGACGTTAGGACAGGGACCTTAAGGGTGAAATGTAGAAAAGGGGGCATCTGTGACAAAAATCAAGAGCATTATGCACCATGTCACAGGAATCAAGTAGATTGATGCCCATAGTGTTTTGGTGTGGAATTCTCAATTTTAAAGGTAGGGGAAGTGATTTCATTTTGTCAGATATCACCCAAAAAATATTTTTTTTCTGTTAAAATGCTCTATTATAAGGTGTGGAAACCACATATGGAGTTTCCCCCTCCCCCACGTTAGCAGAGGAGCTAATAAAAGTTCCCCAGGTCACCACAATTCTCCTCCAATCAGGAGAGAGCAGCAGGTTCACATAGTGTAGCTACTTTTGGGGGCCCCTAGTGCACCAGGCTGGTACTACACCATGAATTTCAAATCACTTCCCCTACCTTTAACAACTGCTTATAGACATGTCGCTGCACTGAGTGAGTTTCCTCAGCTTGACAAACAGATCATTATATTACAAATATTACATTACATTAGTGTGTGTGTGCGTGTGTGTGACAGTAGGTGTGGCTATGTGTGTGCGTGTGTGTGCGCGCACGTGTGTGCTTGTCAGGTGGCGATCTTTCCAGAACCTTCCGACAGGGGTGTTTGATTAATCAACAATGATTGATTAGTTACTCAAGCTAAACATAGAAGTACTGTTCTATTCTGGCCTAATCTGCACCTGACCATTGATTTCTTTGGTTAGCCCAACATAGGCTACTGTAAGGGCATCATGTGGTCAACCTTTGTTTAACTTCTCCTTCCACATAGCATGTCTGTGTTGACTGGACTTCAACCGTGCTCTACTGATTTTCTTTCAATGAGTCGGTTGAGTCAGTGTGCAAATTATTTTAATCAGCTTAATCAGCAACATTAATCAACTAATTAACTTGTTATTTACAGAGCTAAAACTACTATAGTAACTGCTGTACTGACCATGGTAATACTGTGCTTAGCTGAGCAGCCAACTGTCCTGACTCCTGACTTTAACCCATACAGAGAATCTGGGTTGTATGGCTAAGAGGAAGGTGTGAGACATAACACTGAACAATATACATTTATTTCCATTCATTTATGAAAGCAAAACTGGTCTTCCATAACAATTCAGCAGTGCCATAGCCTTAGCCTCATAGGATAAATGCCTAAGTTGTTTCTTGGCGAAATTGAGATTTCTAGAATTTCAGCAATAGATTTGCAAGAAAATGTGTTTTTTTTTTTATCCTATGAGGCTAATTGATGAAATAATTTGTTCAAAAGTACCCCAGACCAAGTATTACTGCATAGATTAATATACTTTTAAGATAGTCAACATTTCTTGTTTAAAACATATTTTTTTAGTGGTCTAGTAAAATATTCTCTTTCTTTATCCTGTTTTGGTGGGTTTATGAGCTGGAAGCCAAAATTCTGTATAATAAATAAATAAAAACAAATACTTGAAATCATTTACAATGTGTGCACTGAATATATAATTAATGAAGTTCAAGGTTTTGAATGGAATTGTGGAAATAAACCAACTTTCCATGTATGATATAATTTTTTTTTTTAATAAAGTGCCTGTCCCTTTAGGAACTCTGGAACTTAGGATCTACGGCCAGTACCCGCCAATCAGACAGCTGTGCTTGGCCCATTGGATTATGGGAAATTTTGATTTGGAATAACTCACTCATTGATACACTATATCACTCATTGATTCACTATACAATCTGTTTTAATTGAGCAAAACATCCTTCTCGGGTCAAATATTACATAGCGTGTCAGGTTGAGGGTGAGTTTTAGAGATAGTGTTAGTAATTTTTGACCAATGGGAGGACAGAACAGTGGGGGTTTGGATCATCGGAAGATCAGGATTTTGGGATTATGGTAGGTCGGAATTATGGCAGGTCGGAATAATGAGATGGTCGGTACCCCTGAAATCCATCCAGTGAAAAAGGTTCTGGGTGCGAAATCTGTTTGCGATTAAAAAGAGGTAATTGTTTTATTGTGTTGTTGTTTTTGTGATTAATTAATCTCAATTAATCAGTTATAGTCCCAGCACTATATGCACATTGTATTACATACTACTATTAAACTTGGTTGAGGGAACATCGAGCTGAGGGAACATCGAGCTGAGGGAACATAGAGCTGAGGGAACATAGAGCTGAGGGAACTTAAGGGAACATAGAACTGAGGGAACTAAGAGCTGAGGGAACATAGAGCTGAGGGAACATAGAGCTGAGGGAACTTAAGGGAACATAGAGCTGAGGGAACTTAGAGCTGAGGGAACTTAAGGGAACATAGGACTGAGGAACTCAAGGAAACATAGAACTGAGGGAACTTAGAGCTGAGGGAACATAGAGCTGAGGGAACTTAGAGCTGAGGGAACTTAGAGCTGAGGAACATAGACACGGTCCCCATCTTTGCATAGAGTTTATCAGATTGTCAATTGTGGCCTCTTCAATGGCTGTGTGAAGTCGCTGGATATTAATGGGAACTGGTATGCGCAGTAGAAATGGTAATAATGTGGTAATAATGTGTTATTACCATTTTGACAGTGTGTACCAATTCCCAAGTTGCCTATTTAAGGCCTTGTGAAAAGGCTGCTTATTCACAATAGATCTTGTCATTCTGACAGTTTGAGACTCTCCAGACCCTGTGCAAATATGATGCAATTATAATTAGCAGGTAGAAAATGACTTTTGATTTTCTTGGATTTTCCTTCTTTCAGGATAGGTGTTATTTCGTTCTGTCGTGTTTCCCTTCATGATTCAATTCATGGCATTGCAGTAAAAGTAACATTTGGGACAATCCATTTCATGAAGGGAACATCCTAAAGATGTGGAAAAAACTGTGTCCCATTTAGTTATACCTCTAATGAAAATCTAATAAAGAGTAGGACAAGTGTAGGACTTGGTATTTTCGCCTATTTCATACCTTTATAAAAAAGGCTTCTGATCTACAATACAACCAAATATTAGCATTCTGGCTGTTCTGGGATGTAAGGACGCTACCTGTAGACAATCTGTGCAATCTGTGCATCTAGTGACCTCAATTCATCCTATGAGGCTAATGATCGGTTGATCACCTCCATCCCATGCCCCATTGATGAAATAATTTGTTCAAAAGTACCCCAGACCAAGTATTACTGCATCCTGCATAGATTAATATACTTTTAAGATAGTCGTCATTTCTTGTTTTTAGTGGTCTAGTAAAATATTCTATTTTTTTTATCCTGTTTTGGTGGGTTCATGAGCTGGAAGCCAAAATTCTGTAAAATAAATAAATAAAAATAAATACTTGAAATAATTTACAATGTGTGCACTGAATATATAATTAATGGAAGTTCAAGGTTTTGAATGGAATTGTGGAAATAAACCAACTTTCCATGATATTCATTTTTTTTTTTAATGGTGCTGTACCCTAGGATCTACGGTCGGTCCCCGCCAATCAGACAGCTTTGCTTGGCCCACTGGATGATGGGAAATTTTGATTTGGAAAAACTCACTCATTGATACACTATATCACTCATTTGTGATTATGATTATGTAGGTCGGAATTATGGGAGGTCAGAATAATGACATGGTCGGTACCCCATCCATCCATCCATCCAGTGGAAAAGGTTCTGGGTGCGAAATCTGTTTGCGATTAAAAAGAGTTAATTGTTTTATTGTGTTATTGTTTCTGTGATTAATTCATCTCAATTAATCAGTTATAGTCCCAAGCACTATATGCACGTTGTATTACATACTACTATTAAACTTGGTTGATGGAACATAGAGCTGAGGGAACATAGAGCTGAGGGAACATAGACACGGTCCCGCTGCCAGAGGCAACTCTTAATGACAATAAGCGTTGGCATTAAGGCGAAACAACAGGGCCTTCAACTCCACACTGTCCCTGTTTGACCTGTTTGAGGTCAAACAGGGACTTGTTATCTACTGTCTAATTGATGAATCAACTGTGTGCAAAGAGTAGCTTGCCCAGAAACCAAACAGTACATGCTAGATAGACCTTTAACCCCAGGGTATGAAGCTAATGGATTTTTAGATTGTTTTGTCAAAATTGGTTGTGATTTCTTGTGTTCATGCCGCGGGAAGATATTTACAGTAGGGGGTGCTGGACGTTCACTATGGGTGCTGCAATATGCGCGCACGCGCAAAATGTGGTGTGAATGCGCATTGTGCATGCACATTTTCATGCATTTACACGCGGAAAAGTGACTTTTACCTTCCCTCTCCACATGCATGAGCTAACTGACACAGGTACCTTAGCCTCTGATACAGCAAAGAGCATGTTTATAAGGCCTATTAACAGGAATCTGTTTTGATTAAAACTAGTATTTTCCTCCTCCTGTCCAAGGGGGGCTGTGTCTGAAAAAGGGGGTGCTCAAGCCCCCCAGCACCCCTACTTCCTCAGATTCTTGTGTTAGGTCTTAATAAATCCAGTGCAGCATGCAGACAGGCACAATCGCACACCCACACACACACCCACACACACGCATTCGCCCAAATTAGTGGGGTTCCGTCTCCATGTTAAATTTATTTGTCATTTACAACTCTTGTAAAAGTTTAACTCTCACTACTAAATTGAAAGTGAGGGTCTATAGAACCATTTTGGTTCGAGTGGCCAGCACGCAGACCAAGATTTTTGCCTCTAGGGGTGTACCCCCCCCCCCCCCCCCCCAGCCCTACCAAAATCCGATAAGTTCCGCAACTTATCCAATATGAACATATGAGATGTGTATGAATAGATAAAACATTAATAAAGGGCTTTAGAGAAGAGCAGTAACGTCTTCTAGTTCATTCTCATCGGGACTGGTGTTTTGTGGTTATAGAAAACGCCATGTGATAAAATAAGCAAAGATAAAACAATAGAAGGCGGGTGTTGTCGCACAGCGTCCAGTGTTGTTTGCTGTGCGCGCGCTCGTTTCGTGCACATGCCCATTGCCCATGTTTTATTTTAGACCTCAACCCTGTGAGCATCGGTCAGCACTGAGTGGAACGGTGGAATCGCTGTGATAATGTGTGCGTTTCAGAATCAACTGCCTAAGCCTCTTCTCGCTTAACTTCTTTGCCCTTTTAAAATATTTTTAAAAAGTCGATAGTTAAAATGGCCAGCCTACAAGCTCACAACGTGTCAATAGTTTGGCGCTTTGAACTATTCCAATATGTTTTTTTTTTTTCAAAATAGTAAAAACGCCGCCCGGAATCGTTGGCCCGAATCGGCCGACATTTGGCTGGCGATAACCAATCAGAGCCAAGTGCTGCTTTTTTGCCATCCTCCATCATACTTCCGTTTATCAGTGCACCACAGCACCGTCGTATACGCTACGCATTTTGCATGCCATTCTAAGCGAGAATTTACGGTAATGACCGTTGGCGTCGCTGATATCGGTCGATGTTGCTGGTGCATCGCTGGCTGTTAAAACGTACGTGTCCCAAGTAAAGGAAGACATCTGGTCACCCTACTGGTAACATGTTTACAAAAGGCTGGGGGAATGGGGGGGGGGGGGGGGGGGGGGGGTACACTGACTCAGCAGATGAACGGTCTGGGTTGGTGCTTGGGTTTCCCTGCCCTGCAAACCAATCAGAGGCCAGTATGTGAACAAGAGGCGGGTTCATCACCAGAGGCTGCCTCCCCATTGGAGGAATGACTGTACTGTAAGCTATAAAAGAAGAGGAGAACTCAGAGCTGTCATTCTGTCTGCTAGAGTTTATCATCACAATCTACAGTACAGTAACTGGACTGTGTTTCTACACACCTAGATCTACACTGAAGGTAAGACACTGACAACTGTTGACTTTTAGACTGAAACAGGGTTATAATAGTTAACTTAAAGTAACTAAAATGTATTCATTTTTATTTTTCATTGGTAGAATATCATTTTACCAATACAGTCATAGAATATCATAGCCTGACTTCAGTCTGAAGTCAGGCTATGATGATTATTCAGACTGAAGTCCCTCTCTACTACAGCAGTTTCTGGGATGGAAGTGATCAAAGCAGCCCTACTAACAGCTGCGGTTTGGTGAGACTACCGGTACCTCGTTTTCACCAGGAGGAAACACTCCATGGAAAACAGGGGGCCTAGAATATTTGTTCTTTTACCACAAATCCATTCCTGTGGGTTTGCAAGTTCGGGGGACCCCCCACAGACCACAACACAGGCAGCACTTCATTTCACACGGGTGTGATTTTTTCTTTTGCATAAGCTGCTTTCTTCTGATTTTAGCTATTTTTGACGAGGAGAGCATTCAAACATGTGGATAAATATGTAATTGTGGATAATTATGTTATTATTTACTACAGTCCTAATAAGCCCAGGAAGGAACATCTGCAGGGAAGCCATATTGTGTGCAAAAAGCTCACTGTTTGTAGTAGTAGTAGTAGTAGTAGTAGATGCTAAATGTGATACTTTAAATATTAAAAAAAGAAGAAGAAATCACTATATAATTGTGTGAACAAATTATTTATTCCTGTGCTCGAATGTGCAAGTTGGCACTCACCAGAGTGTAGTTCTATTTACAAGAGCTATAGGGAAGCCAGATAGCTGTTAGACCTACTGTAGAAGAGAGAAAAATGATGAAGAGAGAAGATAGGCCTAGAGATCAAAATAATCTAACATTGGCAGCGTTTTTCGTGCACAACTAATGCATTGAATGGATTCCAAATACCAAGAATGTGTATTCATAGAGGTTTATGGAGTATTAGGTTGCACTTTTGTCCATAAATTGAGATTGCCGTTGTAATGGACATTAGTAAGTTGCATTAGCCTACTTCATTGTGCTAAACTGTGGTCATTTGTGTGTCAATGTTTCAGTCTTGTTGTGATCATTTGTGTGTAAATGTTTCTCCTCTGTATTATTTCTTTACAGTGTTGCTGTCATTCTGGGTCTCATCCTAACTCTCTACAATCCAGACGTTCTAAGATAGAAGCTCCAGTCTAGGTGTTAACATCATAAAGGTAAAACATTACAGATACAGTATACAGTAGGTGATTTATACCTGATTTCCTCCCTGGATTAGAATGTGTACTGTATGCAATATGTAAGATATTCACCATGAAAGGTTGTGGGTTATTGGTTGATTTACCCTCAGGGTTGTGCCACAGTTCTATTTACAATTATCTCTCTTTAGGGAGAGCTTTAGGGAAGCTAAGTAAGGGATAAAACCCGACGAGCCGGTGATTTGTTTCCTAATTACTGACCAAGGCGCAGCCGAGGTCAGTTATTAGGAAACAAATCACCGGTTCCAAGGGTGTTATTACATGGCTTACGTCAGTGGTTTTCAACCAGTGGTCCGAGGACCACCATTGGTCCTTGAGAGGGTGACGGCAACGGCATGTACCACCACGTAGCTAACCAAATGACGCTAACGGCGTAAACAACCAAATGGCTAACCCGCTAACGGCATGTAAACAACCAAATACGTAGCTAACAAATGGACTAACGGCATGTAAACAACCAAATACGTAGCTAACAAATGGACCGCTAACGGCATGTAACAACCAAATACGTAGCTAACCAAATGGACCCGCTAACGGCGTGCTGGAACTAAATGCGGAAGCGCACCGCGGATTGATATGAACGACATGTAAACAACCAAATACGTAGCTAACCAAATGGACCCGCTAACGGCATGTAAACAACCAAATACGTAGCTAACCAAATGGACCCGCTAACGGCATGTAAACAACCAAATACGTAGCTAACCAAATGGACCCGCTAACGGCATGTAAACAACCAAATACGTAGCTAACCAAATGGACCCGCTAACGGCGTGCTGGAACTAAATGTGTAAGCGCACCGCGGATTGATATGAACACAGCTGTTTGCACTTTGGGGACCTTGATTATGCAGCGGTCCAATATAGAGCGGAGCGGTGAATTATAGTGTAATATGTCACCGCTCACATGACCAGAACGCTGGATTCTGATTGGAGCATTCATTCAAGCCATGTAATAACAACAGATAGCTGTTAGACCTACTGTAGAACAGAGAATGAGGATGAAGAAGAGAAGATAGAATAATGCATTATAGATGTGGGTATCATAGAAAGTGTTACTGAATTGTTAACACTTTACTTGAAGGTCACCTTTATAATGCATTATGTGCTAATTTATAATGCATTATTTATAATTCATCTATAATGCATAATAAGACATGTTATAAATCCAACCAAATATAACTATTCATAACTACATTAATAACATTTTAGTACTGTTAGTCATAATGCATTGTTATGGTCAAAAGAACAGCACTATATAACTACCATCACTTATTCAGTTATAAAAGCACATATAGAAATGATGTACTTATCACAATGCATTATAACCAGGTATGTATTAAATGAAATAATGTCTTATAAACGGCAATAACATGCTATAGGATGGCTTTTGGACCTTTAAGTAAAGTGGGCAGATATTCATGTTCATGTCTGTAGTTTATATTACGACTATCTGCCCACTTTACTTAAAGGTCCCAAAGCCATCTTATAGCATGTTATTGATGTTTATAAGACATTTTCATGTAATAAATGCATGGTTATAATGCATTGTGATGCAGTACATCATTAGTCAGCTAAGCTGACTAAGTGGTAGTGGTTATAACCTGTTGTTCCATTGACCATAATAATGCATTATGACAGTTATAATATGTTACAAATGCAGTTATGAGGAGTTATTATGGTTATGAACATTTATAACAAGTCATATAATGCATTATAAATGTATTATAATGCATTATATTCAATATAAATGAGCTTTTAATGTATTAGAAAGGTGACCTTCAAGTACACCCCCCCCCAAATGTAGGATTGAACATAAGTTCAATGTAGGATGGAACTATGGTTTATACTGTATATTGTTTAAAATTGCCTTAGTGTTGCCTTTTGGCAACATTAACATTTATAATAAGTTATTCGTTAAGTGATATTTGCATACAAATACCCCACAGAGGTGCCATTAACACAATTAAAAAATCTCTGGACTTAGTGCATTTTTTAAATTTATTGTAATTAATGGATTAATTTGCATGAATAAAATATTTTTTCTTTTTTTCTGCTTTTTTAATAGATGATGCTAGATGCTTTTTTTTACTTACTTTTATCATGGTTATAGTTTAAAGGTCAAAGGTTAAAAATCAAGAGCCCAGAGATGTTTTGGTTGTGTGATTTTCAGCCTCTATGGGGGGTATCTATATGCAAATATCATGACCAATGGCATTGAAAGACCAAACAACAAACATCAGGATATTTGTGTGCAATGAATAATTTTACAAAAAGCAACATTTGGTCTTCTGGGATTCTTCAGTTCCGTTCAGTTCAGTTCAGTTTAGTTTATTTTGGTCGTAGGATGAACATGTAACATTGTTCTTGATCATAAATGTTTCTGGTAATAAACCAAAAAGGAGGTTGGCTGAAGCACAAAGCTTATAATGCCCCCCCTTTAGAAACCAGTCCCAAGAAACGAAAGAAAAAAAAAAAAAAAAAAAAAAAGACGGTTTAATAGGCACACGCGCACACACGCGCACACACACGTGCGCGCGAAGAGAGAGGAAGGAGAGGGAGAAAAAAACAGAAAAACAAGACTGAAAACATAATTACATAACATAGGAACAAGAAAATAAGAAACAATCTAAAGCAAAGAAGAAAATACATAGTAAAACAAGAACCGTTTGGTCAAGCTTGGTCACTTGGAACCCACATCTGTTTTGTATATATGTTGCCAGGGCACTAAGGCCAGGAACCATAAGTAGCCTGACTATGCCACTCAGGAATTTCACCTGAGAATGTTAAACTAGAGCTGAAAGTATACAGATCAACCATAAGATTTACCAGCCCACCGGGCTCGCGAATCCAGAGAGCTAACAGAGACGTGTTCCAGTTTCAGGATAATTAATTTATTTAACAGTCAACTATATTGTTTAAAATATGTATGTTAGTACAAATACTGGTTAAAATGACTATTGTGACAGGTCAAGATATTAACAGGTTAAGAAGAGACGCTAGCAGCAGGGAATTAACGGTGGTCCTGTAGGCGAGGAAGGAAGGGGGTGAGGGAGTGTAGGGACAACAGCACCGCCACCAGAGAACACAGCAAAACCCCCAAGCTGGGTCACACACTGCAAACAGAAAATAGAATAACGTTTAAACACAGCAAAAGTAGTATTTACACACCAAAAGAAACCATGCTTGGCAGCCAGCAAAGGGCCCTAAAAGAGAAACCCAGCACCAGTGAACCCTCCTCAACCTGTCTAGAACACAACCAGATTTTTCCCTATTCCACTGTTGTCTCTAATATGGCTATTAAATTCATTTAGTATTCAGTTCAATTATGCAGTTCAAGTTGGTTTACAAACAAAAGTATACAGTCAAAACAGAATCAAATAAACAAAAAGAAAACAAAAAAAGGACAAAAACAGCAGCGGCATGGCAGCCCAGGATGTCGCCTAACAAGACAAAGAAACTCTGTTTAACATCATCATCAACATTAAATACATACATAATACACTGAAAGCAAACTACATTGGGACTGCTTACCTCTGTTACTGTGCACACACAAACACACATCCAGTCCTACTTTCTGGGCAGTAGTAGAGCAGCATGGAAGGACAGGCCTGGATACCACCACGGAAACCAAATGGAATAATTAATAACCTGATCTGATCACTGCAAAATAAAACCATAATGTGGCAGCCTAACCTTAGTTAAACCGAACATATTCACAGACTGGGCAGGTGACCCACTAGGCCTACATTGCAGTTACAGGGCTGGAAACGGCCACACACAAAGAATAATAGTTAATAATCTGTAAATCATGCTTTGAGACAATATTATAGCAGCACTGCTCTGCCTTACCTATAACATTGTCTGCTACAGGTACCGGGCAGACGTGCTCTTTAAGCTCCTAGTTAGCATTACTTAGCATTATTAGCACTACTTGGCATTATAAGCATTTTCACAATACGTTGCATTACTTAGCATTATTAACTATACTTAGCATTGGCATTACTTAGCATTATTAGCATTTTTACAATACTTAGCATTACTTAGCGTTATTAACTATACTTAGCATTAGTTAGCATTATTAGCATTACTTAGCATTGTTGGCATTTTTACAATTGTTAGCATTATTATCATTAATAACAATGCTAAGCATTAGCACGACTTAGCTTTATTGGCATTACTTAGCATTATTAGCATTTTCACAATACTTAGCATTACTTAGCATTATTATTATTAACAATGCTTAGCATTAGCATTACTTATGACTCCCACATGGAAACCCCCCATTTACAGTCAATATTTTGAAATGCTTATTTACCTGGAAAGCATGTTAGCATAGCATGCAGGTGGTATGTTAGCATAGCATTAGCATTTCAGCATGCTACTATGTTAGCATAGCATGTTAGCATGCTAACTCCTGCGAAAGTTTGCAGAGACTTGGCAAGTGGCAGGCACATGGTAAAAATTCTTAGAAATTTTGTTTCTTGTTGCTCTGTACCATCTGCATGACAGCAACAGTTCAGACTTAGCGTGACCGGGGTGTGAGGTGTCCTTGATGATGTTCTCCGTTGTTTTGAGACAACGGGATCTGTATAGTTCTTCCAGTGTGGGGAGAGGGCAGCCAACGATCTTCTGGGTGACCCGCACCCATTCTATCCCAAGCATTCAAATGACATATTCTCAGAGTCAACCCCTGAATGTCACTTACATCGGTACATACTGTACAACGGGACTGAACGGCACATCTGGGACTCATGACCAGGATGTAATTGGACAGAGAGTTAGAGGACAGAATGGGCAAGATACCAGAGACACCATGATGTCGTTATACATCCAATTTCGGAGATCTGGCGCTTCAAAGTAAGAGTGTCGACCGTGAAACCGTGGCCAGATATGTGCCATAGACACAGAACACATAGCCTTGTGTTTGGCGCGGGGGGAGTTAACTTGTGCCCGCTCCACTCACGCAAGTCATTAGTAGTCAATAGAATGAGTGAACAAACAGATGTGTATTTTCTCCCTTGCAGAGTGGTCCATGGACCCCCACGGTGGTCCAACTATGGAGCTGGCTGCTCTTGGTCGACCTTTCAGTCTGGGCATGCTCTATGACTGTAGACGAGATGCACTGATACCAGGTACACCATGTTATATGACTGTCTATAAGACTCACTTTATTGCATGACTATACTCTGACTGAGCAAGAAGGCAAGGCAATTTCATTTATCACCTTTCACCCACAAGTACATCTCATTTAAAGCCAAGGAACACCTAGTTGACAGATATGGAGTAAGCAATGCTTAAAAGGGTTTTACTTTTAAATTTGACTGCTACTTTTGCTTAAAAAAAAACAGCCAAATTCCGTAATGGTCTGGAATTTCATCACAGGTCTGTGGTGCATAGTCGTGAATGCTGTTTTTTAATATTATTATTTGAGAGAAGTTTCACCCCATCTTCAGATGTTTGGTCATTTAAGAATCGAAAGATACATACAACATTACACAGCAAGACTAATGCCAGATGTTAGTGTAAATTAAGGAAATATGTACACAGCACTGTATAGAAGCTATAGAAATGTTTCACCAATTGAGCTGTTCATTCCATTTCAGGTCTTACGTTGTGGGATAAGAAGGCTCTGGAGAAGGATGCAAGAATCACACCCCAGCCCAGCACTGAGTTTGAGGTAGTAGCATCTGAATCAATCGACAACAAAACTTCAGCACTGGAAGTTAAGGCATCCTTGAAAGCAAGTTTCTTATGTGGACTGGTAAGCGTTGAGGGATCTGCCAAATATCTAAATGATACTAAGACTTCAAAAAATCAGGCCAGAGTAACATTACAATATAAAGCTACCACAAAGTTCCATCAACTGTCCATGAATCATCTTGGACGAGGCAATGTGAAACATCCACATGTCTTTGATTTAGGCACAGCAACACATGTGGTGACAGGTATCACTTATGGGGCACAAGCATTCTTTGTGTTCGACCGTGATGTTTCTGATACAAAGACTCGTCAAGACATTGAAGGAAATGTGAAGGCAGTGATCAAAAAGATTCCCCTAATCGAAATAGATGGTCAAGGGTCTCTAAAAATGGAAGACACAGATAGTGCAAAAGTGGAGAAATTTTCATGCAAATTCCACGGTGACTTTTCACTGCAGAAAAACCCAGTGTCTTTTAAAGACGCAGTAGAAGTCTACCAAAGCCTGCCAGAGTTGCTGGGTCCAAATGGAAAGAATGCTGTACCACTGAAGGTCTGGCTCATGCCTCTGAAGGATTTAGACTCTTCTGCTGCTCAGCTGGTCCGTGAGATAAGCAGTGGATTAGTGATGGAAGCTCAAAGTGTCCTGGAGTACTTCAGTGACCTGGAAATGAAGTGCAATGATGAAGTAAACCGACCAGTTGCACAACAGTTCCCACAAATTATCAAAAAGTTGAATTTTTTTAAAGAGCAAGGCCAACATTACAAGTTGGAGTTTCAGAAAAACTTGGCGAAAATACTTCCTTTAATCAGAGGAGGTGGGGAAGAGGAGAGTGTACTCGCAGACTTACTAAAAACAAGACACTCATCTCCTTTCAACAGCAAAGACCTGACCGAGTGGATGGACGGGAAAGAGAGAGAATTAAACAGCATTAGCTCCCGCACCGAGGAGATGAAAAACACGAAGATTGTCTCTTCCAATGAACTTGAAACAATAATCCTCAATTCAGATAACCACCATGTTGTATGCTTTGCTTTCACATCACTGCAAAACTCTGAACCATATCTGTCAGCTTTGTCAAGCTACCTAAGAGATCCCAAAATAATGAGCGCTATGGCACATGTAGAAGAGAAACAATGGTACATTTCAGAACAGTCAGAGGTTAGACACAAAGCAAAGCTGTTTAAAGATTTTTCACAGGAGAACAAAGACAAGAATACCCAGTTCCTCATAACAGCTACAACAAATGAGAATCAAAGGGGAGCAAGCATCTACCTTTATGAAGATGGGAGGTTGGTCAGCGATAATTTTCAACCACCTTCAAAGCCTGAGAAATTAACATCATGTCACACAACCCATAACAGTGTGACACTCAAGATGCAGCCGCTGAAATTTGGATCAGAACATGTCAGCCACTACTCTATGGAGTACTGTGTCACTGGAGAAGATGAATGGCACCAACATACAGCATCCAAAGCTGATGTAGTTACTGTTTCCAATTTGTCTCCTAACACAGACTATGTGTTCAGATACAGAGCAGTGTGTCCAGTTGGCAGAGGGCCAGTCAGTGAAGTCAGTGATTCCATGAAAACTTTGCCCACAAGTCCACCTGGAAAACCTCATGTTTCACCAAACTCACATGAACTATCACTTACATGGGAGAAACCCACTGAGATTGGAGAAGGGGTGACTGTGGAGAGCTACAGTGTAGAGTATGCTAAAGTATCCACTGATCAAGCTCAATGGAACAAAGTGACATCACCAACTGAAATGGTCATCCTTTCTGGCCTTGAGCCAATGACTGAGTATGCAGTTCGAGTCACATGTGAATGCGGTGCAGCTGGCAAAAGCAAGAATAGCAGTACAGTCACTGTTCAGACAACACGTGACTTGAAGTCATTTCTGAGAGACCTGGGGTTGGAGGATCACTACACAGAGAAGCTATCCTTGAGCACAATACTACAGATTGATAAGAAGACCATTACAGATGAACCTGCTGCTTGTCATTCAGATCTTGTGTGGCATTTTCTGAAAATGTTAATGATGGTCAATGTAACAGCGAGGAATGTGAAATGTTCACTATCTGAACCAAACAATGATGTTTCCTCTGACACAGAATTGGATGTTGATAGTCTGCTAGACAGTGTTTCCTCTGACACAGAATTGGATGTTGATAGTCTGCTAGACAGTCAAGGCTCAGATATGATTCACCCCTTAGACATTGTCACTGCTCTTTTCCTGTGCTGTGATGGTTTGCTACAGCAGGAAATAGTGTTGAAAATGTCCATGTGTCAGTTTTCATTGCCATTGCTACTTCCTAATTATGAAACAGGTCAGTGTCAGTTCATGCTTTGGGCGATGAGAGACATTGTCAAAACTCATTCACTTTCAGATCTGAAAGGCTTCATTGAAGACAGAATTGTGCTCTCTAAACTCCCAATGGTGTCTTTTGTCAGACTGGGTGATTGCTCCTTGTCCAAGTCAAAGATTCTCAATCATCTGTTAAGTAATCCCCAACAGTATCATGAAACATTCGTTCACCGAGACATGGAAGGTGGTGATTGTCCAAGGAAGATATCTGATGGATTGGTTGAAATGAGTTGGTATCTTCCATGTGGAAACACTAACATTGACATTTTTGGAGAGCCAGTAGCCATAGCTAACCTCCGGGGGGACATCAAATCCTTTGAAAAACAATATGAATTTCTTTGCCAGACGTCGGCAGCAGTTTTTGTGTTCTTTGACAACTTGGATCCTCAGTACAAATTACTGAGAACGCAAAAAGACAAAGCACAGCTGTTCTTGGTTGGTAACCAGCAGGGCAAAGGTTTCAGTCCTGGTGCCATTAAACAAGTGGCAGCTGAGTTTAAGCTGAAAAACAACAACCTGCTTATAAAGACTGGAAAGATGAATGATGCAGACTTTGTCAAAAAGCTGAGAGAAAAAGTCACCAATGTGGTCAACAGCTCAAAAATGAGGATGACAATGGAGAATATGAGTGCTGTTGCCAAACAACTTGGAATTGCTGTTGATGAGGAATGCCCAGAGTGTCAGAGTGCCAGGGGGAAGGCAGATGAAATTACCTCAAAGATAACAGACATTGTTAAGTACAAGGAAGTACAACTTCCACTGCAAGGAAAAATATTGAAAGAATTAGCTTGTTTAGAGAAGGAGGGATCAAGGCTTAAGAATGTTGGCGAGAAAAATATTGACAACTACAAAAAGGAACTAGAACAGAAGAAATTGAAACTTCGAAAGCAATCAAACCAGCATGGCATGTCAGAGGCCATGGCCCTCTTCATAAGTGCACTATCAAGCCCGGGGATAGAGAGAGCATATTTTTTGAAGTGGATGCGAATGAACCTTGATAACTTATCCCGAAAAACACTCTCTTCTCTCCGTGAACAGTACAAAGAGAAATGTAAGAGTTCAAAAAACAAGGATGAAATTAAAGAGCTTGATAGACACCTCTCCAACAGTTCACTGGGTATAGAACACTTCTTCCGTGAAATGGGTCAGCTCTATGAGTCTGCAATGTTGCTTCCAGAAACGTCTGCAGCACATCAACAGATGAGGGATCTTCCCAAATTGTGTGCAGAATTGCTCCTTGAAGGATTTCCCATGGAGTTGGTGGATGGTGATGCATCAACCATTCCTCTCAGATGGGTGAATGATGTTCTCACTGAGCTAAATGTCTTGGTAAGGCCGGAAAACAAACTCCTGGTGGCAACAGTTCTTGGAGTGCAGAGCACAGGAAAGTCCACCCTCCTTAACACCATGTTTGGAGTGCAGTTTGCAGTCAGCAGCGGTCGATGCACTCGAGGTGCCTTCATGTTGCTCATCAGAGTGGAAGAAAACTTCAAAAGGGTTCTGAACTGTGACTTTGTGCTAATCCTTGACACTGAAGGTCTGAAGTCACCAGAACTTGCAGAATTGGATGATAGCTATGAGCATGACAATGAACTTGCAACACTTGTTGTAGGGCTTAGTGATGTAACTATAATCAACATTGCAATGGAGAATATTGAAGGGATGAAAGACATCCTGCAAATCGTTGTACACGCTTTCCTCAGGATGAAAGAAGTGGGGAAGATGCCAAACTGTCAGTTTGTTCATCAGAATGTGTCTGATGTAGCAGCCAAGGAGAAAACCCTACGGGACAGGAATCTACTGCTGCAACAGTTGAATGAGATGACTAAAGCTGCTGCCAAGATGGAGAAAAAGGAGGAGAACAAGAGCTTCACAGATGTGATGGAATACAATCCAGACACTGGTAGCTGGTACATCCCTGGACTTTGGCATGGGAACCCACCAATGGCACCAGTAAATTCAGGATACAGTGAGGCTGTTTATAAGTTCAAAAAGAATATAATCAACATTTTGGGAAACAGAAAGGCATCTGCTAATAAAGTACTGGACTTTCTGGAATGGACAAAAAGCATGTGGTCCGCAGTGCAACATGAGAACTTTATTTTCAGTTTCAGAAACAGCCTCGTAGCTGATGCCTACATGAAGCTTTGCAAAGAATCCAGCGAATTAGAATGGAACTTCAAAAAACACATGCACACATGGGTTACACATGCTGAAACAAGGATTTCAAACTTCGGAACTGTGAAATCTTCCATGTCAACCCTGGAACAGTTACATGATCATTTAAAGATTGAAGCATTGGAAGAGCTGACTACATGGGAGGAAAAACTTCTTCAACATCTGACTGAGTATTTTGAACAAAAAGAAGAAAACGTCCATCTTGTTGAGAGATACAGAGAGGATTTCTCAAACAGTGCAAAATCTCTTCGAAAAGAAATTGACGACTCGGTGCACAATCAACTGGTAGCTGCTATTAAAATCAGAGGAGGGATGAAGAGTCTTGACGAAATGAAGACAAACTTTAAAAAGAAATTAGAAGACAAGGTCCTGAATTTAATTAAAGAATGTCGGGAAAGTGATGTTAAAAGAAACCAGATTTCATCATCACTAGACAAGCAATTTGATGAGCTGTGGAAGCAAACTGTTTGTGAATTGAACTTAACAGAATTACAGCACATTGATGTCTATGAAAAAGTTCAAAGTCAGCTACGGAATAACCTATTGAGAAAAGGGAGTCATGCTTCGAAATTACAGGAAGAAAGAACTCTCCAACAATGTGGAAACGAGGCCTTCAAAGTTAAACCAGAGAAACACTTCTCTGCCTCTGTAACAAAACTGTGGAGAGACCTTTGTGGCCAAGAAGATCCAGTCTGGGCCGCACAACGTCTAGCTGACCGGATTATAAATGAATGCAAACGGGATGTGTCTGAGAAAGTGCAAAAGAAAACCAATTACTATGACAATCACAGCTTAGAGATCCTACATAAGATTGATAAAATGTTGGGTGACAATAAAGACGTTAAGACAGATATTCGGTTTGAGGTTCAGTTAAAACAACACATTTGTGGAGTTGCAGCTCGAGAGCTTCAGAAAATGCAGACAGACTTCAGAAAGAAACATGACCCACTGGTTTGTCTAGAGAAACAGAAAGACAATTACTGTTCTGACTTTAAAGATTTGTTCTACAAACGAGACCAGTGTCAGAAAAAAGCAGAAGAATTCACAAACCTCTGCCTGATACCTGCAGTGGAAGACTATGTCACCCGTTCCTTGGCTACCAAAATTGTTGATGCAGTGAAGGCAAAACAGGGTAAAAAACTTAGCACGCGGACATTCTTCCAGCCATCCCTTTTGAACGATTTGCTGTCAAAGGACAGTTTTGAGACCTATGTGCGCTACATTAACTCATACGAAGATTTTGTTCGACTTTGGATATGTGACAAAATTGAGGAACAATTGTCAAGTGGGAAAGAGTTGTTTGAATTGGAATGTCAACTCATCAAAGAAAAAATCTTATGCATAACTAGTGCTGTCAAAACTGCCTACAAGAAAGACATCAATGTGGAGACTTTTGTCACAAATATTTGCAATAGAATTGGTAATGAACTAACAATTAAAAAGGATGGTTTGGATACTGTCTTGACCCTGAACCAATCAAAACTGGATGATTTTGTTCAGTGTCTTAATGTGTCTGTGGAAGAGATGGAAAAGACACTTGAGAAGATATTTAAAGAAAAGAATCTGGAACTAAAGCCACTTGTTGCCAAACCTGAGCAGATGCTGTTCGACAGTCTCTGTGGATGTGGGGAACAATGTCCATTCTGCAAAGTGCCTTGTGAGGCAGGGGCGGGGGGGCACAAAGAACACTTTGCATCAATCCACAGACCACAAGGTCTTGGTCGGTACAGATGGGATGACTCAAAGAAACTCATGACTGATGTGTGTTCCTCTTTAGTGATGAGTGAAAAGACGTTTAAATGTTCTGAGACAAATGGTCAGTTTCACCCTTATAAAAAGTACATGGAGTTTTTTCCAACCTGGAAAATTCAACCAGATGTAACCCTCGAGGCATCAGACTACTGGAAATATGTGATGAAGAAATTTAACAATGATTTTGCCAGAGAATATGATGCAAGTCCTGCTGATATACCTTCAGCTTGGGCGGGCATTGGCAAACAGCAGGCACAGAGCAGCCTTAATTAATCCTTTAAACATCAAACGAGTCTCCACTTTGATTAACCTAGGAGGGTAGGATTTCCTGTAATGTATTAATCAGAATCCTAACTTTTGATTTTGATCAGATATTGTTTTCTTTGGTTCTCAGGTATCATTCATGACTCCCATACTATGCACAGTTTAATAAAAACAGTAAAACGTATATATATATATATATATATATATATATATATATATATATATATATATATATATATATATATATATATATATATATATATATATATATATATATAGTACTTGATATCATGTGTGTTGTCATAAACCAACTGAAGTATTCTTTAAGCTGTATGTAAAACAAAACATCTAAACAAAACTAAAGAAGCCATATCAACATACTGCCTATGCATCTCTTCAATGTTTCAGTATAGAATGTATTAAGGGATAAATAAAATAATTATCATCACAGTTGTTTTTATTATCTACTTTCTAAGATTTGTTGATGTTACGAAAACTTATGTTATTTTTTACTTTTTTACTTTGGTTTTTATTCTGCAAATAACCTAAGAAAGCTATAGAATTTTGATGAGATTTTATGCTATGAATCAAATGTGTGTGTGTTTTGCCAATTATGTGGGGCCCGTGTTTATACAAAGCTGACCAAGCAGTGGTCACCGACCCACATAGTGGAAGTCATTGTAATTTTAATTAATCTCAATTAATCTCATTTTAATCATATATCAATATTTGACCTTAGAGGTTTTTCAAATGAAAAATATGAAAATGTAAAAATGTGATTCCCCACCCAGTCCCCTTTAACCATTCCTCATCTTGGAGTAAAATGAATCACTGGTACAAGTGTATACCACTTGAAAGTGACACCTTTCTTTTACTTTCTCTAAAATCTGTCCCTGGTTTGTTTTGTATAGAATACAACCAGATTTGGCTATTTCCCTTTGATATAATGGATATGTGGCTTCCAACAAAGTTTGTATAATATACCAGGCAAACTTTTGAAAGTGGCACCTTTCATAATATTGCCCAACACTGGTGGTGAGACACTTCTTGGATTAATCTCGTGACTTTTGCAGAAAAAAATTAAAACTTGGGACAATCCATTTCATGAAGGGGATATCTCAAAGATGTGAAAAAAAAAAAAAAAATGTCCCATTTTAGTTACTAAGTGAACCCTCCTTTCATCAACAACCGCAGCACTGATTCCATTCTGAACATTGGCTCGCTCAACACAACATTTGAGTGCGTGTGTGTTCAAGGTTCAAGGTTCAAGGTTTTTTTTTTTGTCACTCCAGTGTATGTCAAGACATATACAGGGATGAAATAGCGTTTCCATTTTCCACAGTGCAATAGACAAGACAGTGCAATAAGACAATAGTCAAGAGTCTTGACTATTGTCTTATTGCACTGTCTATTGTCTTGACTCAAGACAATAGACAGTGCAATAAGACAAGGTCGAGACAAAATATAGACGAGACAAACAATAGTGCAGCAGACCAGTAAAGTGCGAACAGTACACCTAACTTGAGGTGAAGGTGCTAAGCTAACCAGGTGTGATAAAGTGGCAGTAGTGTGAAGCTAACAGACAGCTAGACAGGACATATACAACTACTAGAAACTACTACTAGAAACTACAGTATACTACAGCTAGAAACTACAACTAAAAATCTAAAGCTATATACGAGACTACATAGCTACAACTAAACAAACAACATATAGCTTACTATGAGGTGAGGTATACAGGTGTGTGTGTGTGTGTGTGTGTGTGTGTGTGTGTGTGTGTGTGTGTGTGTGTGTGTGTGTGTGTGTGTGTGTGTGTGTGTGTGTGTGTGTGTGTGTGTGTGTGTGTGTGTGTGTGGCCAATAAACCTTGCGGTTGTGTTTTGGGAGGGTTGTTTAGGAGGGAGGTATCTGGACTTTTTGGAGTAGCTGAAAGGGATCATTTCACCTTGCATCATCAACTGCACCTATGCTCAAAAGTCTAACACATGCTCAAAAGTATACCATGACAACACAAGGCCTGTAAAAAGTAAACTCCACTGGGAACCATTACACACACTTGTAACTATACCGTTACTGTTGTAACGGTATAGTTACAACAGGTGCAGAGATATAGGTAAATATGAGAGAACAAAAGAAAGCTGACAGATTATTTACGAAGCTCATGGAAGATCTGCTGGTCACCCAGGGGTGTCACCCAGGATATTACGAATGTGGGGGTGGGGGAGATTTGGAGAGAGGATTTAAGCGCATTTATTTTAATTCAGTTGGTATTGGATATAAAATTGCAAATGCTGTAAAACAGGGATGTCAAAGTCAAATACACGGCGGGCCACGATAGAACAATTGGTACAAGTCGAGGGCCAGTCCTGCCAGATTGTATTTCTTCACACAGGGCACCGTTTTACGAGGACGTCCCAGGCAAACAGCAGTAGTAATTTTGCTTAAAAAATCCTGAATGTCCCTTAATAAAGATAAATACAAAGAAATGAAACTGCCTGTAGGCCTATTAAAAACTTATTGCATTATTAATGCTCAGTTTCCTGTTCTATGATCAAAGTAAAATGAGAAAGTAAAGCAATTGAGTTGGGAAAGTAAATCAATTAGTTCCATTCTTGGTGTGTGTGTGTGTGTGTGTGCAATATACCAGAGGGCCGAATGTAATTCATTTAGGGCCTGATTTGACCCCCGGTCCTTGAGTTTGACATACAGTATGTGCCGTAGAGGATGGTGCTGCTCTGGGGCTTCTGAAGGCTGGTGCGTTAACCAAAAGTGGCGAGGCGTTGCTCAGGGAAGGCAACGGGGTCAGGGGTGCTACGGTAGCCCATCCCAGAGGCATCTGGAGACATCCCAGAGACATCCCAGAGGCCAGCCAGGCAGCAATCAAAGGGACATTAGCCATGTCTAAAACAATGGAGGACTTGCAGCCAACAATTAATGGTTCAGGTTGGAGTGCTCACATCCTTCCTGTCAGCAGTCTCTCGTTCACTGTGAATGAACCGTTGTGAATTTCTAGGAATAAAGTTGAGTTCTTCAAAACACTATTTCATTTGATAATACCATAGCCTAGTTCTTCATAGTTCGTACTATTTGTGGTGTGTTGTTGACATGATCACATGAGATATAGAAATGCCTAAAATCTCCACTTAAAAGTTAAAAGTTAAGAGTTTTTCATGGTTTCCTCCACATGTTGTCATGTCTGTTTTTATTAGCAACCTTTTTCAGGACATCTACAACACACGTGTGACCCGCAGGGCGCTACGGATCGCAGGTGACACCACCCACCCTACGCACAGCTTCTTAAACCTTCTCCCATCGGGAAAGTGACTGAGGAGCCTCCGGGCAAGGACTTGCTGCATCAGTGTGCGTTCACACCTAAGAAATCAAAGGTTTCTTCAAATCGGCCATCTTGAAACCATTTCCAGTCATTCCCTGTCATGAAACCCATGCTACCACGAGTTTCATGAGTGTCTTAGGTGTGAACGCACACTCACAGCGGTGAGCAGGCTACTCCCCCCTCCACACACATACACACACACAGTCAGAGAGGGAGAAAAGAGATTCGCTGCGTTTGTCACTTCATGCCGGTGGTTTATGATTATCAAAAGTGGTCCGGGGACCACTATTATTTGGGATGGATTTAAAGACCTAAAATTCATTCCAGATAAACAATATTACCATTTCTCTCAAACACTGTTCACAAAGCTGCCTAAATGTGTGATATTGAGTACTTCTGCTTTGTTAAGATAATCCATCCCACCTCACAGGTGTGCCTCATCATGGTTAGTGCACATGTGTACCTTAGACTGTCCACAATAAAAGGCCACCCTGAAATGTGCAATTTTGTTGTGCCTTATTGGGTGTATGTGCCTCCGAAACAGTCAGTATCTGGTTGACCACCATTTGCCTCATGCAGTGCAACACATCTTCTTCGCATAGAGTTTGTCAGATTGTCAATTGTGGCCTGTGGAATGTTGGTCCACTCCTCTTCAATAGCTGTGTGAAGTTGCTGGATATTAGCGGGAACTGGTACACACTGTCAAAATGGTAATAATGTGGTGTTATTACCATTTTGACAGTGTGTACCAGTTCCCACTAATATCCAAAGTTCTCGGTCCTGGGGACTGATTTCAGTCCAGAGGATTTCATAGTCCCTACCGAGGCTTTGAAGTATTATTTTGTTTTTTCAACCAAAGTTTGTTTTAGGTTAATTGTTATCAGACAAAGTAAAAATGGGTGGATTTTTTTTTCTTTTTTGTTTTTGTTTTAGTGTTCATTTGCTGACTTTGACAGGGGCAGGTCCTTTCGAAACAACCATTTCACAGATTAATATTCAAAGATTTGTGATCAAACATAAAAAAGTTCATAACTACAGACTTGTGGCTCTAGTGTTTTTGCTAAATTCTAACATGACACATGTGTTCCAGTCCTAAATTGGCTAGAGGTGAATTTCACCCATTTGACATTTTACTATCATTAATATACCTTAGTGATGTTGTGTGGAAATAATCAAAGTTCCCCGTTTTGAGGGTTTCATAGAACTGGAGGTCTGAAAAAACATAAAATAAAATAACATAGTGAAACGCGTCTTGTTGATGCCATCAATGATGTCAATAAGTACTTCAACATGCTGTACACTCAGAAAAATGTCAAATGGGTGTAATTCCCTTGAACAGGCTTAATTTCTGCCGGAGCCAGGCGGAGCGCCGCTCCCCCTTGCTCCACATGCATTCCGGGAGCTGTCAGTGGCGCTCCCCCACCTGCAGAGGGCGCTCCGGTACCTGAAGAGGGCGCTCCGCCAACTCAAAATGCACACAATGTATTTTTTCATGGCAGGTCAGCTAATTTTCCTGTGACCCAGAGACTTGGAGTATGGACAGAGTTACGACATCTGCGTTCACTCGCATAGAAAAGGTCTAAATGGCGCCTGCTCTACATAGACATCTATTGAGCATGGGGACAGCCTATAGGGTCAGCTGCTGCCAGCGTCAAAAACTGCATGAACAGTACACTGTTTTCTGCCCCCTCAATGTCGCAACTCTTCTACTAGATGGCTCTGCCGTGACCCGGCGCAATTGGGGAAAACGCGCTAGAATAACAAAAAAAAAAAAAAAAAAAAAAAGGTTGAATCGATTGCAGTGTTGTAGTAGCTTACTGTAGCAACTAGCAATCACCTACTACACCAAAATGTCTAAGAGACAAGGAAATATTTTAAATTACTTCAGCAAAACCACTGGAAAGCAAAGCAGAAATGAGGGGCAACAGGTAGCTACTCCACCCGACCCCTCGCCACCCCCGCCGCCACCACCACCACAACCTCCATCTCCCGCAACGGCTGCTGTGGATGATATCGGAGAGGACATTGGTGCAAGCGGGGGCAGTGATTCGCGGGCCTCGCCGCCAGAACCACCACCACCCGCAGTTGTTGAGGAGGACGCTAACGAAGAGGAAATGGAGTGAAACGAGGACAGCGACCCCGAGTCGCCGGTAGAAGATGAGGATGATCGTGTGGAAAAAAGACCCAGCCAAGCCAATATCTGGACTGCAGAACAATTCCAGAGCCAAAAAGCAAAGCACCCATGGCTAATTCGAAAAGGAAAAAAATTTGGCTGCACAGCATGTGGTCAGGTAGGGAAGAAAGGTGGAACAGGAGTCGGCGTGAACTTGGCTAAACAGTGGGTGACAGGCACCGTTACCTCTACTGCACCTGACACAAAGAAACGTTTAAGGGCCATGAGAAAAAAGATAGTGGAACATGAACGAACAGAGCGCACCAGGCCGCATGTGAGATTGTAGAGAAAGCAAAAGATAACGCATTAGAGCAAGTAATTGTTAATTCCCAAGCTCAACAAATATCTACAACAGCAAATGTATTCCGCACTGCCTACAAGGAAGCCAAACGAAATCGGCCAGCATATGGATTTGAGCACGAGATAGATTGCCAGCGCTTAAACGGCGTTAACATGGGGCGAATCCTGCATTCCAATGTTGCATGCTCCAACATTCAGGAGCACATTTCTGCCGAAATGAAGAAAAAAACATTTGCCACCATCATACAGTGTGAACCAAAGATCTGTCTAATGTTAGATGAGGCTACTGGTCTAAACAAGCATCCTGCTCTGATTATTTATGTGCGATTCCAGCTGGACTCGATGGAGACGGCAGCAAATGTATTTGTGGATTTGGTTCAATTAGAGGATTGCAGTGCTGCTGGCATTGTTCAAAGTTTGCTGGCTGCATTAGAAAAGGTAAATTTCAACGAGGATTTCCTGACCAAGTGCCTTGTTGGCGTGACATGCGATGGCGCGTCGGTCATGTTCGGGCGCAAAAGTGGGGTCGTGGCTCGACTTAAGGAAATATTTCCCAACATCATCGGATGGCACTGCTGCGCACACCGACTAGAACTCGCAGTTAATGATGTGGTTAAAGAGATGGGAGCGATCAATCATTTCAAATCATTGCTTGACAGCCTCTATGCACTGTATAGCACATCAGGAAAAAATCGCATGGAACTGAAAGAATGTGCTGATGCTCTTGGTGTCCAGTTATGCAAAATTGGACGTATTCTAGATACGCGGTGGGTGGCCTCCAGCTTTCGAACCGTTGATGCAGTCTGGAAAGCCTATCCTATCCTAAGCCTTTATCCTCCCATGCTTTTGTCAACAACCTTGGTCTGATGTGGGACGCTTGCAAGAATTGAGAGAATTATCACTTGAACTACAAAGGCGGGACACGAACATTGTTTCTGCTCACCGGGCTATTTCCAGGAGGTTAAAGTGTTCGAGGCAATGGCAGAACCGTCGGGCACTGGAGTCATACAAAGATGACCCAGGCCGCTATTAATGCAGAGAACGGCGAGTTCCAAGGAGTCAAATTGCATGCTGGAAAACAAACCGACAGGAAGCTCACACAGAAGGCTTTTTTTCTAAGTTTAGCGAGAAACCTGGAAAGTCGGTTGTTGCCACCGGGAGGGCGCAAATCTACAACTGCAGAAACGGTAGATTACACACAGTTGATTGAAGAACTGAAGGTGCTCCACACAACGTACTGGCCCGACGAACCAGATATATTATATGGCCAAACAGAAGTCCAGTCTCTCTGTGCGCGCTTTGGCATTGACCGTGTAGTGCCGACAGTCAGGGCATTCAGATGCTTTGTTGACAGCAAAGGAAAAGAAGTACAACAAGAAATGAAGAAACTGTTGACAGCAGTCGACACAATTGCAATATCAAGTGCGGAGTGTGAACGGGGATTTTCACAGATGAACCTGATTTGCACACCGACCCGAGCCTCTCTCCATGTTTCCACCATAGCATTACTGCTCTTCCTAACTCTTGTTGGACCGCCACTGAATAAGTTCAACCCTGTACCATATGTCAGATCATGGATTGCCAAGGGACATCGCTGCGCAACAGACACACAGAGCAAAGCCAGGAAAAGCGAGGAGGACCCAGAACCAAGAGGCCTGTCTGCACTTTGGGCAATATTGGACAAATAGCCCAAATCATAAAGGGTGAGTTTAATGGATTTTTAAAATAATATTTCAAATAATATATGCTAAATATAAATTGAAATATATTTAAACGAGGGGAAGAAAAGCAGGACAAATTTGATTACTTTTCTCTAGGGCATTAAAAATACTATTTTGTTATTTGATTATTGTATTTAGCTTCTTAAAACGACTATTCTACATTTATTAATTTCTCGGAATCATATTTCTTCCTATCTATCTTCTCATTCTTCTGTTAACGAAAAAAAGCTGCAGCCTGCAGCTGTGTGTAAGGCTCACTTCGTTGACTCGCTGTGCACACCAGGCCCGGATATACAGTAACAATTGGGGGCGGGCGAAAATGGCAATTGGTTTAGTGGTGCCACAATTGTAGTTAGTTAGTAGCAGTAGTAGGCCTAGTGTTTCAAATCCCCCCCCCATGCCCGTGCCTAGATCCGCCCCTGGCACACACGCAGTTGATAGGCAGTCAGAACGCATCAATGTTGGATTTCTTAGCTTAATTGGTGGTAAATGGATGAGAACGTTCGTCCCTAATTCCATCCCTCCCTCTCTTCTCTCTGTACCCACACTTTATAGACTGCCTGTCACCGACGAGACAGAAGAGTCACCATGCACCTAAGAGTAAGAGAGAGGATCAACAGCCGTTCCCACGACATGGACATAGTGACTTTTCATTATTCATTCATTATATTAATTCATTCAAGTGCTGAAGTGCGTAATAAATAAATGCACTGTTTGGAAACAGTAGCTTCTTGTGTTTGTCCTAAGTAGAGGATATGGTTAATAGAGTAGAATATGAAGTGTATGTAAACTTGTTTAAATGGTGCTTGTCAATTAAGAGCTGCGTGCCTGCAGACGTTTTTACTGTCACTTCCAGCGAAATAACCGTCAAATAACCCATGAAAAAACGACTCTTCGACAGCAGCGCAACTCCATGCACGCGCACATGCGTGCATGCATGTGTGGGAGGTGCGCTCCGGCATCGACTGAGTTACAAATTAAGCACTGTTCACCACCCACCACAGAGTATATAATAATCGCAGAGTAGCCATTGGCCGTTTTTCTCGAAGCAGAGGCGCTAGTAGACCACGGCATTATTGCAACGTGTAGTGTGGATGAAAATCTCGGGTGGGCAAGACCCCGCAAGTCGCATCGACCCCGCAACGACCGGGAGGTATCATGGAATTGTACCTATCTTATTATGTTGATTTGAGCCAGACAGACTGGATGGCCCATTGGCCCCCGCTTTGCATTACAATAGGCTGCCACTACCACTTACCACTTATTAAAGGGGAGATAAAATCGACCAAAGTTACGTTTCTGAACATTGTGTTTATTTTCAGTTCTCCAGCCGTCTTAATTCCTAGGAGTCCTTAATATTCACATACTGTCTGTGACTGCTCACGGTAATTGTGAGGAATTAGTGTTTTTGCAGATCAGATTCTTCAAAAGTCATAGTAAATGGAATCCACTACCCATTCTTCTATTTTTTCCCATTTACTCAATTTCAAAGGAGACTAAGAAAATGATTTTACTGGAGACTGGGTAGATATGCAAACAGCAAGCTTCTGAGGATTGACTAATGTTATATTAATACGAAATACTTTCTTGTTCAAAGATGACTTCAAAGTTGTGGAAAAAGATGGGCCTTTCAGAGAGGAGAGGAGATCTGGGGTGTCACAGTCCCAGAAAACGGTCAGTGTCAAAGGGGCGGAAAGAACCAGGAAGGAGATGGCAATAGTATTGAATGACCTCAGATTGCTAACATTTGTTGGGGCTTTGCATATTACTCTAACATGGCATGTTTTGGTAGACGTTACTGTGATATAAGTCCACACACACCAACGCTTGTAAATTAAAATGTGACAGTCAATACTGTAACCATGATCAAACATGTCTGTAGCAAGTGTGGCAGAAGTTGTGAATGCACTATGCTGCTTCATTAGCTATCATTGTACATGGCAGAACATGATTCATTGTATGCCAATCAGTGCCCAAAATTACAAAATTTATGATTGCCATTTATAACAGAAAGCCTCATGTTCCAAAAGAAAAAATCACTTGTTCTCCTAGGCGGCTGAATTTGGGGAACCTCAAGCGTAAAGTGCAGAGTTCTCAATGCCCACAACCCCTAACTTCTAGTCCTACTCCTGGGGATGATGAAGATACACAAATCTAGTGATAGTTTCTTGCTGAATATGCATATTTGTACTTCAAGTCATTAAATGAATGTTATATAGAACACTGTGCTCTATTTTTGGGTTACATTTTACCAGTTGAACCCAGCAGCATAGGGGAATGGAAATGGCAGATCTTGCTTATGAATTCAATGTCAATTCTAAAACTAAAAGGCAACCCTAACTTTGTTTGTTCACAGACGGGATATATGATCTCCAGTGACCTTTTATAAGACAGAGTGGGCATACTGGAAAGAATGTAAGTTTAGGATAAATGTAAGTGCTGAATGTTATATATTTTGTATAGTTTAAAATCATGAACACTGTTGGTACACAGATGGCAGATGGAAACCAGAGACCCGTTCCTGGTGAAAGTCTGACTGGCCACAATGCAAATAATGTAAGTTCGTATTCTAATCCTAAATCTAAGGGTTTAATCTAGATATATTTTATATATGAATTAAAAAAAAAAAAAAAAAAAAAAAAAAAAAAAAATTAACCAAATCCAGAGACCACATGCTGAGAGGGAGATTTCTAACATCTTTGTATGTGTCGTATATGTTCCACCAGATGCAAACGCCACCAGAGCAGCGAGTCGGATTGCCGACTGTGTGCATCAGCACCTACAGAACAAGCCAGATGCGACAATGTTGGTGATGGGGGACGTAAATCACTGCAAGCTGAGCCCTTTCTACCGGGCTTCCAGCAATACGTCAAATGTAACACGAGGAAGGATAAAGTACTAGACAAGTGCTACGGTAACATTAAAGGGGCATATACAGCGAGGGCCAGGCCCCCACTTGGCACAGCAGGACAAGGAAGTGGGTCTATGTCTGACCACAATACGGTCCATCTCATGCCAACCTACCGGTCCATTTTTAGATCCACGGACCCAGTGAGGAAGACTGTGAATGTATGGTCGAGAAATGCAATAGAGGAACTAAAAGGATGCTTCCTGTGTACCGATTGGGACATTTTCTTTGAAAATGAGGGCATTGACACTACCACTGAGGCTATTACTGCCTACGTTTCGTTCTGTGTTGATATGATAGTACCACAGAAAGTAATAACTAAATATCATAACAACAAGCCATACCTCACGAGAGAGATAAGGGAGTGTATAAATAGAAAAAGGGTGGCCTTTAGATCAGGCGACAAGGCAGCCCTGAGGCTCGCCCAAAAAGAACTGAACACACAAATGAGGGAGGCCAGAAAGAACTTTAAGGAGCGAGCTGAACAGGACCTGGCAAACTCGAACACTAAGAGACTCTGGACTCAATAAGAGAAATGACTAAATCTGACAGGAAGCCCATCTTTGCCCTGGATGAGGGCGCCATGGCGAATGAACTGAATGAATTCCTTTATGCGCTCGAGTGTGATACTCTCATGAGTGTTGTAGGTTAATAAATGAATTAAACTGTGATACTGTCCAATGATAGGGTGGTGATTGAGCCGAGCACAGTCTGTAGAGTTTTTAAAACTATGAAGACAGATAAAGCGTCGGGACCAGACGGAATGCAAGCTTTTTTTGTTGCGGAACATGTGCAGAGGAATTAGCCCGAGCCTGGCACAGGTATCCAGCTTTCGCTGGACCTGCATAAAGTACCAGACATATGGAAGAAATCTGTTATTGTTCCAATAACAAATAAAGCATGTCCAGAATGAAAATAACGATTATAGGCCTGTGGCTCTAACATTCCATTGTAGTAAAATCATAGAGAGGATCCTGACAGAGGAACTCCTAAAGAGGTGGGGTCTCGTTTAGATCAATACCAATTTGCATACTCTAGAAAGCGCAGTACATGCGACGCAATCTCCCACAGTAACTCATCTCACCTTAAAACATCTGGAGAACAAGGAGGCATATGCCAGGCTACTATTTATAGACTTCAGCTCTCGGCCTTTAATACGTTGCATCCAGACATCTGTTACGTAGATTAGCAACAGTTAAATGTAAACCCCTTCAAATTAAGTGGTACTTTCCTTTCTCTCCAGGAGAGCACAGAGGGTGAGAATTAACTCTGTACTATCAGAAGAGACACTCTGTAGCACAGGAGTGCCACAAGGAACAGTTAGTTCCTCTCTACTGTTTAACTTGTACACAGACAGTTGTGTCAGCTCATATTCCGAACCAGTTTATTGTTAAATTTTCAGAT